>VXAD01011024.1:349215-480699 GCA_013399195.1 Dicrurus megarhynchus | reverse complement strand
AAGATCTTTTTTTAGGAAAAAAAAAAAAAAATCACCTTTTTTTTTTTTTTTCTCAAAGACTTGTGTGAGGTAAAGACACCAGGAAGATAAAATCAGCCTAAGTCTGTAGCTGAGCGTGGCTGTAATGAGTTCCCCTCATGCTGTAAGTAACATGGCTTGTGTTCCCCTCTGCTTTTCCCTCTGAACAGTAGATGTGCACAGGGTGTCCTGAACTAATGAAGCTTTCCAGCAGTGCAGCCAAGCTCTAACGGAGCGGCCATGCACGTGTGAACCCCTTACAGATGGCCAGATGAGAGAAGAGTGAATGCTTGAAATCTGTCAAAGGAGAGCCAGCCGAGAAAGTTCTTTGACTTGTGCTTTATTGCAGGAGCTCCTGACCCCCGCCGGTGGGTGATGAATCAGTGCAGCACAGCGGGAGCTGCTCACGGGCTGCAGGTGTGAATCCCAGAGCTGTTCCTATGTGCACTGGAGCACTGGAGGTTTTGTGGCCAGTTTTGGGTTTCCCTTTAGAAAAAGACATCAATGTACTGGGACAAGAATGAGAAAAACTGGAGCTTCAAGGAGGGAAAGGGGACATCTTACTGCTGTTGATGACCTTAAGAGGAGGGTGTGCAAAAGGCAGAGTCAGACTGTGCTTGGAGATGCAGTGACAGGACAAGGGGCAACAGGCACAAATTGCAGCATGGGAAGTTCTGATGAGATATGATGCCAAAAGTGTCCACCCTGAGGATGGTCAAATGCCAGATGAGAGGCCAGAGAGGCTGTAGGATCTCCAGTTTTGGAGATGATCAGAACTCACCTGGACAAGGCAAGCTGGTTGGTTGGCCCTGTTTGGTTTGGAGCCACCCGCTTCCAAATGGGCATCTCTTGATTTCATCACACCCTGGGATGTCTCCTGATTTCTTTATGGGATGTGGTGAGATATTCAGTCTCCCTCACCTCCATGGGGTGATTAGCCAGCACCCTTTAGGGCACAGAGTAGGTCAGCCCCTGGGAATGGCTGGCAGGCAGTCAGCCCGGATGGGTCACTTTAGTGCCATGTGGTTCTATCCTTGTGTTTCCAGAAGGTTCCCCAACTGAGAGCTGTATTTTAAAATTCAAAAATCCATGTGCTTCAGGCAGTGAGCAAAAGGCTTTTTGGCCTCAGCCTGGTCTGTAACATCTCAGAGCCTCAGTTAGATGTGGATGCCTCATCCCTGGAAGTGTTCAAGGCCAGGTTGGACAGGGCTTGGAGCAACCTGGGCTAGTGGAAGGTGTCCCTGCCCATGGCAGGGGGTTGGAACTAGTTAATTTTTTAACAACTTTAAGATCCCTTCCAACTCAAACCATTCTATGATTCCATGATGATTCTATGGTCCTTGTAATGTTCTCATCACGTCCCATAAATGGCCCTGCTCCAGTTTTCACTGTGACACAGAGGCTTCAAACAAGGGTCTGTCCCTGTCTCCCGCACAGCCTTGGCTTTGTGCACCCCCTGCTCACCTCAGACTGGCGCTGCTGGAGAAAATGTGAGAGATGCCATCGCTCACTGTCCTCTGTGGCAGGCTCCCTGAGGAGCAGCAGCCTGCAGTGCAGCCCAGGAGCCCTGGGAGGGGAGTGCTTGGCCCTTTCCCAGCACTGGGGTTTCAGTGTAACCCAACCCGGTGAGCTCCACACCTGCCTGCTGCCTGCAGACTCCTGCTGACATTTATATACATTTCTAAATATCAGGGAAGTGTTGCTGGGAGAGGGGACTGTGCAGTGAATGACAGCAGCTTGCAGCAGCAAAGGGAAGAAGGTAGAGCTGGATCGTAGTGACCATGCCGGTACCCCCTGAGGAATGCAGCCTCCTCGGGAACAGAGCCTTTTCCAGCAGATCAAATGAACTTCTTCAGCATTAGCCCTGAGTAAACGCTGGTCCAACTCATAAAACATCCTGGAGTGCAGAACTGTTTACAGATTTTATTTGTCTTGAGCCTTGTGCTTTGTGAGATCAGAGGCATTTTTACTACCCAGCTTTGTGCAATATTGTTCCAGAAACAAATGCTATGTGGATGTTTACCATGATGAGGGAATACATTACAGCCTGGAAGGATGGCAGTGTCTAATAGAAATATACTTCTGGAGCAGAGGCCCAATCCCAAGGGTGGGCTTTCCTTGCTTCTTTTTACCCTTTTTACTCTGGTTTTTACTCTCCCTGCAGCTGGATGCTTCCCACACACAGGGCAAAGAGGACTAAGCCTTCCCTCCTTGGTGAAGGGCTTTGGTTTTGGGGAGCAGTTCCTGGTAATGGGCTTTGGTTTTGGGGAGCAGTTCCCCACAGAGAATTAGAGCCATGGCTGGAGGGGGCAGCAGCAGCAGTGCACACCCAGCCACCTTGAGTCATCCATGAAATGGAACTTGGTCAGCTTCCAGTACTGGAATTTAGCCTTTTATTTTCCAAGGAAGATGCAAGCAGTTTGTCCTTACAGGATGCTATAAAGGCACTTTCGAGAATATTATATGGTCTGCTAATGCTACAGAGAACCTCTTAAAAACTTAATTGCCTGTGACACCGAAGAGAGGAGTTCCTTGCAGGATCCTGTGTTGTGAAACCACACAGCCAGTTCTAAATACTTTCAAATGGTACCTGCCTCTTTCCTCCTGCTGACAATAAGACTAATAGCTGAGCACAGGATAAGGGAGACTGCCTGAAATGTTTCAGCACTGTTTTCTCATTCCATGTTTTTTCACCATGCCAAAAGACAGTGGCACTCTTGGTCTCTGACCAAACACAAGACGAGGAGATAGAGAGATCTCAATTAACAAAGTGACTCTAAAAGCTTGGGAACATCTCCACTCCCATACCCAATTCTTTTTGCCCTCCTTCCTCATCAGCTATTCACAAACTGCTGATGTTTTAGTGAGAAAGGAGGGAAAAACATCCCAAAACCAACATCTGGTACCCATGCTTTGGAAGAAAATGGGCTTCATCCTGCACAGCTTCTGTACAAGAGAGATCCTGGAGCTGAGAAACTGTCACTGGGGCCCAGGTAGTTTTGACTGAGTGATGCCTTCCAGTTTGGCTCCTGGGATGTGCCATAGACCCAGCCTTGGCTCCTGCAATAGATCTGCTGCCCATGAGGGTGACAGAGAGGGGCTTTCCTCACATCATTTACTCATTGCACTGACTGACCAACACTTCTATTAATTCTGGGGAACAGGAGGCCTCAAGCATTTCAGTCTGACCACCGACCCATTGCTTTTATTTTGGCCGTAATATTTAGCACACAGGATTCTGTGGTCTCAGCCTGGCTGGAGCTAGCACAGGTGTCTGCTCTCATTGTGTTTCAAGGACCTGTTCCAGTCTCCTCATTTCCCTGTGTGGCCCATGACACACGATAGTGCAAGACAGCAATACCCACTGTAACATGATGTGACATCTGAAACCTCAAAGGACACACAGGCACAGGCTCATACTGACTGAACTGTTGATATGCTTCCTTTGCACCTGTTCTGAAAGCAGGGAAAAAATGGGTGTGATCTACAGCTTTAGCAATTTCTTTTTTTTTAATATATATATATAAGCATCCTGGGAGAGGGGGAGGTTGTGGACAAGCAGATCCACAAAGCACAGCAGATGTCTCAGACTTCAAGATACAAGGGAACATTTCTCCTCGGTCCTCAGATGAAATGGACTGGGCTTTGCTCCAGAAAAGAGAAACGATTAATCCATCACTGAGCATGAACTTAAATGAGCTAATATTGGGTATTTTAGTTCTGATGTATGTGCTAAATGAAGTAATCATTCAGGGTGTAAAAGTAATGGCTTTGGGAAAATGTTATAAAACACCGTGGCTGAGGCACGTGGGGCTGCAGCAGCACGGAGCTGGCGCGGGCACTGGCACGGCCACCACTCCCACACCAGTGCTGTGCCAGGGCTGCAGGAATCACAGACTGCTGGTGATGCCTTTTCCTGGTCTGAAAATCAAGAGTCAAACACGGTTAGAAGGGAAAAAGGGATTTTACCTTGGTATTTATTTTAAGGATCCTTAGGTGCACCACGTCCAGGTCGAATGCACCTCAGTGTACACTGCAAAAGCTCCTCTCTTCTCTCTCCCAAAGATCTGGTATAGCATAGGTTTTACTAATTAGCATGTCTATCATAAGTTCCCCAATGAGAGGCTAACATGAGCCCCCCTCCCCAAGGAACCTTCCCCTGGTTGGTTCTATCTTAGTTTACAAAATGTGTTCTGGAGAGGACCTTGGGCCCTGGGGCACTCTGATCCCTGACTACGAAACCTCTAAAATGTTTGGTCTCCCAGCTTAACAAACGAGTCCAAGAATGTAGGCAAAAAGCACTAAGGAATACAGAAGCTGCAAAAAGGCACAAAAAGGGGTTTAAAAGAAAAGGCAAAAAATCATCATGGCATCACTGGAATAGTCTGGATTAAAAAGGACCTTAAAGCTCATCTCATCCCACTCCCTGCCATGGGCAGGGACACCTTCCACTATCCCAGGCTGCTCCAAGCCCCAATGTCCAGCCTGGCCTTGGACATTCCCAGGGATGGGACAGCCACAGATTCTCTGGGCACCCTGTGCCAGGTCCTCACCACCCTCACAATCAAAGGAAGATGAGTGCACCAGGACTGAGCCACACGAGGCTACTCTGAGTATCCTCTGAGCACACAATGAGTAAATACTGCTTGGGGAGACAGTTTCCAAAAGTAGTGCCAGTGTCTGGGCACATTCTGCCTGCTCTGGCCCCTGTCTCAGCAGCCTTGAGCTGAAGGTGCCTCTGCCTTGTGCTGTACATGCCTCCTCCCATTATCTTCCAGCCTGGATTCTTTGGTCCTCAAGTACCGCTAACCACAATTATACCCTTGAGCAAGGGACAGCAATTGATATTTTATCATTGGGATTTTTCGCCGTGACTTTTATACCCACCTGGAGTGAACAAACTATTACAAGTTTCATCCAATTACGTTAAGTGCAGTTGAACACATGGTGCTGAGCACAGTCTCTGTTCAGTGGGAGTGAGGGACAGTCCCTTATCAGCTCGAGGCACCGTCATTCATTAAAACATCATTTGCCTCTCACCAGTGGAGCCGGAGCACAAATCTATAGGATGTCATAATGAGGTGTGCTAATGAAAGATAGGCAGAGCAGGATTAACAAAAGGGTCCTCTCCACACTGTACCTGCCTCTTACTACTCTGCTCAGTCCCCATCTTTTATGATCCTCTAGAAACATTTCAAGGGGTGCTGGAATTGAGGCCCACAAATCCAATTAATTGCTGGTGTGGTGTGTGCCCAGAATTGCCATGCACCACTTACAGAAATGCCTGAGTGCAGCAGAGGAGAAAAAGGGAAGTTTTGGGCATACAGGACTGTAAATGAGCCTCCCACCCATCCCAGCCTGTTGTTCTTACTCTGGACTAAGAAAATCTTTGATCACTTGTTTAGCACCTTTGCTCTCATGAGCTGGTTTGGCCACCTCTGCCCCTTCAAATAGACCAGTTAGGATCTTATTTTTACTGGAATTACTCAGTCGATGTGCCAGAGGCTAAGTGGGAAATAGAGCTCACTTGCTTCCCAGGGTCACAGCTCCTTGGGCTCAGGCACACAGGACTCACTGCTGCTTACGGGGTCATCCCTCCTGCAGCAAGTGCTGGGGAAGTGATGGCACCTCCTTCCATGCTGCAACCCCATCATGAGCATGTCCGGGGAGGAAAGGCAGAGTTAAAGCTTGTCTTGACCTAAATCAAGGTGCCACTGGGATTCAAAGTGTCTTCATGACACAATGCTTCCTGGACTGGTTGTGGACAAGCAGATCCACAAAGCACAGCAGATGTGGGCTGAACCTTACATTTTGTCCATCTACAAATCAGACTGTCCGTGGCCTTTGAAATTCCCTGAGTGTGAGCAGCTCCAATATCTTTTAGGTGTAAAGAGATGTTTCAGATCTGATCAATTTTGCAGTGTATATACAATTACAGATCTTTGTAAGGGAGGAGAGAGGACCTGCTTTTACCAGCAGAGTTCTACATGCATGCACTTATGTCACTCCAGTAAACAGACCATGACTGTGACACAGGCACAGCAATACTGGTATGAAGATGCTTTTGTCAGCACCATGTTATTCACACATGGGGATAAAGCTGGAGGGTCTCCAAAACCCAGTGCACAGAGCTGGGCTGGACTGGACAAATGCCACCTACAAGTTCTCCCTGAAGCACCAGAAAAACCCAGTGGTGGCAATTTCTAGAACCAGGCTTCAGAAGTCCCTCCACTCATGGAGGAGCAGGGGGTTAGGGCACTGACAATGATTTTGTGCTTCTGCCAACACTTCACATCTAATTCTGTCTATAGTAAAGCTTTTGTAAGTACAGAAATGTCATAAAATTCACATCTTAAATCACTTTGCTGTGTCCTGGCCATAGTTTGTCCCACAGGTTACTTGTAGCAGGTGATGGCCAAGGCCCATGGTCCTCACAGAGTATAGTACATAGCACTGGAGAAGAGCTGAACCAGTTGGCTCCTTGTGTTTTTAAATCTAGCTCCAAATGTGGCAGCAGGGAAGCTGTGGGAGGGAAAGTCTCCATTTCTGTACCTCTGTCAATCTGGGCACACCTGGACCACATGGACAGGTCCAGCTGCCTGTCCTCCTGCCCCAGGATTGGGACTTGCCAGGGCCTTGCCAGCGTGGTGGCAGCAGGGAAGTGTGCAGCACCCCCACACTTTGCTCACAGGGAGCAGCTGTGGGGTGATGGGCTGGAACATGCATGGTAATTGGTCATGCAGGTGTCTTCCCTGCCTTGTGTGTGTGTAGTGGATAAATACACACATTACATTTAGCCTATTCCTTGCATTTCTCCTTTCCAGACAGCAAGCACTACCTGTGGCACTGGAGACTCAAAGTGCAGCTGAGAACCAGCTGTTCTAATAACTCATCTGCACAATCCTACACAATACACCCCTGGAGGGGAGTGAACCAGGTGCCTGAATGCATGGGGGAATCTTACTTCTATTTATCTTCTGCTTTTATCCAATTATCTGAATTTTTACCACCTATAATGTGTTTTTCTTCCCAGCATGCCCAGAAGAAGCACTACACCCAAGTGCCCAAAAGAGAATTGCTGTGGAGACAGATGAAGTGACATGACTCAGGTGACCCAAGGGCTGTGTCTAAGCAAGGAGCTGAACCTGGGGTGCTCCCAGCAGGGACTGAGTATGGTGTAGGCTCTGGATTTACCTGGATGCCATTGAAGGACAAGGATTTCACAGCTGGAAAGGGACCCACTGTAAGTCCTGTCCCACCTCTGAAGCCAGTGAGACCAGCAGGTCAGCAGAAGATACTTTCTAATATTTTCTAATATTTTCCTTTTCCAGGTCATGTGCACAGCTTACCGGGAAAGGCACAGCATGCCCACAGCTGGGCCAGATGTGTAGCTGATTCCTTCATTTGCCTTTTTGGTTCCTATTCTCATGTTGATACATATCAGTCCAGCCCTGCAAAATTGACTNTTTATTAATATCAACCCAGCCCTCCAAAATTTTTTTTTTTTTTTTTTTTTTTTTTTTTTACTACTCCCAGAAATATCATTTTGCAATGTTTTTTCCATTTCTAGAGCGGGTCAGGTTGTCAGGGTCAGTGTCCCTGTTGTGGTGTCTAAGTGGATTAGGGAGGTGGCACAGGGCTGCAGCAGAATGGCATGGCCAGAGCTCTACCACCAGCACCAGAAACTTTGAGGCTGTTCCCCCGAGGGCTCCTCAGGGGGTAGGAACCCAAGCAGATTCTTAAGCAAATGTTCCCAAAAGAAACTTTTCTAGGAAAGCTGAAACTGAACTTGAACTAAAAGTGCAGGAGACAACCACAGGATCCCAGAATGGTTTAGGCTTGAAGGGACCTTAAAGACCATCTAGTTCTGCCCCCACCATGGGCAGGCACATCTGCCACTACACCAGGTTACTCAAACGCTTGACCTTGCTTCAAACACTGTCAGAAGAAAGTCTCTTTGGCCAAAATCTAGCTATATTCCTTCACTCCAGTAAACCTGGCTGCTGTCTCCCTCCTGGAGATGACTTCATTCTACGAGTTTCCTCAGCCCAGGCTCTCTGTGCCTCAAAAGCAATTGTTTGTGCTGTAGTTGGGAAATGTGTATCATCACAGTTGCCTTTTTTCCCACTGCAGAGTAATTAATCGATATTTCTCATGGAGGGCAGTCAATTCTCATTACTCTGGGCTTTCACAAAGCTGGTTTGTTTGGGTTTTTTCACACAAGTGGAATATCCAAGAGACACTTTGTGCTAAGGCTGAAGTCTCCGTGTCACAGTTACTCTCTTTGGGCTGTGAGAGTGTGAAGGCAGCACTCAGAGGCAAATTGAAGGCAAATTTTATGTTGAGGGAGGCAGCCACAGCTTCAGAACTCTCTGCTGGTGTAAAATTAATGGAGGTTTTACTGCAAACTTTTCCGTGCAGCTCTGTGTCAGCTGCTGTGGGCCTGTGAGACAGTGCCAAGGGCTGGGGCAGGAGCATGGCAGAGTGGAGGCTGCAAGGCACCAGCTTTTTGTTAATGCAAGACCATGGAACCCTGGAATGGTTTGGGTTGGAAGGGACCTTAAAGACCATCTCATTCCACCCCCTGCCTTGAAGGTTCAGGGACACCAGAGCAGGTTGCCCCATCCAACCTGGCCTTGGACATTCCCAGGGATGGGGCAGCCACAGCTTCTCTGGGCAACCTGTGCCAGGGCCTCGCCACCCTCAGCATAAAAACCTTCTTCCTAATAGCTGATCCAAATCAATCCTCTGTTAGTCCCAAACCATTACCCCTTGTCCTACCACAACAGGCCCTGCTAAAAAGTTTCTCCCCCTCCCTCTTTCTCACAGACACCTTTCAGTACTGAAAGCCACTATATGGTCTCCCTGGACCCTTCTCTTCTCCAGTACGAGCAATCCCAGCTTGCAGGACCCCGTGCCAGGAGTAAGTATGGCACGTTCCCACCAGCCTGGGGCTGCCAAGGACCACAGTGCCAGCAGCACTGCCTGCTCCAGCACTCCCTGCATATATACCTGCTAAATACCTGATCCATCCTCATCCAGTGGGGTGGGGAAGGGAGGGGCACGCTGCTCCCTGCACAGGTGCTGGCAGCTGAGCGCTGAACAGCACCAACAGAACTGGGCTGGAGTCTTCCGACGGGCTCCCCAGTTCCTTCCTGGCTCTGTGTGTTTTACGGTACAATAGAGCACTGGAAGTCATTATTGTTACAAAGAATCACTAATTCAATAATGCCACTACCCTGCAGGAATAACAACCACACAATATTAATGCGTTCCCTCCTCGTATTCATTGCAGAACACAAAAGCTGTTCACAGAATGCAGGAAGACTCGAAGCAAGGACACCATTAGTGCTGCCAAGCATCGCTCACACCCAATCGAAGGGTTGGAAATTATGATTGCAAGGCACATTTTTGAATGCCATTCACAAATACAAAAAAAAAAAAAAAAACTTGCTAAAAGTTAAAACTTCAAATAAAAGTAGGAAAGCTGCCTGGCTTTGCACGATAACGCAGCACTTTATTATTCCTCTTCAATTGTTTGACGTTTATGCCTCTGTTTAGCAAGTCTGTTCGTTATCGTTCTCCAATTAACAGAGACTTTTTTCAGATTATTTTTATGAAATTCTCATTTAATTAGCAATACAGCTGAATCTCAAATGGCAGTTTTAAAAATATCCTTCTACTGATCAAGCAGCCAAATGGTCTTTCTGAGATATTTGCAGAATTGTAAACCTTCATTTGTCTGCTAATTATCCCCCATGCTTAGATGATGGGGATGGGAACACCTGACAATCAGGGGTTATTCACCGGACACTTTCATTGAGCATGGTGTGGAAAAATACAGATTTCACTTATTAAAACCTTCTCAGGGGCTTTTTTAAAAGTAGAGAATGGGATTTATCAGATGATTTTCAGAATCCGCACAATAGATGGGGAATTAAAATAAAAGGACAAATAATAGAAAACAGGTGTGGTAGGAGACGTCAGGCATTCTACGAGCACAAAGCAAAATGAGAGGAAATACACTGATAATACAATAAGGAAAAAAAAATAAACTGAACAGTAAAATGTCAGTGAATGGGCCCTCCTGCTATACAGCTGGAGACCATTATGGTATTTAGCAAAGCATACACAAATGAGCTTAAAATGCATATTTGCCATATATTGGTGGGTGTATGTAGTTTGGGAGAAAAAAAAATCCTTTAATCTACCACTGAACCACTTCCACATTTGCAGGGGAATGTGGCAGCTTTCCAGGTCCCTGCTAGTCAGCCCTCCGTCTGCTCTGTGACGCTGCCCCTCTCCAGCTCTTTGGGGTGGGTGAGCACAGGGACTCCTGGCAATGCCTCCACTGCCTGCTCCCAGCACCACGGGGATGTTTGTTAGTGGGTTAAGGAGAAAACTCAGGTTTTCCTAGTACAGGGCTACAGGGCAACATATTGAATTGGAGACGAAAGGAGACAGAGTCATAGAACGGTTTGGGCTGGTAGGGAGCGTAAAGATCATCTAGGTCCAACCCTCTGCCATGGGCAGGGACAACATTTTCTGTTTCAGGTTTTAAGCCTAATTCTAGCAGGACATCAGGAGACTTCTGCCTGTGCCAGAGGTGAGTTTTGGATGCTGTTGGTGTTAGACACACTCTGCCACGATGGCTGGGCTGTGCTCCTGCTCTCATTTATATCCCAACAGCACTCTGAAGCCCAGAGGTAGGAGGAAGGCAAGTGAATACCAGTGTGGCCATTTCGGTGGCTGGAATGGACGTAGGGCTTGCAAGACCCCACCAGCCATCCTCACCAAGTCTCACAAGCTCCAAGAAGAGCTTCCAGTTCAGCGTTTGGGAGCCAGGAGAGAAGGCAGGAACGCCTCCAACCAGGCATTAAAGGGGAATAATGGAATAGTCTGCTGCTGCCAGATAAGTGGAGAGGATTCCTCTGAGAGTCACTTTGGATCTCCAGCTGCAGTAATACATTGTTATGAATCTCTATCAGTGCACTTGTAGTGCAGCTGGAAAGTATGTCTGACATTGCCTCCACTGACCTTTTCAATATAGCCCAAGTGCTGCAGAGCTGGTCTTTCAAGAGGAATTCAAATCGAATTTACTCAGGCAGAAAGGACTGGCCCGAGGATAGCCCTGCTACTCACTTCGCATTTCTCCTTGTCATTCTCATGGAAATTGCAGTTCTTTATGCATGGTGCTTCTTCCTACGGACTGCAAATGCCTCCCTGCAAACAACAGGGACAGCAAACATTGTAAGGGAGGCTTTGGAGGCCCGGCAGTGCCAGCGCCCTGTCGGGCATTGCAGGGCTGCTGGTGGCAGCAGCACTGGGAGGATGGAGGTGTCGATTTGAACACAACCTGTGGAAAGGTGACGATGCAACCGTGTGCGCTGGCACACCCAATTAGCTGCTGCACGTCAGGCACCCACCATCGTGTTAAAAAATGCAGCTCATTGCCACGGGATGCAGTAGCTGAGATTTGGATAAATTTCAGGTGCAGGGAGAGAAATTAATGGGAGAGAAATTCATTGATGGCTCTGCAAGGTGAGAAAGCCAAGGAGCAACATCTGGTGCTAACAGTAATGGCCCTGGGGTGAGGCCTCTGCCCTGCTTGGGGCAAAGTGTGTGTGTTTGGGAGGGGGAAATGTTGGTGTTTGCATGTGCTTTCCTGGCACAGTATGATTATTTCATACGTTTGTCTGAGGTGCTTTAAAATGTAATTTCTTTGATTAATTTGGTGTCTATATTTTCACTGTTTTGTTCCCTCCAATTTATGACAAAATTGAACAAAGTGGGTAACAAAATATAGTCCTGTCAGGCTCCTGTCTTCACGGATATAAAGAAAAATGTGAAACTGTCAGGCACACAAATGTGCCAAACCCCAAGGAAAATTATTACATTCTGCTTGACATTTACTTTAATTTTACAAAATTCTGTAATACCATTATAAATAATAATAATAAAAAGCAGCATAGAAATATTTTTAAGTGTATTTATTTTCATTTGCTAGCTTGGTGATTTATGGGTTTGGTTTATTTTCTTTTTTTCCCCCTCTCTGCATCAGAAGAGAGAATGAGCACCTTGAGCTCGAGTGCTGCTGCCTGCCCGACTGCGGGGTGGCTGGAGTGGGGTATCCAGGGAAATGTGCCTGCTCACAAGAAGGGGGCAAAGTAACAGGGGAATTCCAAAACAGCTTCCAAAAGCTCTGCAAGGCTGTTGTTGAGCCCCTGCAAAGTTCTCTCTAAGGAGCAGGTCACTGGGTCAGGTCAGTAACTGCCAACGCCAACCCAGGAAAGTTGGTTTGTGCCAGCCGAGGGTCTAAAGGGGGGCTGGTCCAGTGCTGCCGTGTGGGAATGGGAAACAGACACCCCAACAAGTGTGGGAAGTGTGCAATCTAATCCAAAGACTAATAATGAAAGTAGAGAAAGAGTTGAGAAAAAAGGCACAAGAGGGTGGAAGCCTGCAGCACTCAGCTTTCAAGAATGAGATGAGCAAAGGCTCTTTGAAAAAATACACGTGGGTGATGCTGAGGGCCTAATCCTGCTCACCCTGCTGATGTGAGCACCACGTTCCACCCTTCCCTTGAGACCAGGGCTGGCTCCTTAGGCCACCCCAGCCTTGAAGCTCCTATGCAGAAGCACAGATGCTGTGGACTGGAGCAGTTTTTAATGGAGAGGCAGCTGTTCTGTCTGGCTCTTTGGGGGAGTTCGAAAGGCCATCAACTCACTTCATTCTCTCAACTCACTTTCTTCTGAAAACCCTGTTCTCCTCCCCACCAAGCCTCAAAGAAGAGTCACACACCCCATAGGAAATGGGAGAAGAAAGCCACTTCAAGACATCAAGGTGACTGTTCCTCTGACAGCTGAAGGCAAAGAAAAGTGTATGAAAATAATTGATGGGATCCAGCAAACGGGGCTGGCATCATTTACATACTGAACTGACAGCACGTGCCATTCACAGGCCCTTGCCACTGTAAATAATCACATACAGTGACACAGAAAAGTCTTATTTATCTCAGAAGTTAAAAAGGCACCATCTGAGTGGACAGCCAGCTTCTGGACTCCCCAAGGAAACGTTTATATAGGGGGAGGTTGCATTAGATAAAGGTATATAACCTCGCTGATATGGGCAAGGCTCCATTAGTGAACTCCAGGGATTTCCAGCCCATACTCATTATCCCTCTGCTCACCCCAAGGGCTGATGCATTGCCTGGGACACAGCTCTGACACACTGAAGCCTGAAAACCTCAAAGGTGGTCAATATTTGTTACCTCTTCCCCTTGTCATCCCCATAGTCTCTCATTTCCAAGGTGCTTGGGTTTCCTTAAGAGCCCCCAGCTGTGCTGCATTTGGGGTTGAGTGCTCCAGCTGCTCCCCACTGCCCTCCCTGCTGCTCTCAGAAAACCACCTGTTTTGGTTAGAGGAAGCTCAGTGTAAGTAGCTGTGCTTGGGTAACCTGCCTTGTGTTGGCAGGAGTGGGTTAGAGAGTGTTTTCTGGGTTGGGATATCCAGGGGGCTGGTGACCTTTTCTGCTGAGCAGGTCCTTGCACAGCTCCTACCCACCTGTCCCTGATGGAGGGTGCACCTTGGCCATGACATTGCACGGGAATGTGTCACAGTGTTGGTCCCCTAAGCCCTGATGTGCTTGGATTGCTCAGCTGGTGGGAACAGGCTTTGCTGAGGAGTGGGATGCTTTTAGAGGAAAAGGCTTTCCTGTTGGGTGAAAGGTTTTGGTGAGCTGGACTCTTCCAGCTTGTAAGGTTTAACTGTTTCCATCTGTGAGGGATGGCTGCTGTTGGGAACTAACTGATGGGCAAGCAGTGAGGCTCTATCATCCCAAACAAGTCAGAAAGCTCATTCCTGGTGTTCCCAGCAGCACTCCTGTCTCCTGAAGGCCACTCTGGTTCAATGGCCAGCAAGCCTGCACCCCTCCATGCTGTACTCAAGTGAGCAGAGCTGCTCCTGAGTTCCAACACCAACCACCTCCTCTCCCTCTGTGGTCACCTCAGCCCCTTGGGGCTGTGCTCTGCCAGCCAGCAGGTCTCCACTCAGCCTCTCCTTTATAAAGCCCTCCTGGGATGTGAAATGTGCTGCTGCTCAGGAAAAGGCGTTATAATGGGCAGGTACCTATGGGGGAAGATGGATCACCGAGTCAGAAATCAATCGAGAGCTTGTGATGGCATCATAAATCAGGGGATGCTGAGTGTTAAAGAAACCCAACACTTGATTTATAACTTGGCACAAGCCATTTGTCGCCAGCCAAGATTTTCAGAAAGAGAAACATTTTTGTAAGCTTAATTTAACATTATTTTTTTCCACTGTGCTAAGTGTTTCTGTAGGGTTTATATTTCCCCCCACAGATAAAACTCAATTTGCAGATAAAAGCAGCCAAATGACATCTGAAAATTTTGTTTCCCTTTGAAATGCTTGATGGGTTCATGCTCTCTTTTCCCTAATCCATGGTCATTCTTCTCTCAGCCTAGACTCCTTCCTGATGTCTTTTAATATTGAGTCTCGCTGGGAGCTGGAGGCTTTTGCTGGTAGATGGCTGGTGCAAATCCAGCTCACGCTGCTGAGAAGTATTATCAGTTAATCACCTCTCTGCTGCTGATGTGGAGCTCATTTTGGTAGCAGCAGCAGGTGGGCAGCCACCTCACCTAAACTGCCCTGTTAGCTGCGTGTCTGGGTGGCTGCAGGAGAGGCTGAGCAATGGCTGCAGTGGCCATGGGACTTACCCTGAGCTGCAGTGGCTCAGGAGGGGGCAGTTTGTGCTGAGATTGTGCTGAGATTGGGAGCCTGCAGTGCCTGATGTATCAGAGTGGTTTATCTGTGCCTGCATCTCAGCATCTCCAGGAGGGCATCTTCTCTCTTATGCTGCAAAGTGATGTGTCATTAATGCATAGATATTTTTTTTTAAAATGAGGAATTAAAGTATTGTTCTGGTGTAAGGGGTTTTTTTTTGAGAATTTAAAATTACACATCTGTTAATTCTAAGGTGCTCTGAGCATCAGGTTTGATGGACAATGCTGTTCCCAGAGTAGTTACCTTTTTCATGTTATTTTAGAATTAGTTGGATTTTGGACTTGATTTCTTTGGGTGCCTTAAACCATGTTGGGAAAGCACAAAGGAGAGCTATCCTGGAGTTTTCTGTTTGCCCTGGGGACTCTGTATATATAACATGTATGCAGTGGGTGGGCACAGGAGCAGCCTCCCCAGGGTCATGGGCACAGCACCGAGCCTGAGTTCCAGAAGTGTTTGGACAATGCCTTCAGGCACATGGTGGGATTCTTGGGGATGTCCTGGAGATGTGCTGAGCTAAGAGTTGGATTTGATGATCCTTGTGGGTCCCTTCCAGCTCAGAATATCCTGTGGTTCTGAGATAATTGTGCTTCTTAGTTGGAAATATTTGTCAGTGCAAAGCATTGTGCACAAGGTCATGGTGGGAGTGTGCTCAGTTTGCAACTTGTCTCAGACCCACGAGTGGTTCTGGCAAATCTATTCCAGGCCAAAAAAGATAAAAAGCAAGAAGAAATAAAAGAAGTATGGAACTCAAATATCCTCCACTTACAAATGGTGCCTATGGTCCATTTAGCTTCATATACACAAAGTATATTGTTCATAGGCAAAAATCCCGTGAGCTTCCTGGAAGAGAGAGGATCGGTGTTGCTTAGTTACCAGTGGTACGCTGGCATGCTGAGATAAATCAATGCAGCTCCAAATATTAAAGCCTTTAAAATAAAATCAAAGCTGTGTCCATAGCCCCCAGAGCTTCCTCTTTACCTGGGGGCAAACGGGGCCCTGGAGCTGTGCAGGAGCCATGGACACAGCGCTGCACAGGCTGCTGCTCTGCCTTTCGCTTCTTCCTTTTTCCACTCCTCAAACTAAAAGTGAGCATAGGCTGAGCCATCCCAAAGGAGAGAGCAGGATGGAGGGGGTGGGCAACAGAGCTTTGCGTGGATGTGGGGGTGACTTCTGTCTGCTCTGCAGCTCCGAGCCCAGCCCTCCTGTGCGAGCCTTGCACAGACACATGGCAGCAGCAGCTCTTGTCTTCCGGGGCCTGCTGAGGTTTGTCCTGGGCAAGATGCTCTGAGCTAAGCCTGAAAGGACCACAGAGCCCTGAGCAGAGTCATGGCACGTCCTGACAGTGTCTGTTGAGAAATGGGGAGAGGGGAAATATCTATAAAACATGCCAGAGCAGCTTGGTTCCCCAGGGAAGTGCCTCAGCTGCCAAGATCCCAGGTCCCTCTTCACCCTGGGGTGGATGTGCAGGTAGGACAGTGCTGTCCTTGGAGAGGAGGTAGATAACTTTAAATGTTTGAGTCCTGCTCTTAATTAAATAAGAGTGAGGAAATCATATCCCACAGATTGAAAGAGAACCAGCAAAGCACAGAAAAGAAGTAACCCTCTTTGGCTCATTTACTAGAGTAAATAAAATTGGTGGTGATTGACCTAACTTGCCTGTATAAATACAATTCATATAATTTGCTGAGACTGATTTTTCTAGAGATGAAGAATGGTATGGGAAGATCTTGCTCTGGAGTCAAATGATAGCAATGCCCTGCACCCACAGGCATGGGGTGGGACGCCTGGATCAGGTCTCTGGGCTTGGAAATCCCAGGGAACAGGAGCTCGGGTTCTGAAATGCACATGTAAAACAATCAGAGACCTTGGTGCACGGGCGCAGTGCTGAGATAAGTCACTTACTGGCGCCTGAGAGTAGGTTAAGCTGTCTATATAGACACAGCCCTTGGAATTTGTGTGACAGTAATACCTAGAGAAATCTACCAGGATTAGATCACTTATATTAGATTTGGTAGATATGCATGTACAGCCTCTTCTCCCAAAAGATTGTAATGTAAGTAGACAAGTCAAAATAGCGGCGAGAAAAAAAAGGCTGTAACTTTACTTCAGCTCGTAGATGGCAACCTAGAGCACAGCAAGGCTCAGTCACTTGCCCACAGGGACTAAAAGACTGTGTAGTTGAGCTGGGAACTGAACCCAGATTTTGTTAACTCCAGCTCCAGCAAGTTCTGGAAGTGCCAGGACAGGCTGAGGATGCTGCGGTGCTCCTTTGCTGGCACAGATCCCGCGGTCCCTGTGGCTGCTGGGCTGGGACAGCTCGGGACACAGGGCCAGCCCTGGCAGTGTGTCAGGACCTGTGCCCAGCAGCCTGTGGGGTGTGTCAGAGCTGGTGCTGTTCTCTGGCAGCTTCACGGTGCCAGCGAGGAGGTGGCACCTCCACGCTGCTTCCTGGGGGCCCCTTGCCCCAGCCACTGGCAGAGGGGATATTTGTGAGGGCTGGTGGCAACGTGGGAAGGGCAAACATCCCTGGTGGGGAAAGAGGCAAGGCTGGAGGATGGTTTGGAGGCATCTTGGTGCGTTCCTGCACCAAGTTGTCCTTCACAGGAGTCAGTCTCACCCCGCTGCTGGAAGCAGGGGCTGGAGAGCAGGAATTCCCCAGCCTGACCCTGCACTGCTGTGCCTTGGTGGCCCAGCAGTGACGGGTGAAGGGCTGGGCTGGTGGGGTGCTCTGGAGTGAGCAGCGCTCCTGAGGAGCTGCTGGAAGCCAGTATCTGGCAGATTTCCAGGGTCACTGGGAAAGCTCATCCTTTCATTGCTCCTTTCCTCCTCCTGGGGCCCTGGGAGATCACAGACCATCAGGAGAGCCTCAGCAGGAGACAAAGAGCCATGAATGAGGTTTCTTCGTTCCCTGCTGAGCATCAGTGTCTCCCTGCACTTTACTTGCAGCAAAGAGCCCAGCAGTACCTCCAGCCATGAAGTATCTCCATCCATCTGAAAGGGACACTGGGACTTCTCTTGATCATCCTGGAGAACTTTTATTATAGGGCCAGTAAGAGGAGAGTGAGGAATGAGACTTTGGGAAGCCGTGGTTCAGTGGGCTGTTCCCTTGCTCCTCAACATCCCTGTCCTTCATTTGTCTTCCCTCTATGAGACAGAATATTCAGAACTGCCAGATTCTTGAGGTTTTCACCAGCCCTATGGCTGCTTGAGAAGAATGGCTTTCCCGGTTTTTTTTTCTTTCTTTTAAAGAGGTTCTCAGAAACAATCTCCTCTTTGTTTTCCTTTCTACTAGAAAGCTGGAATAATGGCAGTCTCTGGCTATAATCCACACCAGGTGACATTTTGTGGATAAACTTTGTCCTTCCACGTTTTCCCTGTGTCGAACGGAGCGACGCACACCTCTTGGAAGAAACCAGGTCATTGTAATCCAGGTTGTGTGGCACTGAGAGGAGAGGAGGAGCAACAGAACGTGCAGCTGTGCACAGCTGGCCAGGCTGTGATACTTGTTCCAAGAGAAGGAAGAGTCCAAAGCCAGGCTGGGTGGGACTTGCAGCAACATGGTCTAGTGGAAAGTGTCCCTGCCCTGGCAGGGCATTGGAGTGAGATGATCCTGAAGGTTCCTTCCACTCCAAATCTTTCTGTAATTCTTATGTATATTTTAATTGATTTGGTTGAGTAATGGTTAACTCTCCAGAGACCTCTTCTTTCTCCTTTTCACCTACTCCATGAGAAGCTATTCTGGAGGCCTCTGGAGAGAAATGTCAGGCAGAATTCAGGTGTTTGTTGTCCAAACTAAGGTAAGAAAACACATTTTCCTGGAGAGCAGTCAGTGAGGATTAGCAGGCATGGAATGGGATGCGGGTGGAGAAATGATTACGGGTTGATAAAGACAGATGTAAGACATAAACAGCTAAAAATTGGTTTAAATATTTATAAGAACCCAGGGGTCTCTTACAAATGTTATATTTGGAAGGAGCTAGAGTGATTTACAGCTGCTCTTTGCACTGCTCACTCTGCTTTCATCGCTCCATGGTCTGAGCTAGCCTGGGTGTCCCACAATTGAGGTGGAACTTAAGGTCACACAAACACTGCCCAGTGCACGGTGCTGTCCTGGAGGGGCCTTTGTGTGAGCAGTCCTGAGCCCCCTGGGCCCGGCAGAAGGTGCTCCAAGGGCTGGAGCCCCTCTGCTCTGGAGCCAGGCTGGGAGAGCTGGGGGTGCTCACCTGAGAGGAGAAGGCTCCAGGGAGAGCTCAGAGCCCCTTGCAGGGCCTAAAGGGGCTCCAGGAGAGCTGGAGAGGGACTGGGGGCAAGGGATGGAGGGACAGGACACAGGGAATGGCTTCACCCTGCCAGAGGGTGGGTTTAGGTTGTGTATTTGGAAGAAATCCTTCCCTGTGAGGGTGGGGAGGCCCTGGCACAGGGTGCCCAGAGCAGCTGTGGCTGCCCCTGGATCCCTGGCAGTGTGCAAGGCCAGGCTGGACATTGGGGCTTGGAGCAGCCTGGGACAGTGGGAGGTGTCCCTGTCTGTGGCAGGTGGGGAATGAGATGAGCTTTGAGGTCCCTTCCGACCCAAACCATCCTGTGATCCCATGGTGCCTCTGTTGCACATCCAGCACAGGGAAGTTGTGCCCATGGAGGACTCTGGAGAGGTTACACTGAGTTTCCCCGGGAGCCTTGGCTGCGTTTGCTGCCAGCGCCTGCAGTTGCACTCTGCTGTGGCAGCCGTAGTCTGGAACACCCGCGTGGCTGCAGCTTGGAAAGGTTCCTCCACCCCACCCAAACACCGCTCCCTTTGTGTGTCCTGATGAAGTCTCGGGCAGCTGTGGTGGGAGGGGACTTTAAATGGCTCTTTGCCTCCAGCCAGATCAGTAAAAGGCGAGTCTTCATCCCAGCTGCTGCAAACAGGGCAGGACCCTGAGCACAGAGGAGCAGGGAACTGAGGAGGGAGAGCTGGAGGCAGCGGGAGCGGGCAGCACAGGGGGAGCGGGCGGCTTCAGCAGAAAGGAGCAAAGGTGGTGCTGGTGGGAGAGACTTGGAGGACAAAGAAACTCTGGGAGGGCAGCACTGGGCTCCCCGAGCCGGACAGGGAGAGCAGAAGGACCAGCACCAGGCAGGAGATGGGTCTGGTGGGGATGAGGATGCGCTCGCTGCTGCGCTGCAGTGTCTGCCTCGCGCTGTGGCAAACACCACCCCGCTGGCGGTGGAACCCCACCACTCTGTCCCCATACACACCTCGGGGGTGCAGGGTCCCCCCGCTTCAGGCTGTGCCCCTGTGCAGCTGTGGGGTGTGACCTCCCGAGGCAAATGCTCCTGCTTGCTGAGCAGAGGAGAAAGAGAGGCTGCTATTAATTATTAATGGAATCTCACACACAGCATTAAAGACACGGGCAATTCTTTTTGGCAAGTGTAATGAAAAAATTAATTGAATAATCATTCCATGTAAATAGATTTAGATAAGCTTCTCGTCTTTATTTTTTAATTTTTTTTTCCTTCCCCTCCTTCTCTTTCCCTGCTCACACCTTCCACTTTTCAGTGGAGAAACATTGTGATTTATTGCTTGGAATATTGTTTTAATTCAGAGTATCCTGTGGTGAGCAGTGACTGTACTGGCTGGGGCCACCAAGTCCCTTGGGTCCAGACAGTCTTACTTAGGGGATGCAGAGTAGCATGAGGGAAGAAAAGGCTGTTAAAATTTACTGCTATTAGGAACACTTCAAAAGAAACTGAAATGCCTGATTTATAGGGTGTTGTTTTGTTAATGGCTTAGAGAGCCTGATCCTGTTCATGTCTATGAGTCCTTCCAGTTTTTAGGGGGTTGTTGGAACCGGATCCAGGCCCCACCTGCTTTAGGGACCGTGTGG
Source organism: Dicrurus megarhynchus (assembly GCA_013399195.1). Lineage (NCBI taxonomy): Eukaryota > Metazoa > Chordata > Aves > Passeriformes > Dicruridae > Dicrurus > Dicrurus megarhynchus. The sequence continues at coordinate 460,022 of VXAD01011024.1, read as the reverse complement.
TGGGGACCATCCCCTGCCCTGCTGCAGTGACCTGGTGTCAGCGAGATGCTGTTACTGTTCCCCGAGGCTGCTCAGGTGCCTGTCAGCTTCATGCCTTAAACTTTCATGTTGCAGTGGGAGGAAGCATGACAAGCCTTCTAATTTTCCTTCTCTCTTTTCCCTTTAGGGAGTTGTTAACGTTTCCCAATGAACGAGCCTCTATGTACCCTTGGGCAGGGTTGGGCATCCCTGTAAGTTCCATGGGGGCTGCATTGCCAAGAGCTGTGGGAGGGATGTGGAGCAGCCAGGCCAGGACAGCCCTTCCCAGCAAGGACCCAAACCCCAGACAGACCAGGACCAAAGCACTGAATTCCTCCCAAAAGCCAGAGCCTGGGGCTGCGCTGTCTCCTGTGAAACCAGTGAAGAAACCCCTTGTCATGCTGTGCTCTGGTTCCCACCTCCCATCAGGAGCAGTCTGGCTTTTTCTCTCTTGTGTGTTTCAGTGAAAAATACTTTCCATTACATTTTATCTCAGAGAATCTTCTTTGGGGTCTCCAGCTCTAAATCCCTAACATGGAATATCTGTAAAGATATGAACCTTTTTTACCTTTACCCATGAAACTTCTCAATTCTCACTACTCTGCAAAGTGGCATAAATTTAAGGAAGAGCCAGGAGAGAATATCTTTTCATAGGAATTTCTTTTGGCTTTTAAAATTAGCAATCAAAAATACACGCCAAAATAACCAACCCCCCAAACCACCTTTCTTCCCTCCTATGTAGGGCCCTGAGTTCTCACAGATGCTCAGCAGAAGCACAGGGAAGGTACTCAGGACCAGACTGTGGTGACCCTGTTCAGCATCAGCACAGGTTCAGCAGGACACATCCACTTTCTGTATTTTGAAGTTTAAAATGGCCAGATTCCTCGAGCTGTGATCTGCCCCATATTTAATATGCTGTAGACAAATTTTAACTCTAACTCTGCAGACTTTCCAGGAATATTACGCTAGCATTTCCTGAAGACATGTTGCCATTTGACCCTGTGTTTTTTTCAGCTCCCCATCTCACCTGACAGCATATTTACAGCTTTCTTGTTCCCTATAGTTACAACTATGTTCAAACAGTGTCTTACCATTCAATCAACCTACACTGAACCAGGCAGTTGCCTGAAAGAGAGACTGCTCTTATGGCTTTTCACACTTACTCAGCTGCTGCCTCACTCTGTCTGCAAAACAAAACAAAACGAGGGAGAAATAGAAACTGCCTGCTGAAATGAAGCAACTGCTTTGTTGATGCTTGTAGTGCCTGCAGTTTCCATGAGTTTCCATGCCTGGAGTTTCTGAATTTTTTTTCCTTTAAATGACAGCTGAGTGTGTAACTGTCCCCTGAAATGACAGAAGAGCCCAATTTATTCCTACCTTGGGATCTAACCAAGCTGAACTTCGTGGACCATGGACCCAAGGCAGCTCAGCTGGGTGTTGGAGATGAGAAACAGGAGCTGGCTCTTCCACAGGCTTCTCTCACAGGTCTGGCTAAATACCTGTAAGTCTTCTCTGGGGTATTTATTTCAATTGCCAGATCCGTGTACAATTGTAACATTCATCGTGTGAGTCAAGCTGAAACAAGTAAGATTGCATCTCCTGAGTGCAAACACACACACTCAGAGCCCTGCCCACCCCTACGGCCTCTGCCCAGCTGGGAAGAAGTTGCTTGGAGAGTTGGAGCAGCCCAGTTGCTCAATAGGAGTTAATGAGCAGTTCCCTTTCTCAGTGATTTTATAACCTGGGTCTTCTAATTGGCGGTGGGCTGAAAGCTCTGTGTGTGACTGTCCGGTGTGGTTCAGTACAAACTCAGCAAAACTCAGTTCCTGGAGGGATTCCCCCCCTGCCCTTTGAATACCCCTGGTGTCCAGGCCCTGCTGAGGCCATCTAAGGCTCCTTACCTGCTGGGATTTGGCTCAAATGCCTGTGGAAGGGGTTAAAAGTCCCTGGCCCACAGCAAAACCACATTATCTGCAGGGGCTGGTGCTCAGCAGTGTCCAAGCATGATCCTCTTCCCACAGTCAAAGCCTCGGGACTCATTTGTTCCAATTACACCAGTAACTCCAGATGAAAACCAGCAGAAACACACCAGTATAAAGCAGGGTCAAAGGTGAGATGACAGTCTGCTCCTACTGACACTGCTGTTCTTTTTCCACTGGTGTTTTATTGCCCTCTGGTATAAATCAGGTCTTTCATGGTTTTTAAGGTTTGGTTCCATGTGACTGCCCTCTGCTAAAATGTCTGTTCTCAGGTTTCAGGGCTCTGTTTTAACCTTTAATTTAAAAAAGAGTGAGTAATCTATAAACAATGTAACATTGTTCTTTTTATTTTTCCTTTCTTTTCTTTCTTTTTTTCCCCCTCTCCCCTCCTCTCGTGCAAAAGAGCCAACGGAGCCTAATCCTATCTTCGGTAGGACCTGGCAGCCTTTCAGGACTGCTTTTACTGGATGCATGTGGAATTTGGTCACCTGTGGCTTCAGGCAGCCCAAATCTCCCAGGATGTGCAGGACAGGTGAGGGAGGGCCAGGCTCACGAGGATCCCACCCACAGGAGAGCGATGCCTGTGAGAATCAACTCTTGCACATCCCCAGGGAAGGGCAGCGGGAAGGGAGCATTCTGTGGGGAAAGGGAAAGCCTCAAAAGTTGGCTGCTGGGCAAAGCCTTTTTGTCATGGTGGGAGTGACCCTCACCACACTGGTGTCGTTCCTGCCTGCCTCAGCTGCCCCCACAGACAATACCTGAAATCCAGACAATCTTTCCAAGAGCACTCGGCTCCTGCCCGTGCTGCCAGTGAGAGCTTTTTTGTTTGGAAAGAGGTTATGGAGGCCGTCATCACCTGGATGTCGCTGGGAGGGCTCGGGGGTTGTTTGAACATCCGGGTTTCAGATGCTCAGGGTCCTGCAAAACGAGCTCAAGGTCCCGTTAAAAAATGCCAGAGCAGGATCACATCCACATCTTTTTAGGAATCTGGGCTAGGTGAATTTTGCTTTCTCCCAATATTGCCAGTCCTCAAGCTGATCTGTAGCAAAGACCGTGTCTCAAATGCATGTTGTTCAATAGTTTGCTTACTCTCTGGGTTTCTATTCTTTCTCTCCTTCGTAAAATAGGTGTATTAGCCCATCTCATGGGATTGTACTGTGGAACATTGATTAAAATCTTCACACAAAAAGCATGAGACTTGTGCAAAGTGTTTCTGTGAATGCAGGAAGAACCAGGTCCTTACCTGTGCCCTTGCTTTGTTGGAGTCAGTGGATTTGCCACTTTAAAAAAAAACCAAACAAACCAAAACCAAAAAACAAACCAACAAAAAACCTAAACCAAAACAACAACAACCCAAAAATAAAAATAAAAAAAACCCAAACAAACAAAAAAAAAGAAAAAAACCACAAAAAAACCACAAAAAAGAGCCAAGTCTGAGGTGAGCATGAGGAGCATGAGAAGCTCTTGCAATAAGCAGGGAAAAGTGCAGGAGCGGGAGCTGCTCCCCTCCTTGGCCCTTCCCAGTGCCCAAAGCCCGGTGCCGTGAGCCATGCACGTTCCCAGGAGCCTGCAAGGTGAGGCAGAGGACGCTGCAGCTGAAGTGCCACATCATTTCTCCAGGGCTGTTTATTTATCAGACATCTGCCTCTGACAGAATTAACGTCACCCTCCGCCCGTGCTCCCGCAGAGGAAGGGGCTCGGGTGCGCGCCAGGGAAGCTGCGACTCCAAAGTCTCAGCACAAGGAAGGGGATGAGGAAATGAGGGGGTCTCTCTTCCCATCCGCTGTGGGGTTTGTGGGGGATGCTGAGCTCCATGGGCAGCCTTGTCCCCCACAGATGTTGCTGTTGTCCTCTCCTGAGAGGGGCCTAGAGGCGACCGACAGCTCATGGTGGGAGATGAGTACAGACACCGCTCCACGAGAAATGCTGAAAAAGTCCATCTCAGTAGGGATGAGGAGGGCCTGGGATCACCTTGCACTGACTGTGCTGTAGCTCCAGTCGTCTCCAGAGCCCCTCTGGGATTTTGTGTAAAAGAAGCCAGGATGGGCTCAGTACACAGATATGAAATGCTGGTACCACAGACCTGGGAAACCTGAGCTGCTGCTGCTGCTGCTGTCGGCCCTGGCCACGTGCTGTGGTGATGAGCTGCCCGTGGCAGGAGGGGCTGCAGAGCTCATGGCCCTGCAGCCTGGTACCAAGGAGGCTTCTGGGGGTAACTGCGATGTGTTTAGAAGTGGAACTCAAGAGCCAAAAGTGGCTGTGATGATTCTGGCAGTGGCCCAGATCACCTTCATGGACTGAGAGATGAGGGAGAAGTGAAAACACCAAAGCTGTGCTTTCCTGGTGCATCCCTGTCTCCTCTCTGTGGTTTGGTTGTAGTTTTTAGCAGCTCTATACTGAATTTGGCAGAACTTTCCTCATCCACCCCTGCACGGTCAGTCGGGAAGTTTGGCAGCTTATTCTCTGTTTTCCTTTGGGAATTTGCACTTCGTCCTGAGGCTTCCCAGGGTCTGTCTTTGCTTTCAGGAATGCAGGGCAGTTGGTATCCTGCTAGCACGGCACACAGACCCTCCCAGCTGTTCCTGGGCAGAGCTGCTGGGTGCAGCAGGAGGGCAAGATGCAGGTGTGTGGCTCAGGGGTGTCTGCTGGGAGGAGGAACACGGTATTTCATCAGCATTGGTTCCTGGAGGGCCATCTCCCTGACACTGATGGGAGACGGCTTAGCTTCAAATTAATCCGAACTTTGGATCAATGAGGTGAGATCAATGAGTTCAGGATAAACCATCCTGTGACACCTACAAGCTGGTTCAGTGCACAAAAAGATGAGCTTGTTTCAGCTGCCAGAGGTGTGAGAATATGGGAGGCTCTGTGGATTTGGGGATGGACATAGCAGATCCCCTAGATCTGACCTGGAGAGTTGGACCAAAGAGCTCTCACAGATGGGGCAGGCTGGTTTTCATAGCCATAGAACACTTTGGGTGGGAAGGGACTTAAAAAACCATCTTGTTCTACCCCTCCCTGCCATGGGCAGGGACACCTTCCACTAGACCTGGTTGCTCCAAGTCTCATCAAATCTGTCCTTGGACACTTGCAGGGATGTGTTCCAGTTTTACACGAGGCCTCACACTGAGGCTCCACAGTCGGCATCGGGTGCCCAAGAGCAGATCTGCAGTATGAATGTCCTTCCTGAGGTATTTCTGTGGATGTGGAAGAAGGACCAACCCAGTTTATTGTGGGGGATTACAGCTATTAATGTAGGTTGCCATGGTGAGTAATTAAAATCTTCCCACACGTCCTGCACCGCGGCAGGTGCCCTGCACAGCAGATGTTGTGCACACCGCAGGCACGGCAGCAGCTTCTGAGCACAGGAGAAACCCACAACATGCTTCCACCTCTGCTTGTCTTGGTCAATGAAATGGTCCCTGGCTGGAGCTTAAATAATGCTTTTAATGCTGCTTTGCACAACACAGAGGAGCTGCAGGGTACAGGTTGTAATCCGTGGATGCTTGAGAGTGTCAGATATTGTTCATAACTCTTGTAAAATGCACCAGATAATGGCATTAAAGAAATAAAACCTCTGAGGGTGGCTGTGTGCCTTGCCTGGTACCAAGCAGAGGTCAGGAGCTGTCGGTTCTGCAGCGTAGCCTCAGTTACCTGAGTAGGTGTTTAACAGATGTCAGCTCCCAGGGCCTGCAGACTTTCAGCCTCAGTGCTGGGTCTCTCCTGGAGCATAAATTGCATTAAGATTTCCTTCCTCTGCTTTGGGGTGTCTGTGGGAAGCCCCGTGATGAGAAGCACTGAGGTCAGAGCTCTGCGTGCTGGAGCACAGAGCTGCTCTTGGGTCCATCACCTGAGTGAGGCCAACCAGCACTGTTTGTAGTGGACATGGGACATCCCAGCCAAGCCAGAGCTGAGAGGGGATCCGTTCATCCCCAAAGAGAAAACACAAGGTCTGTCATGTCCCAGTTTTGGCTTTGCTGTGACTCATCAGACTGCTTCTTGCTGGGCTTCTCCATTTCAACCCTGAAAAAAACCAAAACTGTGCCTGACTTTGCTTTTGCGCTTTGCTTTTTTCCTCCCTGGTTTCCTTTGCAGTGCCTCTAGTGAAATTGTTTAAAGGGGTTAGGAGGAAGCATGGACAATGTCTCCTGTGCTTCTCGAGGGAAATCTTTGTGCTGAAGCTTGTGCAGCCTCTCCTCCTTCCTTGTGCCTCTCTGAAGATCAGGTTGTGAGCCCAGCTTTGGTTGGAAAGCTGGAAATCCACCTCCAGTGGGTTGGTTACTGGTGCAGGAGCCTGTGATCCCAGAATTTAGAGAAGGAGCTGGTGGGACCCAGGGGACAAAGCCACTGTCCCTTTTCTCCAGCACACCCATCCTGCTGGGCTGGGGCGAGTCCTTCCAAGGGATCAATTGTCCAAGGAACAAAAGCAAAGCAGGAGTAAAGTGCAATAATCATGTGAGAGGAGAGAAACTTGAGATGTACACCACAGGTTCACTTAACTCCTGCTTGGTCGATAAGCTGCTTATTGAAAGGCATTATTCTTGTGCTCCTGATTCCCAGAAGTGTTGGAGCTGCCCGGAAGGCCATAACCAAGCGACTGCCAGCTCGGCTGCCATTGATTTTAGCGGAGCAGGACACAGCACTGGGTAATAAAGTGTAAAAACATGATTCCCCCAAAATGAATGGCACTGTGGGATAACAAAAGTAGTGATTAGCATGGAGTTGTTTCATATTCCTGTCTTTGCACAAGGAGTGTCTGGCTGGCTCCTTGACATCCCCGTCCCATTGCATGGCCGTGGTGCTAATTTAGGGCTATAACCAAAGAACCCACGCTGGAGGGTGGGCTGGTCACCACCCAGAGAGAAAAAATAAGTCATTGAATGTTTGTTTCATTACTCTGGTATTCTACTGCTTGAACTATTCACAGTTTAAGAGCAGCTATTTCCTTTTTCACTCTGCTATTTAAAACAAGAGCTCCTGTTAAAGCTGTATGAAATACAGATTTCCTTTGGATTTACTGCCTAAACAAAATGTAATGCTTTGGATGAACATTTTTTTTTCCCTGGGTGAATGATAAAAAGAGTTACCAAAAATGTCTCATTCAGTGGCAAATTAAGTGTTTTGGTTTGGGGAATGGAAGGGAACAGCAGTGAGAACAGCTATGCTTTTAAGTTACATTTAGGTAAATATAAAAAAAGAACAACTAAACACATTGCACCTAGAAAACATTTGAATTGAGCACTGGTTCTAGGGGTGATGTTCCTGTTGCTGTTGGCATAAACTTTTAAATTTTAACGTTACTGAACTTAGTTTTCCCTTTTGCAAAAAGAACCTTTACTCAGAGAATTTGCATGGCCTTAGTCATAATATAACAAATATTAAAATCTAATTTTAAAAACCAAGGTCACTTTTCAAAGGTAGGATCTCAATTATATATGTAGACCAGGCTCTGGGCTTCTCTTAGCAGCCTTTCAGTATTTAAATGGGACTCATGAAAGAGGAGGGGGAGTGACTTTTTACAAGGGTAGATAGCAAAAGGACATGATAACAAAAGGACAAATTATTTTAAATTAAGAGATGAGAGATTTAGATTAGATGTTAGGAAGAAATTCCTCCCTGTGAGGGTGGGCAGGCCCTGGCACAGGGTGCCGAGAGCAGCTGTGGCTGCCCCTGGATCCCTGGCAGTGCCCAAGGCCAGGCTGGACATTGGGACTTGGAGCAGCCTGGGACAGTGGGAGGTGTCCCTGAACCTTCAAGGCAGGGGATGAGAACGAGGTATCTTTAAGGTCTCTTCCAACCCAGACCATTCCATGAGTCTGTGACTCTGGATTTCGTGTCTGGCCCTTGCTGGCTCTGTCTGGGCACTGGGGACAGCTCTGCCTGCAGCAGCTCCTGTGTGGACAGCACAGTCAGTCCTGTGAGCGCTGCATCGATCTCAGCCCGAGGGCAGCCCCTCCTGCCACAGGCCAAGCCCTGGGCCCAGCACAACAGCAGCTTTTTTTTCCACATTACTGTATTAAGCCAGAAGCTGATGCCAGCAACCCCCATCCTTACAACCTTCCTGGATGTTTGCTCAGCTTCTTGCTTCCCCAGCCATTTAACATCAGGTGTGCCACGTCCACACCAGCTGGGACAGCTGGGACTTGACTCTCTTCCCAGGGATGCTGCTTAAAAACTGTTGTACAGTGCTGGTCCCTTGCCAGCACTGATGGATGCAACGTCCTGGTTTACTGGAAATTCAGTGAGACAGAGTGTGGGGAGTGGCAGAGCAGGGACTGGAGTGCCTGTCACTGCCTGCAGCAGCACTGAGAGTGCCTCAAACCCTCCTCAGCCACAGCAGCCCCCCAGACTCCCGGCTTTTTTTAATTTAAGCTGGCTTAAATCGGAAGACCAATGCCGGGAGGTCTCAGCTCCAGCTCTGCAGGGTTTGGATGGGGAGGGAGGGGGTGGCTACAGCCCTGTCCCCTTCTTGCTCCCAAAAGCAGTTGTACGTCCTGAGGTCTGGGTGGTGTTGGGGACATTGAATGTGCTTTAATCTCTGGCTGCCAGAGGTGGGCATGGACATCTCTTGAAGAACTTTGGACCATCCTATGTCTATAAAGTGTCTTGGAGCAGTTAGATCCCCGTGGAGACGTTGGACTAACCCAAAGTCCAGACAAAACTGGGAAGCACCGTGCATGCCTTGGGGCCATGGCCCGCCACCCTCATGTGGCTTTTGGGGCATTTTCTTGATGTTACTTCTAGATTTTCAGAGCTGCTGTGGGGTCCATCACCCTGAGGAGCCCCAAGGCAGCAGAGCACACATGCACCTTATTTTTAGCAGTAGCTGAACATCCACAGTCCCTCCTCCTCCTCCCAACAAGGAGTCTGACTGGAGCTGGTGATCAAACACTGAAACCTCTGAGTTCACCTGGCTTTCTAAATTCCTGCAAACACTTCAGTCTTCTTTTTTGTTGGAAATGGCACCAATCAGGTGATATTTTTTCATCCTAAAACCTCACCCCACCCCAGATGGTGCTAGCTTGCCCACAGCTGAGAAAAAGGTGCCAGCTGAAAAGAGACAGGTGGGAGAGGGGGCAGGTAGAGAGGCTGAGCAGAATCAGGGTGAACTGAACTCTTTTTCTCCTCTCTGTCTCTCTCCAGGTTTGTGTCCCACCACCCCCACCTTCCCGGAGACTGGTGTCACCCACAACAGCTTAGTTTTGAAAAGAAGGTGGATAGGTAAAGGAGAGAAGGTGTAATTATGGGTGGAATCTGGGGATTTTTTTATCAGATTGTGACACTGTCGAACGCTTTCTGCACAAAGTATATTGTCGAAAAGGCAGTGATTGTGCTTTTCCCACCACCATTATCAAAGCTCCAGTCAGTCAAATCCTCCCTGTTATTAAATGCTGCTCTGCAAGTCTGCATTGTGAAGCTGAAGGATATAATCACAGGTGCCAGACATGGGGAGAGAGCTGATCCAAAGGTGTGAAAAAAAGAAAACACAAAGATGAGCTGAATAAAAACACATAAATGAGGTGTAAAAAATCAGATTACAGGGGGCAGAGAAGGTGGGAGTAAAATGAAGCAGAAAAAAAAATCCATTATGTAGGCTTCTTCCCCCCCTTTTTCTTATTACAATGGACACTGGACAAATGCAAGTCAGAGCACCGGTGTGTTTGTCACTATTTGCCAGCCCTGCTTGAGACATGCAGAGCTTGAGGTGATTCTGGCAGCTCTTGGCTGCTGCTCTCTGTGTCACCAGGGGCCGTGGGGTGCAGAGCCCCTGCCAGCCCAGCACGCTGGTGTCCCACGAGAGGCTGGATCTGCAGTGGCTTTGGCAAAGCCTGGCACCAGCAGCACACCTGGATGCTTGGTGTGATGTCCATGACTGGACAGCACAGGAATTAGGAAATCAAGTGTTTGAAATTAAAAATATTAACACAGGCTTAGGCTCTTGGTAGAATATTCCCATTTTTTTCTGCCAGTGCAAATTGGCAAAGGGATTAAGTCTATCAGAGCTCCTGTTTCGAGGGGAGGGGATGGCTGCATGCTGCCTTCAATGAGAAAAAAACACGTTCTGGTTTTGTGAAGACAAAAAATCCTTTGGAAACTAACTTTGACTGCTCCAGCCCAGGCATGTCAAGCTGGAAGGGTTTGCTGCCACCCCACCAAGCTCTATATTTCCAGGTGTTTTCAAATCAGCCCTTGCTGGAGTGGACACATTCCTGCAGAAAATTTCCATTTTGATGAGCTTGCATTTTTAGAAAATTTTTGAGCAGCTTTAGATGTGTCCTTTGGAGACAGCTTTGAGAAACCCAATCACCCTGATTTCCTTTAGATGTGGGTATCCCCAGCCGATTACTCCCACGTCTCTCCATGGTGCCTTTGTCCATTTTACAAAATCCTCTGTCTTTTACCCAAGAGCTTGGCCACGGCAAAACTGGAACCAGCTTCCCTGCACACGGCCAGCCTTGTGCAGAGCCTCCCCCAGCACAAGAGTGCTTACTCTGGCTTAGGCTAAGCCTGTTTGTAGTCGATGTCAATTAGGGCAAAACTGGTAGAAATGCATCACGCAGCTGTTCTGCGATAGGTTTGCAAAATCCTTTGAAAAACAACGCTCTGAGGTCAACTGGTGCGACTTCAAACAGAGAAAGCTGGTTTATAGAGACATTCCTGGGTGGGAGATCTATTAGCAGGCAAAGCAATAGGTCACCTTTTCCATGCATAAAATGCCAATAGCATATTAATGGAGCTCAGACAAGCAATCAGCCCCTGCTCGCCAGGCAGGGATGCACTCATGCTTATAGCATAGAAAAACGTAGATAGATTTTTTTGTTCTGCCCCAAGGCACCTTGGAAATTTGGCCCTGTAGAGGTCAATAAGGTTGGGGGTTTTTTCTGGATTTTTTCCTGACTCTTCACAGAGGTAAAGGGAGCTCAGAGGAGGATCTATGATCTCACTAGAGGAATTTGAGAGTAATGTTTGCTGGCCTGTTTTATGCATGAGGATAGGTGAAATGATCATACAGCTTCCTTCTACCCAGTCCACCCCCTCCTGCAAACATTTTACTTTTTGTCACTCTGAATTTCAGGGGGTCAGAGCATCACTTATAAACTGAGCAGCCATGCATTGGGTAAGGCTAAATTTGAACACGGCGGATCATCTCTCAAGCTAGTGTGACCTTGGTTCAAATTCCACTATATTTCAATTGTTATGGATTTTCAGTGCCTCTTTTCTGAATGGGAACCTCTGAAATGAAATACTATGGAGTGCTATAGATCTGCGTGCAAGGTTATCACAAAGGCAGGCGGGACGGTTTTGCCGCTGAGAGGATGCACTGCAAAGCCTCCAAGGTCTGTGAAATACTGACATTCCAGAGACGTGTCATCGGTGTTTGGGGGCAGGTTGTCATCCTGACCCTCAGACCAGCTGGAATATGCACCTTTATTATTGTGTGTTCGCTGTCATTCCTGCCAGCAGTGTGGGAATGCCCACGGGCCCACGTGCGGGGCAACAAGCGCTGCCCGAGACGGCGTTTCAAGGACACACTAAAGACTTACCTGCACAATTCACCACTGATTCTCTGCTCCCAGCTGCAGAGCAGAAGCTATTGACTCCTTGCAGGAGAGGGAAGAGGTGTTCTGGCCCAGAAACTAGGTGCCAGCCTTGGGAGATGCAAGGCAAAGGAGGTGACAGAGAGCAGCTCATATTTCAAACAGCACTGGAAACGAAGCGCTGTGGAAAAGAGTGGAGAACCTGCAAACCTCCAAAGCCCAAGTCACAATAAAATAATATTCATAGCTGGGACGGATTTGTACTTTTCAAGTGCCAAATGGGATGATATCCAAGTTTGTAATGAAAGGACATAAACCATACGCTCACCACTGACAGAACAAAATGATTGATTTTTTTTTTTTTTGTCCTGTTCCAAAATATGTTGCTTTGGGGGCATTTTCTTGATGTTATTTGCAGATTCAGCAGGTTGGCTGATGAGGTGTGAATTGTCCAGCTAGTGCTGGCTTGGCAAGATTTACCTGACCTTCTGGGAGATACAGCCAGAGGAATCAGCAGTGTTGACATTTGTTGGTGGACATCTAAAGCCACATGGTTAAACTACCTGGCACAGCTTTGGGTATAACCAGGGAGAAAAATACGATGGAGTTTTTGTTTCAGATGCAAAATTCTGCGATTTAAAACTGAAATCCTATTTTCCTACAAGCAATATAGAACTCATTTCGGATCTTTAGGTCTGACTGTCTAGTGGAGAGCAGTAATACTCATAAACTTTTTTATCCCGGGGTGTCCATGCTTATATACAGAAATCAGAAGCAGGCAAGATTCATACGTTTCCTTTCAGGTGTTTACAGCTGCAGATCTCAGTGAGAAAGCTCTTCACCAGCTTTAAAAAGAACAATCAAATAGTGTAGCAAGGGGCTGATTGCTGCTCCATGGGGAACTGCTGCACACATTATAGACTATCTGCCTCACATGATAATGACAGACAAGTAGATGACCTTTCTATGCTAATGATTTGGCTCCTCAATAAATTCATCCAGTGTGATACAGGCAACTTGTCTTTGCTCAGTGATGGATCATGTCATGGGATCCCAGAGCTTTCGTGTGTTAGTTAATGTTCTGTCAACACAAACCCCTGAGAGATCGTCCCAGATGTTCTGGATGACAATTAAGCTCTCTTGAATAAAAGAGATGGTGCCTACCAAGTTTCCAGGAGCTGACGCACTTCCTGGGACACAACTGGTCACATCCCAGTGGAAATGTTCCCTCTCTCTGCTGGCTTACCTGCTGCTCAGAGCACGGAGCACAAGGGCCAGAGCAGGGTTAAAAATCTACAGTAAAATGAACTGGAAAATATTGATCCAATTTAAAGCCGCGTTAGGAATGCCCAAATCATTGCATCCTAGCATTAACTAATTTTCAAATATCTAATGGTTTTATCTGCTCTGCTGAACTTCATAATGACAAATAAATGTGTTAGTGCACACAGCTCCTCCACTGCAGATATTTTGCTTCCCTGTACCAAATACAGACCCCGTACCTGCCCAATCTCCACATCACAGCTCTGCAATAGAATCTGAGAGACAGTGAGAGTGGGATGCACGGGTTATTTCCAGCAGGGTTTGGAGGCCCAGGATTGTCCCTTTCCTACCCAAGGGTCTGTCTCATGGCTGCTGTACCTCAGGGCAGCATCCCACACCTCCCCAGAGGGAAGCTGATTTAAAGCAATTGAGCCTCAGCCCAAATAATACAGGTTACTCTTGTGTTTACATAGGAGTTGAAGATGAAAATCAGGATGAGGGCAGTAGAAGACATGATTAGAAACGTTTCATGTGTGAAGACTTTCACCCTGGCAACTCTTTTGCAAATGCTGTGGAGAAGCCTTGGGTTTATAACCCACAGGGCAGGCTCCACCTGCACCACATTCAGGGCAGAAACTGGTGTTACCCCTTTTCTCCCCACAGGCAGGACTTTTAATACACCCCTGGAACTGTGAGCTAAACCAAGGGCCACGTCACCCCATTTTAAATCAATGCAGTCCTGCAAACTGCTTTCGCTCAGCCCAGTGGTGCTTATGGTCAATTTGTCTTTCTGGTTTGTTTTTTTCTTTAGAGGGCTCATTTGCTTTGGCAGATGCTAAACCTTGCCTTGACTTCATAGAACCCCAGGTTGGAAAGGACATCAGGGATCATCTGGTCCAACCTTTCTTGGCAAAAGCATGGTCTAGATGAGATAGCCCAGCACTCTGACCAGCCAAATCCTGGAAGCATCTAACACTGGGAAATCCACAACCTCCCTGGGGAGATTATTTTAATGGCTGGTTGTTCTCATTGTGAAAAATTTTCCTTATGTGTCCAACTGGAATCTCCCCAGGAATATCTTGTACCCATTACCCATTGTACCCTCATCTTTTCCATGAGATTCCTTGTAAAAATGGAGTCTTCATCTTCTTTGTAGCCACCCTTTAAATACTGGGACATGGTGATAAGGTCTCTTCTCAGCCTTCTTTTCTCCAGGCTGAACAAGCCCAGCTGTCCCCTTTCCTCACATGGCAGCTTCCCTTTCCTTGGATCATCTTTGTGGCCCTTTCCTGGATCCCCTCCAGCCCATCCACATCATTTTTGCACAGCAAGGACCAAAACTGTGCCCCTGGTCTGAGCTGGTTTATGTGCTGCCTGGGAGGTGTCGAGTGACCTCCACTCCTGTGGTGCCTTTATGCTCCCTCACTCATTTCTGCAGAAAAAAAAGCTGTCCTCAGGCTGCCTTGAGTCATCCTTACAATCACATCCATCCTTTTTTCATGGAACCCCAGAGTCTCCCAGTTTTCCATGATTACCGTATGCCTAGGACAGACTCTGACAACACATCCCTGCCTCACTTAGTGACTTCTCTAGCCTTGACCTGTCACTAAATCCTGCTGGTTTGCCCCATTTCTGGCTACCCAGAGCTCATTCCGCCTTTCCAAATTCCTGCTCATCTCCACCTTCCTGCCCTACAACAGATCCCATGGTGTCCTCTGGGGTCAGTGTCGTGGGGGAAATGGATTCCCTGGCAGACCCTGACAAGGAGGATGTGGGAGTGGTTTGGTGAAGTCCTGCCTGTAATGGGCTCCTCTCGTGGTGTCCTTTCACTGCATGGAAATCAGCATCCACAGAACTATTGTCTTTATTTTATTTATTGCTCCCACACTGCATTTTGAAGAGGCTGTGATGAGTTTACCCCCATCATTGCTTTGCAGTCTACTTTTTTATCTGGGAGAATTGGTAGAACAGACGTTTAAACTGCACGAAGGTGCCACAGTCAGGTTCAGGCCCTAATCCTATATCCTCTGGTGACTGCAGGAGTACCAGACACAGAAAAGACATTAACTGGTGTGGGGCAGGTGCTCCCCAAAATGAGCTGCACTGCCAGGTGGGTGCAGGCCAGATCCTGGGGTGATGCAAACCAGAGGCGCTGTGCAATGCACCCCTGCTGGAAACCCAGCCTTGGCGTGGGCTGGGGTGATGCTGAGGGGACAGGATTCCTCCTGAGACCAAAGCTCATTTTTACCTCCACTCAGCAGATTTAAACACAGCCCTGGTGACAGTTTTTACGAGGGCTGGGGTGAGGTCCTGGCACAGCTTGCAGAGAGGTGGTGGATGCCCCATCCCTGGCCACGTCAAGGTCAGGCTGGACAGGGCTCTGAGTTTCCTGTTTCTGGTTTTGTTTAGAGCTAATCCAAACTGTGGTGGAATGGCTGGGTAAGTGTCCCCCAGGATTCAGTGTCCTCAGCTCAAAGCTGAAAGTCTTCATTGTTAAAAATTACTGTCATTAAAACAGGAAAACCTAGTCACTGGGCTTTCTGAATGACAGATTCATCTTTTTTGGAAGAAGCAAAATTGCTAAAAGTGCCAGGAAGGATTTCAAGGTATTTTAAAATATTTATGGATAATATTTTAAAAATCGTGGAAGTCTTGTACTGTGTTGATAATTTCATTTGTTTAAAAAACATTTCAGTCCAAACAAAGCCCTATCCACTTTGTAGAGGGATGTGGCATGTAAAATATTAATCACACCTTCCTTCCTATTTTTTGTGCAGCCCTTGTTGGTGTTGTCAGCCCGGACCCAGGAGTAAAGAATATGGGAAATGCTTTAATTTCAGATTTGGAGCACAACAGTAGAGCTTTTGTCCCCAGAATCTTGCCTACTCCCTCCAGCTCCACTAAGTGGTCTTTAGAAAAAGAGCCTGCCTTTCTGATGGACATTATGGCATTTTCTAAATGATGCTGCACCCGTTTAACTGAGGGTGTGATATTTTAAACCAATTAGTTCAATTTGCAGAGGAAACCATGCCCTTACTCCTCTTTGAAACAGCTTGTTTTGATTGAATTAAAACTAAATCCCTAATAATACACTTAATAAAGGTCCTTACTCCCTGTATAACCCAAGCCAAGTCCAGCTTCCCCACGAAGCCCAGCAGGAATGGCTGCAAGGCAGGGGTTAATCCACCTCATCCCTAAACTTGTCTGAAACTCCATTGACCTGGTGTCACTTCAGCTTCCAGTCTCTCACTCCCCTTTTGCTCTCTCTGGTTATCTGCCAGGTGTCAGAGCTGTGGTTCCCGTGGGGCAGGACCAGCAATGCCTGGAGCCAGCTGTGTTGTCACCACACCCCTGTGCAGCACAGCTGGATGTGGGGCAGGCCCCTCAAACTCCACATTTGGAGCTACTTGGATTGGGAGGGGAGGCACAGCAGCTTCTGGAGCTGACAGGTGAGGACCCTGCAGAAGACATGGACTCTCTTAAAACAGCAGGAATAAACTGGGGTTGACCTGGGCAGGTTTCTGTTTTGGGAGGCTCAGCAAAGCCTGCTTCTTGCTGCCGTAGCACATCCGGGAAAGACAGAATTGCCCTCAGTTTGCACTTCTACAGGATATTTTATGAAGGGTTTCAAACAGTTCTGTCCCTTAGAAGGGGTCCCCTTCACTCTCTGAGGTGTCCTGCCCCTGCGGGGGAGCAATGCCCTGCTCAGGCTGTGGGAGTTCCTAGGAGCCTGTGCTTGGACACGTCACAAACTTGACTTGTTTCCCTGGGGAATTAATTGGATTTGATGGCTGTGCTCTGTCTCTGGGTGTAATGGGTGAAAAACCACTCCAGGCAAGGTAATTATTGCAAATATTTCTTGTTTGTGTTACAGCACGACAATTGTGTTTCACAGCCAGGTGTCAGGGAGGGTGAGCTTTACAGAAATGACTGGACGCTGTTCTCCAGGTTTGTTATTAATTAACCCTTCCTTGTAATGCCTCTTGGAGCTCAGTAAGCGCTCCCAGGAACGAGGGAGCTGCAGGAATGATATTCACGTGTATTCCAGGGATTGTTGTCAAAAGCTGGAGCACAGTTCAGGCCTCATAACTGTGAGTGCTGGAGCGGGGCTGAGATGGCGTGGCAAGCTCCTCGGAGGAGAAAACAGCACAAACCCATAATCTGTGCTGTGGGGTCATCTAAAGGACCAGTCACACCGAATGTGATCGAAATTTAGATTTCTCTGCTGGAAAAAATTCGACCTGGCATTTTTCACAGTCTTGGTGTCTTTCCTTTGAAAGACTCCTTTGTTCTGCAGGTCTCAGGGTGAAATTTAACCGTGGCTCACATAAATACTAATTTTTTTGACTGGCTGGGAGCCAATCTTAGATCACGTAGATGCTTGTGCCCCTTTCCACGGCACACATACACCATGTTAAAACTACTCCTGCCCTCTAAAGTGAGGAAGATCAGGGCATTTGCTACTTCTCTGGAAACCTTGTTAGAGAAATGGGAAGGTGAAGGGCATCCTTATGGCCCCGGCATGGGATGACACTGGGCTTTATAGGGAGGGCAGCAACTTATGGACCTCAGGGGTTTGGGCCTTGCTGGTGGAATGAGCTCATGTGCAGTTTTTGTCTCAGTGAACTGCTCAGGAAACATTTTTGACTCAGGGTCTTTATTTGTAATAATTCTTCAGGCCCTTTGACTGGAAAGCTGCTATCAGAGGGCAGTTTGTGACGTGTCCTGTGCAAGTGCTCTGTGTTTGCAATTCAGCTTTACAGGACTGTGACTGTGCCTCAAGTCCCACAGCATCACCCCTACTTCCACGTTGTTCTTAATTAGGGAGCAATGAATAACAGACTATGAAAGTTGGGGTGAATGCTAATTTAGGCTGACTTGTGTGAAGCTTTTATGAATTGCAGACATTTCCCTAATGCCCTGTGGTTTTCCAAATGCTTGTGAGTCACAGCCAACCACTTTCATTCACAAAAATATTTACAAGATTGGTTTTTTAACTATTTAATCAGTTCTGTGAGGGCTGGAATGCTGTTTTCAGACTGAAGATGCTGGAGATATTCACACTCATTTCACTGGGATGTGGATCTGGCCTAAATTACTCTAACAGCATGTAATTATATACAAATACCAAAAAAAAAGCAAAGGGCATTAACTCAGAACCTTCCAAAATGAAAAGCAAATGCTCAATTAAGATGAAAAAAGACCTGGCCTGAAAATTGCCTGCGAGACCCTCAAGCCAATGTAGTTCTGGCTATGGATGTACCTTTTTCTGAGACAGAGGAACATTTTATGTTAGTTCTTTCCCCCTCATCTCCAATAGGATCTGCTGGAAGTTGTTCAAAGGATTTGGATTTGGAAATACAACTCGAGGGATATAGGGGGTTGGTGAGGTCAAAAAAACCAACTTATTTCATTGCTTTGTGCCCAGTGCCCCTGTCAGCTGCGCATCTGCACGTGTATGTCTATTGTATACCAGAGTATTACAGGTATTTGCATTTCTGCTCTAGGAAAACCCTTCTCTTGTGAGGTTATACTCATGGAATCATAGAATGGGTTGGGTTAGAAGACACCACCAGGATTTTGCAGTTCCACTCCCTTCCATGGGCAGGGACACCTCCCACTGTCCCAGGCTGCTCCAAGCCCCAATGTCCAGCCTGGCCTTGGGCACTTCCAGGGATCCAGGGGCAGCCACAGCTGCTCTGGGAACCCTGTGCCAGGGCCTCAGCACCCCCCACAGTAAAGAATTTCTTCCTAACACCTAATCTAATACTCACCTCTGACCAGTCTCTATGAATACAGCTGTACGTACAGATGATCAGTAACACTGACTGACACTGATGCTTTGGGAATTCTTTTGCAAAGGCAGCACGCTGTAAAGCTGAGCACCCAGGCTGTGCTGCTGGTGAGCAGAGGAGGCGCTTGCTGGGGCTGCAGGCAGAGGAGGGTACCCTGTGCGAGCCCCAGTGCAGGTGAGCAGTGCCGTGGGACTGGGCTGCCTGCCCGCAGGAGGGCTCAGAGGTGGCTTTGGTGCCTTCCATCCCGGCAGTAATCAGGGACAGGCAATTGCAGACAGCTCAGGGAAGTGCCCTGCTTGTCACTGCAGGCTGTCCCCTGCCAGGCTGTGCTGCTCCCTCCCTCCTCAGCCTCACCTGGCGCTGCAGAGAGCACTCGTCCCGCCTGGGCAAACAGCAAACCCGCCAGCTCCTTTCTGATTGAAACCATCGGGCCTGGCTAAAATCTCTGGTCTCAGAGCAAAGCCAATGACTTCATCCTTGGAGCTGCCTCCACATAACCTTTGCTTTCACGGATCTATTAGGGAGCTCCCCGGGAGGGAAAGCCCAGCTGCCAAATAAATCACACATTCCCAGCAGAGAGGTGTGAGGTGCTCAACAGGAACCCGAGGGCCTGGAGGGAGGGAGACGGGGAATCTTCTGCAGAGATTTTCCAAGCTTGTCCAGGCACTGGCCGGGCCAGATCCTCAGCCAGAGCCCATCGGTGTAAATGCACCAGTTCAGTGGATTTCTGTTGCTCTCCTCCAGTGAGGATTTGGCCAGAGCCTGTGTGTGGTGGGTAGAAAAGAGACTATTGTCAACTGCGGGACTTCTTATTTTTCTTTCTAATTAAAAGCAGACATTTTTATTTTTTTTTTAAACACTTGCAGTGGGAAACTATAATTTAGTTTTAGAATTTCCCATTTAATACTCCCCTAATGCCTGTGGAAAGATTTGAGTTGCAGGTCACAATTTGAAGCTTTATAGACAATTGGCTGGGGAAGGACCTTGAGAAGCACAGGTATAGATTTGCAAAGCTTGGGGCAGGGATGTGGGAAAGAGAAAACCTACAGATTGAGAAGCTCTGCTGCAAGACAGGGTGGATAAAACCTCCTTTATCCCATTCCTTTAAAGATGGCTGCTTGAGCATCAACGTTGCATGATCCAGGGGTCAGGCCAGACACCCGTAATTCAGATTTGGTGGGACAAGAAGCCAGATTTCCACATGTATCTCCTTGTGACCTCTGCACTGCATCTGCTGGAGCTGACAGAGCTGACACCAAGAAAAGGGACCCATGGTCTTGAAACTCCTCTCCAAGCCCTGTCTTTGTGGTCCAACTTCAGCAGAGAGAGAATCAGCTGTGAGTGTGACACCATCTGCCAGAAGGGGCTGTCCCAAGGTCTCCTTTGCAGAGGACAGAGCCTGGGTTTAAATCCCTGCTGCTGTGCCTGCAAATGAGCAAGGGCTCGGCTGCAATTACAGGGGTTGGTTCACATCTGTCTCCTCCTGAGAGGAGACTGAGGGAAGAAAAATGAGATGTGAATCTTGTCTTACTTGTGCATCATTCAAGACATTTCAGAGAGTTTGGACAGTGGGATGAGACTTTCAGCCTTAGGGCCTCTGTTTAGACTAGACCAGGTTTCTTTGTATGAAAATATAGGTGTTGCTGGATCAGGTTTCTGGTCCAGGTTTTTCCCTTGAAGACTTGCAGTCTCCAGCTACTTCAGAAGAAGACATGAAAATGGAATAACCTGATGCCATGAATTACTGGGTTTTATATCCCTCATCCCAGCTCCAGTGAAAACTTTTATATTTTTGTATCAAAAATGAGAAAAACTTCCAGCTACCACAATTTTCACCGACTCATATTCTTCATCTCCATGAACTGTCAGCCCTAAAAAGTTTCCCATCCTCTGGGCTTTCTCCATGCCTGGTTTCACTCACTTTTCTGTGAGCCCCTTCTGCTGCCACTGCAGCAGGTGAGTCGAGGGCTCCTGTATAATGCCTTCAAGGGCAAGGATCTTCTGCAGAGATTTTCCAAGCTTGTCCAGGCACTGGCCGGGCCAGATCCTCAGCCAGAGCCCATCGGTGTAAATGCACCAGTTCAGTGGATTTCTGTTGCTCTCCTCCAGTGAGGATTTGGCCAGAGCCTGTGTGTGGTGGGTAGAAAAGAGACTATTGTCAACTGCGGGACTTCTTATTTTTCTTTCTAATTAAAAGCAGACATTTTTATTTTTTTTTTAAACACTTGCAGTGGGAAACTATAATTTAGTTTTAGAATTTCCCATTTAATACTCCCCTAATGCCTGTGGAAACTGTGGAAGAGCAGATGGACCCTCTCAGGTAGCCTTGATTTCACCTGGGGGCCGCTGACCTGCAGCATCTGCTGCAGAGCTGGGGGAAGTCCAGGTCCCTCGGGATGGTTGTACCTCCAGCACCAAACCCCTGACACCAAGGCAAGCGTCACTGACCTGCCCAGCCACCTGCTAATCTTACTTGTGTTCAACAGCACAGAGAACCCTTTCTTTCCCCTTGTTCCCTTGGAAAGCTTGGAAAATCTCTGCAGAAGATTCTTGCCCTTGAAGGCATTAAACACGAGCCCTCAACTCACCTGCTACGGTGGCAGCAGAAGGGGCTCACAGAAAAGTGAGTGAAACCAGGCATGGAGAAGCCCAGAGGATGGGAAACTTTTTAGGGCTGACAGTTCATGGAGATGAAGAATATGAGTCGGTGAAAATTGTGGTAGCTGGAAGTTTCAGCATTGCTAGCTGTGATCCAGAAGTCCCCATCTGCAGTTTTTGGGGAACAAGGGGAAAGGAAGGGTTCTCTGTGCTGTTGAACACAAGTAAGATTAGCAGGTGGCTGGGCAGGTCAGTGATGTTTGTCTTGGTGTCAGGGGTTCGGTGCTGGAGGTACAACCACCCCGAGGGACCCAGATGCTGCAGGTCAGCGGCCCCCAGGTGAAATCAAGGCTACCTGGGAGGGTCCATCTGCTCTTGCCCAGCCTGCAGCTGCTGTGGCAGGGCTGTCTGGCAGCAGGACGTGGGCACACCCTCACACTGAAAGGGTGACTTCTCCCGCTGCTCGCGGCTCTTCCTTCCCAGGCTGCAGCACAAGGCTCCCCATTTATGTGCTGCGGCCGTGCTGTCAAAGTGTAAGTAATCACTTTCATACTTACTGAGCTGCATGGTCACCAAGGTGTAATATCTGATGGGCAACAGATGTCTGCTTTCTTCCAGAGTTTACAGCCTTGTATTATTGCTGTTATTTGCTCTGGCTCCACGCTGCCGGGGAGCGGAGGAGGGGCAGATACTGATGCTGCCTGCTGAATGAATGGCATCTACAGTCTTCCTTTTGCTTTGGGGGGGGGTCTGTTTTAAGTGCTGAATTATACCCAGTGCTCGCAGATCCAGCTTCTCTCCTCAGAAATGAAATCGTGTCTCCTGCAGTGGAAATTCCTGGTTTATTCAGATAGCCTTTACCCAAACACAGCTGTGTTCAGCTAAGGGAGACTTGTTGCTTTTCTCACACGTCCCCATGCCTGTACAATGCTGCTGAAGATAAAACAGCCTGGGAATAAGATGGGGACGGTGCCTCCTGAGGAAGCCTCTCATGAATATGACACAATTTACCATTGCATGAGCTGTCTGTGTTCAGGGACCGAGGGGAGCTGTGCCTCCCGTGGTGTCAGCAGCACTTCAGGCACAGAGTGTCCTGCTTTATCTTGCTTGATGGAGAGAGTCAGGTGGTGTCTCTGACTCTGCTCCAGTGCTGCTGCATCCGTTTTGCTTTTGAAAAACTGTTGTGAAGCCGTAAAATTCCACTTCGATACCCTCCAGGAAGCCTGGCTTAATGCCTCATCTGAAGGACATTTTATGAGTCATTAAAAGCAATTTTTAGAAGTCTGGAGATGACCTATGGGGCTCCAGGAGACTGACTCTTGTGTAGCAGCAAGCAGCCAGTTTGTACCTTCCACCTCTGAGCACCACCTTGTCAGCTCTTGGCGCAGCAGTTCTTCCTCTGGGGAGAGGACTGGGCTGATCCTGAGCTGTTCCCACGAGAGCTGATGGGCAGTGAGCTACAGGGACAGCCATGGCTCAGACAGACTAAATTCAATCCAGACCCTGAGCCAAATGCTTCCTGACGACTGCCCAAGCAGCCCTGAGGAGCACTTCAAGCTCTTTGCCCCACATTTCAGGGGTGCTGAACTCTGCTCTGGTATCTTCTGTGCAGAAAAGATACTTGAGCTGTCTGCAGCAGGACCCTGACCTGCAGGATAGCTGGGGAAAGGCTGGGGATGTGTGGCCTGTCCTCCCTCACCTCCTGTGGCCATGTGAGAGCTCCGTGCACTGCTGTGACAAAGGCACATCCAAGGGCACCCAGCACAGCCATCGTGGAGGTGGCTGGGTCCCTTTCCATGGAGTAAAACCAACAGATGGGCTTTAAAAACTCCTCTGCTCTGTCCTGTGGGTACTGTGGCACCCGGGGAGCTGGGCACCCACCAGGGGCTCAGCTGGGGCTCCCCTGTCTCCCTGCTGAAGGGCTCAGACTCACACCTGGCTGCCTCCGTCCCTTCCCAGCCCTGCCACCCACAGCGTCACCAGCACGGCCCTGCTGCAAGGGATGAGTCAACATTTCCTGACACTTGGCTATATGGCAACCACAGACAGTTTGTTTTGGCTGGCAACTGGGCTTTAAAACCCTCAGGAGGCTGGGATGATGATAAAGGCTGTATCCCCCTCGATGAGTGCATGGTTCAGGCATTACAGCTGGAGCAAGGAAAAGAAGTGCCAGCTCAGGGATGTCATTTGGCTCCATGGAGATACCTAAGCCTTGTTGAGCTAATACTTGTAGTAACAGGTATTAAATTGGCTCATGTAGACATGGCCCTGAAGGGCAAGAAAACAACTCCACATCTCCTTTGTAACGTCTCTCTCTTTCCAAGTCAACCCTTTTTCCTACCTCAGGCGTAGTGTTTTCATGGCTGTTTAGGTTTTGCTGTTGCCTGGAGGTGTTCAAGTGCAGCTCCCTGTGCCAGGAGCCATGTGCATCTTTGGGAGGGAGACCCACAGGGAAAGGTTTAAAATCTCTGTAAACACAACAGGAAAAGGAAGCATTCCCTCATTTTGGAAAGCAGGAGGTTGCAGGGGGTTAAATTCCAGTGGCCGTGCTGCTTGGTGCTCCTCTCTGTGGAGCTCTGCTTGCTGGCAGGACTCCTGCATGAGCAGTGGCTCCTAAATCACAATATGTGACCAAAGCATGCACCAACCTCCCTGCCAGTGCTGGGTTACTTCAGCATACCTGGCTATAAAATGCCTGGCTTAATCCACCCCTCCTTCTGGAATAGTATCCCAGGGCAGAAAGGAAAGGCTTGCCTGTGCTATCAGTGCCCAGAGACAGAATATGAACCTCCTTCTCCTGAAGCAAAATCTGGTGTTTGGCCACAAAAAATCTCAGGAAAGAGCTTTTCCAATCCAGTGCATTCATCTTTGCTGCAATCTGTTCAGGGAGAGGCATCCACAGCCTGGCAGGTTGGTCTCAGCCTCCTCCAGCGCAGCAGTACTCTTTAATTTTCTAGATTAAAAAGCTTTTATGTGATCTTTCTGAAGAACAAGTTCCCGTGTCACAAACTCTTGTCATCACCCAAGGTAGCTTTTGGGAAGCTGGATGCTTTGCCCATTGTCTTTGTAGGTAAAACAAAGGGAAGTGGCATCTTTCTACAACCTCTGGATAAAAAGCCTCCATGAGCTGCTGAGGTGCTGTTCAAGTGGCATCTGAGGCACAGCTTTCTTGCAAGCCTGGCTCTCTGGTGGCTCAGGAGCTGTGCATCTGACCAGGCTCCTGCAGCCTCAGAGGAATTCTGTCAATATAAGGATGGCAGACAACAGGGGTGAGCTGCCTCAAGCTGCTCCACCATGAGACAGGACATGAGTGTGCCTGTCTCATGGCGGCATTTTTGCATTTTACGTGTCATTTTAAGATGGACTGTTCATATCCTGTTTGTTCCACAGTCCTCTCTTAGCAGGAGAAATGGGCCCCAGCTCCTTTGGTCACATCCAGGGCTGAGTGTGCATCCACGTTACAAAGGCATTTGCATCTGGACTCCTGTCGTGACCAGATTAGAAAGTCTCCAAAGCACGAAAGTCTCTTGGTCTCTCTCCTAGGCTGGGCCTGTTTCCAAGGTAAATGCAAGTATTTGCAGACAAGCTGTGGAAATGAATGCCTTACCCACTCTGGGGAAGAGGAGAGAGGTCTGGAGAAATGCTGCAAATTCCTGGCTTGAATGGCTGTTCCTGCCTTTTCCAGGGGCTGTACCCCCAGCAGGACAGCACTGAGTGATTTCAGTGTGCATTAACAGCCAGACTAGTGTGTCAGCTATTCTCCCCGGCAGGACTTTATTCCAAAGGATCTTTTCTTTTAATTGCTGCCTTTCCATTTCTGGTGACATTTTCCAGCAGGAGCAATGGACTGTGGGAAACCTTGGGTCATTCTTTCTCCACTGGTGTGCACTGGCTGAAAAGAAAATTTGCACATCTGACCTGCCCCTGCTTAACAGTGGAGAGGAGCAGTTTGGTCCTTGTTACGACAGCAGAGCTCTCATGATGACTCAGAGCGAGGATGAGAATCCCAGAAAAGGTGCAATCATAATCTGTGCTCCATTAGCACAGCCCCATCCCTTTTATCACCCATTTCTGGGCTGCTGGACATCACTTTCAATGTAGGAGAGGAAAAGTCCCACAAGCTCTCCCAAGATGTCACAGAGTCACAGAATGGTTTGGATTGGGAGGGATCTTAAACTCATCCAGTTCCACCCCTGCCATGGGCAGGGACACCTCCCACTGTCCCAGGCTGCTCCAAGCCCCAATGTCCAGCCTGGCCTTGGGCACTGCCAGGGATCCAGGGGCAGCCACAGCTGCTCTGTGCCAGGGCCTTCCCACCCCCACAGGGAACAATTCCTTCCCAATATCCCATCTAACCCTGCCCTCTGTTAGTTCAAAGCCATTCCCCCTTGTCCTATCACTATCTGCCCATATAAGAAGCCCCCTCGCTCATTTTTGTGAGCCCCATTAAGGTATTAGAAGGCTGCAATGGGGAACCCAAAGCAGTGTTTTCAAAGTCTGTCTCCAAAGAGTTTAGGAGTGTAGAAAGTCATTTATAAATAGCAAGGGGGAGGGGGACAGAGAAAGAGAGCACTGTTCATACAATTATAGAATATCCTGAGTTGAAAGGGACCCACAAGGATCATCAAGTCCAACTTCTGAGTTTTAAGTCGTGGATCAACTCCTGCCCTGGTCAGATCCATGTGTGTGCTCTGAGCTTGGGGGCACCCCCAGGACCTGGGCTCTGCGTCCTCCGGAGGTTTTAGGGCACTGGGGCCGCTGACGCAGTGGGACAGCTCTTCCTTCTGCTGTGGGGTGAGGCCCTGCCCTCAGGGAAGCCGTGTGATGCATGGGGCTCAGGAAAGCATGGATTGTGCTGGTGTCCCCTGGGGGGTGTGGGTGTCACCCCCAGCCCCGTGCAGGAGCTCTCACCATGGCCCACGGGTGGTGCAGCCGCTGTGCCCAGCCTGCTCCAGGTGTCTGCACAGAGGCTGGGCCTGAAACCAGAATGGAGAGTTCTAAGTCACCTAGGAGATTAAAAACCCCAATCATCTCCAAATGGTTATCCTTTAGTCCGAGATCCTTCAGCCCAAAATTTCTAAACCCCCTTTTCAGCCCACCTCTGGCACCAGCTCGCAGAGAGATGTGGCCAAGTAGATTCTTCGCTCCCTAAAGCTGCAAGACGAAATCTTTAGGAGCATTGACTGGGCCATAGGTATTTCCTTCCTTATCTCTTGGCTCTCCTTGACTTGGAGATCACTACATAATGGTGGGGGAGCCTTTGTTTGAAAGGTTTTCTCACTTGGACCTTTTTGGCAACTCTGTTCAATATTTTTAGATTACCATGAGATCCTGGAAGTCCCTCCAGTAGCAACAGGTTTGGGCCCTTCTCCTGCAATAAGGTCTGAACAAATAATCTCTGATGTTAGTGCATATGGCATATCAAAGGGTTTTGGCCTGGTCTGTGAAATATATTCTGTACGAATCTCCCCCTTACCTGTAAACCAGATGAAAAAGCATACACAAACACACCAACTGTTTGATGTTTCTCCTCCGAATCAAAAAGACCTGTCTCCATGGTCCTATTATCTCCTCTTATTAAGTATGTTTTCATGCTGTGCTTTTTTTTTTTTTTGTGCCCACAGTCAATAACAATTTAAATGATACTCTTTGATGACCTTTGTTCACATCATTTATTTCCATCTCTTTATCTGATTTTGCCAACAGGACCTAATTTGAAAGAGGCTGCAGTTCAGCGGCAGGAGGGATTTAAACACTGTTGAGACTGACATTTTCCCTCATCTCGCATCCCGTGGGGTACCTGATTGCAAATTTATAATACACCAGAGGTCTTGCCATCAGAAGATACAGACCTACAGTAACAGCAACTAATTTAAAAAAGATCTCCAACGCATCAGTGTCTGGGGCTGGTTTACACAGACTAATTAATCCTTATTTGACCTGAATTAACTCTTAATCTGTGTGAAATGAGAGAGCTTTACTGGGATATAGAAAATTTTAAAAGATGGAAAATCCTTTCAGAACAGGAGGTTTCTGCAGCTGAGTGTCTTGTGGATTAAAATACTCGTTGGCTGCTGCTGCTGTGGAAAATTAGCCACTTAATTTTTTTCTTTTTCTCACCCCCCCATTTCTAACCAGAAAGGAGAGAGGCAGAAGATTTTTTACCACGAGCAGTTACTGTCCCTAGGTAAGCAGAGCAGAACTGTTGTCCTTGCTGTTTCCCACTGATATCTTGGGTTTATCAAAGACATCAGCAGCCTGGCACAAGGGAGAAAGCTCATTTTGGAGCAGATCTTGCCCCTGATACCCCCAGGTTACAATCTCCAGGTGAGAGGTAGTTTCTCTGCTCCTTGGGAGCAGTGCCTTGGCAAGGGCTGCAGGTGTGAGCTCTGGTGAGGGACCACAGTGGATTCTCTTCATGAGCCAGCTCAAAGGTGGAAGATGTCCCCACCCCATATCTCTGTAAGGGGGACTGGGGAACCTCTCCCCCCTGGGACCTGTACAGATGGAAAAAAAAATGTCAGGCTCAAAAGTTGCTCTGTCAGGTTTGATAAAGGACAAGCTTGAACTGGTGTCCTCTTGTGCCTCAGGGGACTCTGCCAGAGGACAGGGGGAGCAAATCAGGAACATCAGGAGCCTCCAGGAACATGGAGGGATGAAGATATCCCTGGCCACAGCACAGATGAAGGGATCATCTGGGCTGGAAGTGGGGTTTGGAGACCAGAGCTGAAGCTGGGATAAATCAGGGCCACCGGGAATGTGAGTGAGCTTTCACTGCAGAGCCCTGAGGGGATCTTGATCAGTGATCATGGACGTGTTAAGGGCTAGCCAGCACTTTGGGGAGCTATGGAAAACATGAATGGGTGCAGAAGGTTGGACCTGTACATGTAACATGGTGTTCTGGTTAGATGTTTTGGCACATTGTGCCAAATGCTGCTGCTCGTGGAGATGGAGGCTCTCTCAGAGCTCATCCCTCTGGCTGAGCCTCGGGGAGTGGGGGGATCAGCCCAGGGCCCATCAGTGTCGTTCAGCAGGTCCTCCAACTACAGCAAACTTGAGATCTCCTGAGCTGGGAGAGGCCCCAGCAGAGGGAGGTGGCCGGTGGCAGCTGCTGCAGCCCCGCAGAGCTCCAAGGTAGGTAGGGTCACGAGAGATGGGCTTTAGTCACTGTCATTTCCCAGCCTGGCTGCAATTCAGGTTGGTCACTCCTTAGAAAGTTTGGTAACAGAATTGTTATTCCAGGGTTGTTATTCAGGAGAGAAAAAAAAGATTGCAAGACTTGGTTAAAAAGCAGGAGCTCGTTGGACAGCAGCAGTGCCTGGGAGCTGCCAGGGTTTCTGATAAGCTCAAGAGGAGCTGAGCCCAGGGGCTGTTCATCAAGGCTGAGGCCTAATGAGCTTTTATGAGCTCATGGTGTGCCCCAAGGAGGGGGGAAGGATGCACCAGCACAGACCACCAGCCCCCTGTACAGCAGGACCTTCCTGCCACCCCAAAAGGCTGCTGTGAGTGTTGTTATTACTGCATTAAGTGTCCCCTGCCCCAGCCACCAGGAGAGGCCTTTCAGAAGGTGCCACCACATTGCACAGCACAGATGTCACCCTCCCCAGTCAGCGAGCTGCAGGAGGCTTAAGGTAACCACTTAAACGTTACCCGGTGCTGCTGGTATCTCTATTTTCAATTACCCCCACTTGTTGGCTTTAAAGTCTTTAGTATGGAAAATAAATCGATGTGCTGCTCCATCACTCAGTGACGCCTGACGTGACAGTCTCCCACACGATTATAGGGATAAGGGTCTAGTTATAAAATGTGCACCATTTCCCAGTCAGATCTTTGACCTCAGACTGCATTAATGTTGTGCCATTTTTAGGTCCAGTGCCAATCTCTGTCTTGCACCATATCATCATTGTAATGCTTGATTTACACTCCGAATTATGGTAATTTATTGTAATAGTGTGATTTGACCTTTCCGGTATTTCCTGTTTTTACTGGCTGTTGAATCCCTTTCCCCAGAGGTTGGTGGGACTTTGGGGGTACAGGAGGAGGTGAAGGAGCCTATGAAAGCACATAATGCTGAAAAGGGCAAAACACGGGAGCACCCTGCTAATCCAGGGGCTGGGGAACACATGGAAATTCAGAGGTGGTATTTGTGACATCCCCCGTGCCAGAAACAGAACTGATGTGCTGTCAGCCTTGGAGAGGAAAGGGCATCTTCAGGGATGGCTGGAGCCGTGTCCATGAACGTCCACGTGCAGAGCAGGGCTCTGGGAAGGCTCCTTGTGCCTCCCAGTGCCAGCCCACGTCTCCCCAGCACGGAGGTGTTCATGGTGCCAGCACTGGGCAATGCCCCTGAGAGGGGATGAGCCTGTTTTCTAGAGGAAATGAGCTTTGGGAATTGCAGTGTGTCCTGATGAGAGAGCAGAAGTGTAAAAGGCCAAGATGGAAAGTGCAAATATAATCCTAACTGTTCCTCTCTTTATTGCCCTCTGCCCAGAAACACTGCTTCTCCCAGGCAGGATTTGCAGGCATGAGAAAAGAAAGTGATAGCTTACTAGGGAAAAAAAAAAAAAAAGGAGAGAGAGAGAAAGAAAACCCAGAAACGCTAAAATAATCCCCTACAACATAAAGCTTTGATAAAAGCAAAGCTGAGCCTGAGGGTGATGCTACTTTTTCACCCTGTTCTCCAGGACTGAGTTTGTTCCAGAGGACCCAGCCTTTCCTTTCAGGTCTGGAGTGGGTTATTTATTTTCTTAAGGACTGCCCTCCGGCATTCCTTTTGAAATGAGCATTTGTGCCTGGCTCTGGAAAACAACAGCAAGAGCAAGCAGCCAGCTCTTCTAATGGCTGTGCTGCCTTCCAGGGAGCAGCATCTTCAGGGTTTGCTCTTCTCAAGGAGTGGGAAGGCACTGCCGAGCTGGGGCTCCAGCCCTCCAAGAAGCATTTTGAAACTTTTGCTAATAAGGACTCAGAAAAATACAGATCTAATTCTACCCCAGAGGGGTGGTGGCTGCTGGTACAAAGCTTTGATAGGAAGCAAGTATAGAAAAGTACCAGATAGATAGATAAATATAGATAAATATATATATATGTGTGTACATCTGTGTGTGTGCATGTGTGTGAAAATTATTTTTAATATATCTATTAAATATTTGCATATATAGATATAAAAAT
The DNA here is from genome assembly GCA_013399195.1 of Dicrurus megarhynchus. Classification (NCBI taxonomy): domain Eukaryota; kingdom Metazoa; phylum Chordata; class Aves; order Passeriformes; family Dicruridae; genus Dicrurus; species Dicrurus megarhynchus. The sequence continues at coordinate 429,662 of VXAD01011024.1, read as the reverse complement.
CAAGTATAGAAAATACAGGCTGGGAGAGCTGGGTGTGTTCAGCCTGGAGAAGAGCAGGCTCTGGGGAGACCTCAGAGCCCCCTCCAGTGTCTAAAGGGGCTCCAGGAGAGCTGGAGAGGGACTGGGGACAAGGGATGGAGGGACAGGACACAGGGAATGGCTTCCCACTGCCAGAGGGCAGGGATGGATGGGATATTGGGAAGGAATTCCTGACTGTGAGGGTGGGGAGGCCCTGGCACAGGGTGCCCAGAGCAGCTGTGGCTGCCCCTGGATCCCTGGCAGTGTGCAAGGCCAGGCTGGACATTGGGGCTTGGAGCACCCTGGGACAGTGGGAGGTGTCCCTGCCCATGGCAGGGAGTGGAACAAGAAAGCCATTAATGTTTCTTTCAAACAAAACCATTCTGGTATTCTATAAAAAAATAAAGAAGCAAAGCAGGTGCTGAGAATCTCTGTTCCTGGAAGCGAGGGAAAGGTGTGGAGTAGGTTGGAAACACAACAGGACTGGACTCTTCCGGTACCTCCCTTGGACACTTGTCACACCAATCATGAGTTAGAGGTGCTTGAATTTTGCTCAGAACCAGAGACAAAAGTAACAAATGTGCCTGGAGAAGTGGTGGTGCCAGCGTGGTCCTGCTGAGGCTCAGAGGCTGAGGGGGTGCCACAGCCAGGGCTGGAGCTGGTGCTGCGGCACCGCGGGCCCCGCGAGCAGATGGAGGCCAGGGTGATGGATTAGCAGTGACACTGAGGGAGACCAGAACATGTATATTGTGCATCCAAGGAATTGTATTTTCAGGTGATTTGTTTTCTCTTGAGCCGTCCAGCTCATCTCCTCCAAAGAGTTAATTTATGGTGTTTACCCAAAGTGATGGGTCCGGAGCAGGAGATGGGGTGGAGTCTCCCGGTGAAAGGTCTCCCTTCAGCTTCAGCTGCAGGACACACAATTCTTCTTGCTCTGTGTCTGCACCAGGTGTTTTATAACAGGCAAACATCCATCATTTCCAATTAATCCCAAAGGCCATTTCCATTACCCCTTGGTGGAGCTGACTAGAAATAACAAAGTTTCCCAGTACTGAGCTTTAGTAAAATATTCTGAGTATCTCAGATGACTTCCTCTTAATACCAGTGAGCACTTTGTACCTCTCAGACAATGTTTTATTTCATTGTCTCTAATGGGATTGTACTCCCAGAGGCTGAGTTCCTCCCCTGGATTTTCCCAGCAAGCTTGCACTCGACAGTGACACAGTCCCTGGGCTTTAGCTGACATTTTTCTACAAGTCGTGGCCCAAGTTACAACACTGGTAGGAGTTAAGTGCCTCTGAGACTCCTGGCCCTGTGTTAAATCTAGATAAAATTGCTCACAGCTCATCTCTCCTAACGAGTACTGGTAGCTGCAGGCAGAACCTCCCTGGTACCTGGATGCATTTGGCTTTTAAGGTGTGAAAAAACATTTTAAAAATGGTCTTTGATCTGATCCCACCAGAGCCCCAGATGAAGTTTGTCGTCATAGAGAAAGACTCTTCTGCCCTACAACACGTGTTTTGGGCTTGCACTGCCTAGCAGCCTATCCCAGGAAGGGAAGGCAGCTGAGCAGGGCTGGTGGAATTCAGGATCTGAATTTCACTGATTCCCTCAACAGCTTGAGACAAGTTTCCCTCATTTTGATGTCTGTTCACCGTAAGTGTAGCCAGGTCAACAACAGCCAGTTGGGGTTTGATGAGGTGTTTGCACAGGTCCTGATTTGGGACTTTATGTGAAATTTGCTGATTAAATAAAAAAGGCACCTGGGATTTTTTATACAGACAGCTGTTCTGTAGGTCCTAATCACCACCCTCAAAGCTGATCTCAAAGCTGGCCAGTCCATATCTAAAGGGTGAGTAATTAAATACAGTAGATGCATCCTGTGAGTGTGGGCTGACCAAATCACTGCCTGTTGGACAGGAAGCTAAACCAGAGGTGGGCATTCCCAAGTTCTCAGCTTTCCAAGCAGCCTTCAAGAAAACCCTACACGTAGTGTGATTTTATTGTACATTTTCAATCCATTCCGCCAATACAGCCAGAAGTACACAGGCTCTGTACACACAATCACCTTCATTAGTTTGATATGCAAATGGTTACTTAGAGATGCTTAATATCTGCAGTGAGTGGTTTCAAACTGCTCCACACAGAGACACAGAGCTCTGCAAACACATTGTGTACGCCGGGACCTTTGAAAACAGCTCCTTTTAAGCTGCCACTCGCATTCTGCTTCTGAACTGGGATTTTGCACAAATATTTTTAAGTCATTGTTTTAACATTTTCACACTTGCTTTTCAAGTAGATCATCCTCTGTGATCACGGACAATGGCAACAATTGTTCCCTGGTCTCTTACTCTAATCGAGTCAATTTGCTTTGCTGGGATTTCCCTCTCCCCTGTATTCAGCGTTCAGGACCAAACAGAGTGAAGCAGATCTAATTAACTTTTCTCAAGGGTATTGACTGTCTGCAAAGGAAGAGGAAAGCAATGAGGAATACATTATGAGAGCCTGTTCTTTGCCAACTCGCACACAGGAGCACATCTTCCTCTTGCAAACCCAAGGTTTACACAAATTTCCTTATTTGATTGTATTTCCTGTTGCATAGAGGCACCAGGGGCTGTGTGAACTCCTACGGGTTCTGGAGACAGAGTCAAAAGGAAATAAAGCAGAAGTGCTTTGTATTAACAGTGAAAATTAGAAATTTCTAATTAGCATTTATTCATTACGAGGATGAGAAATTAAATGTACTGTAGGCCGGTGCGTGTTATGTTCTCTCCTTTAAGATACTGACACGGAGCCTGTTCTCAGATACAGAAACTGGGCCTCACTGAAGATCAGATGCTGCCTTCACCTCCCTGGAACACTATGGGATGGTGAGGACTTCACATCCATGCAAGGCAAGCCCAAAGTTTGGAAAATCATGTAGACACTGGGTGTGGCAGGCAGCTTTGACCAGGAGCTGCTGCAGCAGCAGCAGTGCGTGTGGGGAGGCTGGGCTGGCCATGGTGCCATCACTGCCAGTCCAGATGCACAGGGTGACAGGGATTTCCCTCCATGTGCTTTGGGTGTGGCTAAAGACTAAAAGTTCATATCTGCATAATTTAAAGAATAACCCCCAAACTCAGTGCCTCAGTTTCCCCAATGGAAAGTGTGGAGGGAGTGGTGACATGTGGACACTGAAGGCTGTAACTCATGGATGCTGACCCACAGTAGCTCATGCTGAACTGCTCTCTAGACACTGATGTCAGCAGGATAGACAGCAGTGCCCATCTGTGTGCCAGGGTGATAAGAACATCCCTGGGCAGGTGGATCCTACCTGTGGTGAGCCTTCAGCACCCCATGAGATGGCAGCAGCCTTCATCTCCAAGGAAGTGCTTGCCAGAGAATTTCTCGTGAAAATGGCCATAAAGGTGCCACAGGCATTGTCACCTCAGGCTAACAGGAATTCGTGTTTGTAATTGAAAGTCACTCTCAGCTATTGACACAAACTCAAAAGGACTTTCCACATAACCTTGAAATTCTGGGGGGAATATCTGCTTTCAGGATGTGCAGGTTCCTCCAGCCATAGCATTGTCACAGGGTCACCTCTGCTTTGGAGACCCGGACCTCCCAAGGCAGGGAGAAGCAGAGGGAAGCTGAAATTGGGTTAGTTTGACTCTATGAACCTTTACCTCTCTCTCCTCTGAAGCATTAGGCAGCCAGTAAGTCCTTCCGACCACTGTACTAGGATGAGGTAAATGAGGATGGTGTGTCAGGCTAGCCAAGGTAGCCTGTGAGCATCTGGGAGCTATTTTCAGATGTCAGAAGTTAACAAGGTGCTGGCTCTTCTGCTGAATTGAAATCCTTTCTGAACGTCCCCACTTCTGACAAAATCTGTTGATTGTCATCTTTATTATACCATGTGCAAATAAATACATAATAGCATCTTGTCAAACTGTATTGCCATTCAGATTGTACCCATAATCTGGGTGTCTAACACAATCTCAGTGCTTCCTAACAAATACATTTCCCTAACAATTTCTTCAGGATGAGAACCCTGGTCTTGCAGTTTATTCAGCAGGAGGGCTGAGAGCAGGGAGAGGATCAGGGGTGGGGAAAGAAAAGGGAAGAGACATTGTCAGCACCTGCGTCAGCACAGCATCAACTCAGATTACAAGAGACATTAAAGGTCTAACCAGAGCAGAATAACCCTCTTCTGGACACAGCTGTGATTAACATCAATGCTTCCAAAATATTTTGCTGGTGCAGCATCACCTGTTTAATAGCAGGATGTTCTACAAGCCTTTAAATTCCCTTGTGTCTTAACACCTCTTAGGAAGGCCAGGCTGGGTACGAGGGAGCTGCAGCAGTTGCACTGCTATTTGCATTACCCCAGCCTCGTGTGGGCTCTCGATGCCTCCAGCCCTTTCTGCTCCACTGGGCGATGTCCAACTCTACAGCCCCACGGGGCTGTTCTGAAAATAAATACTGTCTGTTTGCTCAGGCAGTAGAAAAGTAAGAATCACTCACACTGGGGTAGAGAGAGGAGTGACGAAGTGGGGTGGCTGCCTGGTGTTAGCAGAGCAGAGTATTTCACTGGAGAGTGGTTCAGTGAGGTGCCCCCGGGCAGGCAGGCCCAGCTCTCCTTGAGCCCTGGGCACTGGCTGGGGTGGTACTGTCAGCACTGGGCCACCAAAACCAGTGTGGGGGGAAACAGAACCAGAGTTTTCTCTAAGGACAAAGGCAAATAGTAACAAATCACCCTCCACTACGCCCTAAACAAACACAAAGCATATTTGCTGTCAGCAAAGTGTTTTATGGTTCTCACCTCATTCCTGCTGGTTTGACAGCTTTTGCAGCTCAGCCTGCTGAGCTGGCTGTGGTGGGACAGCCCTGGCAGTAAGTGACCAGACAAGGCTGAGCTGTTCCTAAACCTGGGATGGTTTAGGAACAACAGTGACTGGGTCTGGGTTAGAGCCCTGAGAAAAGGCAGATATGATGATGGAGAGGCGTGAAGCAACTGCTGTGTTCCCTTCCTCTCTGCTGGGGTGGAGGGGTTCATGTGCATTAGGAGGAGCAGCTGCTCACACCACCGTGTGTTCTCACCCTGGGTTGCCTCTGTTCACATGGGTGGTGCTAAATTAATCTAAGACACCTAGAGCAGCAATAGGTTCTAAATGCAATAAAATACAAATAGCCTGTATGCTAAAGCATGCCCTATTTACATTCCAATATATTCAGTTCAGTATGTTGTGTCACTGCACTTAACAAGTAGAGCACAAGGTGGTTTATAGGCCAGGGCTGTGCTTCTGTCAGCTTTCTGCTGTGGTTATCAATGCAATCATTAAATAATGAACAGACTGGCTCAGCTCTATTAAATGACAGTCTTCAGTCCCATACGTTCTGTAATTTCTGCTCTGTGTGCCAGGAGGCTGCATGGTCTCCTCTGTCTGCATGCACCAAATCTGGGAGACGTGCTGAGAGAAGCTGGAGCTTGCTGCATGGCAGAGCAGGGGCTTGGGATTTTCATACAATGACCTTCTCCGTGCCTGGGCAAGTAAAGCTGCAGCCCCATTCTTTAAACTCCATTTTAATAAGAGTTTTACCCTCAGCAATCTTTGGCTGCCTTTTTCTCCTATAGGAACCTTACTTCTAACACCAGAAAAAGCACCTTGGAGAATTGTGTTTTACAGAATCCCAGAATGGTTTGGGTTGGAAAGGAGATTAAAGATCATCCCATTCCACCACTTGCCATGGGCAGAGACACCTCCCACTGTCCCAGGGTGCTCCAAGCTCCGTCCAACCTGGCCTTGGACACTTCCAGGGATCCAGGGGCAGCCACAGCTGCTCTGGGCACCCTGTGCCAGGGCCTCCCCACCCTCACAGGGAAGAATTTCATCCCAATATCTAATCGAAACCTACTCTTCTTCTTTGTTGCCACAAATGCCAGGAGGTTTTGGGATACCAGCAGAACATGGGATTTCTGGTGAATGTGTTAAAAGATATTTGGCCTTTCCTTGCCTCACATATCCTTTCAAGGGAAACAAGGTGAGCAGGACTTCACCCAAGGGATATAAGGAGAAATCAATGTTTCCATGACATTACTGTAGGGTACCACTGCTCATGGCCGGAGGAAGGTTTATTGCACCAGGATTAACAAACTAAATGTGTCCTGGGCCACTTCAGGGCACAAAAGCTGATATGTAAGGGTCCAAGTGTGTGTCTGCAGCCTGTGAAATGGGGTGGTGGATGCAGCATTCCTGGTGGGAAAGAGCCCTGTGACATGCCAGCTCTTGGTGTGCCAAGGCACTGGGAGCACACTGGGCAGTGCAGCTTAACCACAGACAGGGCTGAACCCACCTGAGTGCTCAGGAACATTCCCATCCCCGCTCACCGACTGCACTGAAAGGGCCCCAAGGGCACAGACATGGAAATTTGGGTCCCAAACTGTCCCGGTCCCTTAGGCTCACCCAGCTTCACTGCCACGGTCAGACACTTTCCTTTTGGCTGAGTCCATGGTCAGCACCAGGCTGATGCAGCAAAACCTGTCTGGCAGGAGAACAGTGCACCAAAGGTACATTTTAGAGTGCAAAACATTAGTTTTTTAGGACAACCCTACTCCTCAGGAATCCCATCATCTCCTGCTGAGTGAGTGAGAGCAGTGCCTGGCCCTTGCTGGGCTGGCTTACCTGGACATCGTGCTGCTGCTATCATCCTTCAGTGCTTTGTAAAGCTCTTCAGGATGACTTGGCAGGGGCGAAGGTGTTTCTTCAAATGCCAGTCTCCTGATCCCCTGCCTTAGAAAAGCTGCATTAATTAAATTGTAGTCGCCAACAGAGAGGGTATTTTTCCTGGCAGTTAAATGCCTGGATGATCTGAGGGCCCCAGGCAAAGCCGACGGTATTTGATCCAGCAAGATGTTAACTGCCAGGAAATATCCCAACAAGACAGTGCTGTAATATGCTTAATAAAACATCCTGGTTTTCCTCTGGCACTGGGAAGGCACGGAGACAACCTACAGCTGTTTCTACACCTAATGCAGCTCGGAGGGCAGAGAGCAGGAGCGGCAGGGCGCTGCACCCCTTGGTCCATGAGCTCAGACATGCTGCATGAACAAGGGCATTTCCATCCAGACTGGCAGGGAGGCAGGCCAGAGGAAACCAGTGTTTGCTCAGCCTCTTAACACCTGGAAGTCCATGGAAGCGTTGTTTCTGGTGCCAAAACCAGGGTGTACTTGAGCAGAAAATGAGCTGCTCTTGTAACTGGTGTTATTTCTTTTGTTTTGCTATCTACACTCTGTTTCTGCTGTGATAGTATCAGGGGGTTTTTTGTTGTTAATTTTGGACAGAAAACACAAAAAGTGCTTTGCAATCTAGCAAGGATTAACGCTGAGTTAGGCTAGGATTATAATCTCTGTTTTGTAATGGGACACTGAGACAGGTTTAAGGAACCAGGCTATGACCCCACAGTGAGTTAGAAGGAAAACTGAATTAGCTCTGGCCTGCAAAGGAACTTTCTGTCACTTTGTGTGGAAAGAGGACTGGATTCAGGCTTTTCCCAAACATCCTCCATAACCCTCAGACCTCCTCCTTCCTGCCTGTAAAATAAGTCAAAAACCTCACTTTATTTCTCCAAGCTTTGCTCTCCTCCTCTCTTCAGAGTGCAGACCCCATCAGAGGAGGAGTCTGGTTCTTACACACCCTACAGAGAGCTGAGGGGCTCCAACCTCCCCCTGCATCCTGCACTTCCAGGCTGGAGCCAGACCAGCAGTTCCCTGGGGCTGCTTCAGACAATAGCAGTGCTCATGTGAGAGCAGGTTTTATCAACCCACATCATGCCAGACTTAATGGCTGTCTTAATAAAAGCAAGTGAGATCATCACTCTTGGCTTAATTTTTCCTTTTTATTGCCTTTTACATGTAGAAGTAATGATCACCTGCTGAAATATCTCTAAAGCCAACACTTAAGGACGTGTTCAAATCTCTCACTCTCCTAATGAATGGCAGTGTCATTTCAGAGGGAATTTTGGCACATTCGTGGACCAAAGGGAGAGGTTCCTTGTAGGACTGGCACCCCCACCCTTCAAGACTCCCGGAACCAGTGAAGTCCCACTAAAACAGGGAGACCAGTGGCTGGGTGCTGAGTGCAGGCTCAGCCAGAGAGCACATGCAGGGTTGAAAGCAAAGGCAAAAGTCTCCGTGCCTCTCTATGCAGCCCCACGTTAAAACAGAACCTTCACAAAGTCCCACGCACAGCTTAAGAGATTCTTGGACTTCCTAATCATCTTTCAGGAGAAGTCACCAGGTTAAGGACCAAAGGCTTTGTTTCCCCTTGTTCCTCAGAAGGATTTCTAGACACTGTGGTGTCTCCATTGACCCGCTCCATCCCATAATGAGTATCAGAATCAGACTCAAAAATTATTGAAATATGACTTTTGTACACAAGAACCTAAATGTAAATGAAGTTCAACGTGATTCTAATTCCCAAAGGCCTGTATCACTTAAAAAAATCCGTTTTAGTCTCTAAATCACTTTTCAAACCCATCCCTCTCCCTCATGAGGCAGCACTGGTAGGGCTGAAGTGGAAGAGCCACAGAATCCCAGGTTGGTTTGGATTGGAAGGGGCCTCAAGGCTGGTGTGATTGCAATCCCCCTGCCACGGCTCCTGCCACAAGAGCAGGCTGCTCCACGCCCATCCAGCCCGCTCAGAGCCTGCCGCTGCTCTGCAGCAGCGCACATACAGACATGCACAGCTCGCCTTTCTCCACCTACCGTTAATCTGCTACCTGTGTCGATTGCAATTAAGCTCATTTAGAGCAAGACATTGTATGCAAAACACCAGTAGCAGCAGCAGAGTCATCCAGATCAGGTCCTTTGGTCAAAGTAGTGGTACGGGGGAAAGCGTGTCTCACATAGCTCAGCTCGTGAGTGAGCAGTGCAGAGTTCAGATGCTCCTGTGCTGTGACAGCCCAGGACACAGCTCTTCTCCAGACCTCTGGAAAAGGTCTAGAAACCTTGTGCTGGCTCCAACGAAGCACATCTTCCTGGGGGCCCCTACAGAAATCCCACTGGAGTTAACAAGGCTAATGAGATCTTTGCTTGGCACGGTATTAGTATTCTGTTCCCATGAGACCCCACCTGGGTCCCCACTGCATCCAGCTTTGGGGTCCCCAGCACAGGAAGGACCTGGACCTGTTCAAGAGAGTCCAGAGGAGGCCACAAAGATGATCAGAGGGATGGAGCAGCTCTGCTACAGGGATGGGCTGGGACAGCTGGGGGTGTCCAGCCTGGACAAGAAAAGGCTCTGGGGAAACCTTAGAACCCCTCCCAGTGCCTAAAGGGGCTCCAGGAGAGGGCCTTTGGACAAGGGCTGAAGGGACAGGACACAGGGAATGGCTTCCCACTGCCAGAGGGCAGGGATGGATGGGACATTGGGAAGGAATTGTTCCCTGTGAGGGTGGGCAGGCCCTGGCACAGGGTGCCCAGAGCAGCTGTGGCTGCCCCTGGATCCCTGGCAGTGCCCAAGGCCAGGCTGGATGAGGCTTGGAGCAGCCTGGGACAGTGGAAGGTGTCCCTGCCCATGGCAGGGGTGGAACTGGATGGGCTTTAAGGTCCCTTCCAACCCAATCCATTCTGGGATTCCATGCTTCTATGATTGTAGGATGCTTTGGAAATTCTTAGGGGTGTGAGCAGGGTCCAGGTTACCCAGGAGCTGTCTGCTGGCTACAGAGCTCACCCTGCAGGTGACACCTGCAGAGAGTGGGTGCTAAACCCTTGTGCCACGTTCAAGCATCCTGCAGAGTTTTCTGCTGGAGAGGAGCTCTCTGAGCCCAGCCCCACTGTGGCAGCTCACGGGAATCTGCTGTGTTCAACCCATGGGGCCTTTAACAGAAATCAAGAAAGGCTTCAGACCAGGAGCAGATAATTAATTGTCGATTGTCTGGGCTCTGCAGGCAGGGATGGAGGAAGAGGCTGGGATGAGGAGCCGTGAGTTCACCGTGTTGGTAGGCAAAGTTACAAAGGGAATGGCTTTCAGTGATCAGGAGGTTACTGGCCAAGGGAGTGCTTGTTTGTTTGTTATTTATCCAAGAGGTTCCTTGGAGAGGCGTTGGATGCCCCATTCCTGGGCACATCCAAGGTCAGGCTGGATGGGGCTCTGAACAACAATTTGGTCGAGTTAAGTCCCTGCTCACTGCAGGGGGGTTGGACTGGATGAACTTTAAAGTTCCCTTCCAACCTGACCCTTTCTATGACTCTTTGGGAGGGTAAATGAGGGGCTGAAATCCTTCCCTCCTGCAGTGAGGGCTGCCTGCATCTGCACTGCAAGGCTGATGCCTCCCAGCTGGGTCCCTGCTCCGTGCTGAGCCACCCTGTGCATGCAGGGCCTGCAGGATTGGGGCTTCAGGACATCTGGCAGCCTGGGCTGTGCAACATCTGGAAAACCAAGAGCTTGCCACCCAAAGTGGGACTCAGCAGGTCTGGGATTTGGCTTCTTTCAGGACAAGGGCTGGGAGGGAGCAATCTTTCCCTCCTCTGCTTTTGTAATTGTGTTGGTGCATGTGCTGGGGCTGTGCTGGCTGAAGTGCTGACAATTTGGGGAGGCTACATTCTTCTAGGAGGAAAAACTGGGAAAGTAGTTACATCTGTGAAGCCTCCAGCCCATCTCAGCTGCCAAGAGCGTACAGTAACAAAACTGAAACATGCTCTGGTCTCAGACGCTGTTGGCCTTCACTGCCTCGAAAAGGAGCCTCTCTGCACCGTGTCCTGTGCCACAGCCCCTGTGCAAACGAGACAAGCTCAGGTGCGAGGCCGGCTCTCACTTGCACTGGTGTTTATTTTGGGGCAGAAGCTGGCTGAGAGGGAGCAGCAGGGTGATTCGGGAGGGTTTGGAGTTGTGCAGATGCTCTGCTCTGCTCTGCCCTGCTCTGCCCCCCCCTGGCTCTCCGGCCGAGCTCTGCCTTCCAGCACCGGTGTGGACATGGCACAGCTGAGCCCGTGACCCTACAGGGCCCTTCAGCACTGCCTCACCCCTGCCCCTTCCTCCCTCTGCCACTCGGTGGGTGCCCCGACCCTTGTGAGAGAGCGGGAGACCTCGGGGGCTGTTTATCATTTAATGCTGCGTTTCTTGGCTTTCTTTTCTCTGTTTATCTCTCTGCCATTTAGCTCCCCACGTTGAAGGGAACCTTGATGTGTTGTCAAAGCCCTCCATGAGATATCTGATTGAAATGTGTCTCGCCTGCCTGGGTAAACCTGGCTGCCTGGGAAAGGCTTTTTTCGCTCTGCAAAGAAATGCCAGAGCTGCTTTCTTCCACCCTCTGCCTTTCCAGCAGAACACAAATGAATTGCCTAATTTCAAGCAAATTTGATAATCATCTTGAGGTGTCAAAAGTGATTGCGTTCCAGGGTATTATGGCACTTTATTTAAGTAGAGAGGTCATGTTTGGATTTTATAATTTATTTTTTTCCCCAATTCCCCCAAAAGGACTAAAGTATTTGCTCCTTGCTGGCTGCCACATATGGCTGGGACAAGGCTGCAGCTCATGTCCTGCTCTTGGACCTTCACAGGTCCAAGATTTTCTGGGATTGTCTGTCACCTGTGCCCTGGCAAGGCAAGACCAGCATCAGCAGGTCCAGGACCTGGAGAAACAGCTTCAAAAAGCACTGCCTGGGCCCTATTTTATTTTTCTGAACACCAGGATTGAGGTGCTATTCTGAAAATGACCTTTGCAACCCACCTGTATGCCTTTAAGTTGCTATAACCACGTGTGGAGCAGTGGTATTAATAATAATACTATTCACACCAGAGTCTCCTGGGCAGCTGAATGACAGGATGAATGTGGATTAATATTCCTTAGCCACAAGGGACCGGGAAGGAGCTAGTGGAAGCATAGCTTGTGAAATTAATAATCACCACCCACTTGGAGGAAAAGGAATTGGATTATAGGGACTCCAAAATTAATAGTATCCTGGGCAAGCAGAGCCTATTGAAATATTCATTGGGTTCAGCTAACCCAAGACAGTGAGAGGCAGGCGAGGTGTGATGCATTATGTAGCCACGGGCGATGCTGAGCTGCCTTCTGTGGCCGGGGGGCTGCTGCTCCTTCCTGCACGCAGCAGAGTGGCACTAATTGGGCAGAGGAACTGAGGGAGACCTGTCTATCCACTGATGAGTGCTGCCAGGGGTGTTTACGCCCAGAATAAATAAAGCAGCGAGGGATGCTCTTGGGCTGGAACACAAGAAAACTGGAGGGGAGGGAGTTAGGGGGTTGCCACGTGAAGGGTTCCAGCAGGACACGTCTCCGAATTCCGGGGGCTGCCTCTGCAGACACACCGTGATCTGAGCGTTCCTGTGTCACTTGGGTGGTTCTGGTCGCTCTGAGGTTCTAGATGCCATGGGATGTTGCTGCTGTGGGAAGGGCAGGAGTTTGGGTGTGTGAACAGGCTCCTGTCCTGCAAGAACCACGTCCTACCTGTGCCAGTGGGAGAAAATAACTGACCTCACTCCCAGGCACATAAAATTGGTGAGAAAAACAGTAAACCCACTGTTGTCTCCCAGAGGGTGTCCCTAAATGTGACTGTGACCTCCCAGGACCTGCTAAATCCTGCAACAGGGGGAGCAGGTGGAGGGCAACTTCCAAAAGCCATTTGTGGGAGGGAGCTGGATTAACGGGATAAGTGGCGTCCAAATGCTCCTTTCAGGAGCTCTGATGCCCACCAGGCCCTGCACGTGCCTCTTAAACCCACTGGCATCAGACCTGTGTGCCACTGATGTCAGTGAGGGCAGGGGCCTTGTGCACCCACCCCAGACCCTGGGCACAGGCACGCGAATGCCCCTCACCAATCAAGCCTGGTAGCATTCTCTTTCACGGCCTGGAAAAACGAAAAACTGCTTTCACCAGGAAAGAGGAATCGTGGCCCTTCGTGGCCCTTCAGCCCTGCTGCTGTCTCGGCACGAGGACTTGGGATGGGCGGGGGAAAGCTGGGAGCTGAGACTGCTGCTGTGTCCCTGCCCTCTGCCCCCGGGGGCTCTGGAGAGGCTGGAGACCAGCAACTGAAGAGCAGCACCACTTTTCCTCCCTTTACTGCCCAGTCTGCCTCCTTCTGCCTCAGTGGCCAGAGCGTAGCAACACAGAGAGAGGTGCCAGGGCTGCCCCACAGAGCACACCCCATGCACTGGGTCTGTGTTTTGCCTCCTTTGCCTCTCTCACTGATGGAAATGCCTCCTCCCAACAGAGCCAGGGTGGATGGAGTGTGTCCACTCAAATGCTCCTCTTCCTTGCCCCCAAATCTTTACTTCTGGACCCTTTTCATCAGTGTGTGGTCAGGGAGCTCCAGGAAGAGGGATTTGTGTTCCCCTTAACAGTCAGATGTCTGGCAGACCTGTACATGGTGTGAAGATGCCGTCCTGAGCCCTGCAGAGGCTCAGCAGGTCGTGTTTGGGAGGCAGCTGTCTGGAAAGCAGCCCGTGCACACGACTGCAAGCACTGGGCTGCCTGGGGGTGCAGTGTGGACTCCATCCATCCCCTGCATCCCTCCCTTCCCACACTTGGACAAGGCTGATAGCGGCTCCCACGGACTCTGCTGCCAGGAAAATGAGGTGTATCTCTGCTCCAGAGGCCAGTGGGACCCCCTGAGAAGCAGCTGTGGGCCAGATGCCACCAAATGTCATGGAGACGGCGTGCTTGAAAAAGGAGAGTGTACATGGGACAGCAAAGCCAGCACTAAATTAAATTGGTTGTGCTATTGAAGAGGGAGACATTGCCCCTGTGAGAGTATGTCAAAGTCCTGCAAGCTCGTGTGAGATGTGCAGTGAGCCTGTGGTGCTGCCAGCACGCTGAATTACTCCTTGAGTGGGTATTTGAAAGGGTAAATCACTACAGGGGATCATTATTTAATCGGTTTGAATTAAAGATTCCCCAGAAATACAATATTGTGCATTTAAAAATATATATATATATCCTAACTGTGGGTTTCCCACAGCTCTGCTCTGCTTCCAGGCAACCAGTGATGTTTGACTTCATTCTGCCTCAAGGTAGCCAAAGCATCTGGATTAAAACCTGACCCCGTGATGTCCAGCCCACCCTCCTTTCCCAGAGGAGGAGGTTCTGGTGGCACACCCAGAGATGAGGCTGTTGCATTGCATGTGTAAGGGCTGGTCTAAACCTGAGTGGTTTTGCAAGGCACATCTCCTGTTTGTCCAGCCAGCCTCGCGGCTGGAGTTAAGCCCAGATGGATTTGCCAGGTTACAGCTCTCCGTAGCCACAAGCTGAAAAATGGGTTTGTTTTCTTGTGTTTATAGCAGGGAAGGAAACTCTGGATGTAACCCAATGCATGTTTAAAATCTGCATGAGCCTTTCTAGTGAAGCCAGGTGTGTGCTGGTCCTGCTGTGGGTATCTCAGGAGGCATCATGAACCGTCCCAATGGGAAGTGTCCAATGAGCTCCTGCTGAGAGCTTTGGTGAGAAGAACCCTAAGGGACCTGGGGTGACATCCAGTGGGTGCCTGTTCCCATTTTTTTGGCATGGATGGTTTAGAAAAGGCATCTTAATGAGATTTATGAGGCTGATTTAAAACACAAAAGTTGCCTTGCTGACAAGACACACGTCTGCTACATAAAAAGTATGATGATGAAGGAATGACAGCTTTGTATCCATACCCTTTCATCCCAAGGTGCCTTCATGCAACTGCTAAATATTTAATTTAACTTCCAGCCTTGGATATTTTTAGCAGGAGAAGATGCAGAAAGCCCTTTGCCCCATAGGGGTGAGGTGGAACACGGGGCAGACACAAACCACAGTCAGCAGCTCCCCAGCTCCTCTAACACTTCCCACTCTCACAGTGCCGTCCTGCTGAACAGTGTTCTGTGGATTCAAGGTCTGCTTTAAACTCTGAGTTTATCTTCGTAGCTGTCTTTGATTAGGAGTTGAAATTGATCTGGAGGAATGATTTTGTTGCTCTTTTTAGCCAGCAGAGCTGTGCTTGCCTTGGGGCAGGGTTGGGCTGTTTTCCAGGCTGCTGGGATTGAAGCAGTGCAGGTCCCGAGTGCGGGGGGACCATCAGTGTCAGGGCAGGGATGGAGCCTGTCCTGTGTCCTCTCCTGATTGATGGCCCAGCCAGGGGCACTGGGAGCCTCATCTGCTGTCGCTGCCCAATTTTCCACACAGTAAATCCTGTCCCTGAGAGCACAGACAGGACTTGACCTACATTCTGCAGCTGGTGGGAAAGCCAAGGGTCCTCCATTTGAATTTTGCAGGAAGCTGGGAAGAAGAGCTTTTCTTTTCCTCTGGCTTCTTTCTTTCAAGCTTTTGCAAAAAAAAAAAAAAAAAAAAAAAAGCCTTGAAATGTCAATCTAGATTAATGCTATTGTAGTGGCAAGTACATAAGTACATTTTCTTCTTCAAAAATGGAAATTCTCCTCAAATTTCTTAAGCTTGTATACTACAATTAATAATGTTTTGCTTTCCTTTCATGCTGGTGGAGTTAAGGCTGGGGCTGAGGTGGACAAAGAGACCCTGTGGAGTGGGATCCTCAGCCAGGGCTGTCCTGCAGCCTCAGTAGTGTGGGGGAGGAACAGGCAATGTGGGTTGTGAGTCCTCTTGTCCAGTGTCACATGTCCACGTTATGAGAGAGAACACCCATGCTCCCCCAGGTTCTTAGGGGTGACCAGGGTGAAATCTGATAGAGCTGAACACGCTATGGACACTCAAAGTGAAATAAATCCCACTGCTGCAGTGACATGTGTGTTCTGGATCTCTCTGAAGGGACGCTGACATCCCTTTTCCCTCCTTGAGTGCACCATCAAGGTCAAAGGTCCCTTCAGCTGCACACCCAGAAACCACAAAGCCCTCAACCAAAACACTTGAATGCTTCTGGCCCTTGAGGTTTAATTGCAATCCCAGACAGACAAATTATTCCCAGCCCCCCGCTGTGCCTCGGGGTGTCCTGCCCTGCGTGTCAGCCCACGGCAGCTCGACGTTGTCACCTCCTGCACAGGTTTCCTGGGCTGGGGCTGTTCACACCAGGCTGCAGTGAGGGGTATCCAGCCCATGGGGTTTGGGGCTGGATGTGCAGGAGGTCCCTACAACACTGACACGAGGTGTCCTAGACACAGCCAGAGCGCTGCATTCCCAAGGAATGGGGATGCCTGAGGGACAGACAGGCTTCTGCTGTCTCAGAACTCCTGGTTTTCCAAAGCCATCTTGACCGGGAATGGGGATGGAGTTGAAGTGGGTATTACAGTTTATGAAGCTTTAAGTGAAGCTGGAGGCATGGGCTTTAACACCCTCTCTCTGCTGCTGCAGAAGGGAAATGTGAAGGCAGGGTGGTGAGTTTTGCTTTCTGAGGGCACCACCCCGCAAAATAATAAAAAATAACAAACCACAAACCCTCCAAAAAACCCCAGACCCAAACCATATGTGACCTAGAGAAGCCAGCTGTACTTCCCCATAGCACAGCTGTGGAGGTCAGTGCTTAAGCCAGCCGGGAGTCAGAGCTCACAGAGAAATGATCTCTCATTCTGCTCTTTCTTTCCTGTCCTCCTCCAATGCCCAAAAAAATCCCTCTGATTTTTTAAAGTTACCTGACTAATTAAGAGCAATACGTACTCACTACACCAGGAACTCTCAGGGTGAAGGGCTTGCCTCCACTGTCCAGGCTGGGGTTTGGCTGCCCCTTGCAGTTTTACTGAAGGAGCAGGACTAGGCTCATTTTGCAGAAAGCAGATTTGGGGTGTCCCAGCAGCTCAAGGGTGATGGCCATGGGTGCTCCAGCAAGGTACCCTAAGGGCACATAGCCAGCCAAGGACAGCAAAATCCATGGGATCGTCACAGCTTGGTTTGGGCTGGAGGGGACCTTAAGGCTCATCTCGTTCCAACTCATCTGCCATGGGCAGGGACACCTCCCGCTGTCCCAGGCTGCTCCAAGCCCCAATGTCCAGCCTGGCCTTGGGCACTGCCAGGGATCCAGGGGCAGCCACAGCTGCTCTGGGCACCCTGTGCCAGGGCCTGCCCCCCCTCCCAGGGAACAATTCCTTCCCCATATCCCATCCATCCCCGCCCTCTGGAAGAGGGAAGCCATTCCCCCTTGTTCTGTCACTCCAGACCCTTGTCCCCCGTCCCTCTCTGGCTCTCCTGGAGCCCCTTTAGGCACTGGAAGGTGCCATAGGGTCTCCTCAAACTCTTCTGCAGGCTGAACACCCCCCACTCTCTCAGGCTGTCACTGGATGGGTCCTTGGGCTTGGATGGCAACTGTGGGTAACACTGGTGGGAACCCAGAGCTTCAGCTCAGCTGTGAAGTTGACCGAGTGTCACACAATGTCACCCTACAAACATCATACAAACCCCTCGTTTCTGTAATCCTTTTTCAGGTTCTTTCTGCTACATTTTGCATCGCTGCTCCCTGTGCTTCTGGTGCCAACCCGTGCTGAGCCTGTGGGCGAGGACCAGCCCATGCCTCCAGTGCGAGTGCTGGGGCTGTCCTGCTGGCTCTGATGTCCCCCCTGAGCTGACCATCCAGCCCTTCATCCCTGGGGGCTCTCCCAATGAGAATGTGAGCAGTTAACAGCTCCAACTGCCCGCTCAGGAAAGCACTTTGTTTGCCCTGAAGGGGGGCGAGAAAAAAATCTGGAAAAAAGGACCTCTGGGAGACCTTGTATGATTAAGCCAACATACCAAGCTGCTGACAATGGTTGACATAGCAGGGCTGCACTGCTGTCCCTCCCCTGGCTCCTACAGATCACAAACATATGCTCCGTGCACGCCGGCTCCCAGTCTTTCATTTCGCTATGTTTCAGTTCCCGTCTAGCGAATCTTTTTATTCCGCCTGTGACACAGAAGTTAATTTGAGAAAAAGGATGAAGTGTCACATTCTCTTGAGAAATGAACATGTAAATGGCCTGGAAGCAACATAATTTTTCTCTCTCTTTTTCTTCTTCTTCTTTTTTTTTAAATTCTTTTCCCTTCCCTAGCACGAAAGCAGCATTAAATCTGCTCTCCTGATCTGCCCTTTCGGTAGCTGCTTCGCTGGTGTCAGAGAGGATGGATGGGCCATGGGCTGGGGGCACAGGGAAGGCCTGGCTGGCTGGAAGCCCCCACTGAAGCACATCCATGGGTGTGTCAGTGGATGTGGGTGCAGCAGAACGAGCAGGACGAGGCTCTCGGCAGCCCTGTGGGGTCACTGAGGTTCAGCACATGGTGGGGCACTTACCTCAAAGGCTCAAACACAGGTGCCTCCTACCAGCGGGAATAGCAGGGAAGAGAAAAAGGAAGGATTTTTATTGATTGCTGTGGAAGGAAGGTTGCTGGTGTGCAGTGATTTTTGGGAGCACAGAATACAGGCACAGATCAGAGGCTCCAATTATGCAGAGAAAAATACACAGCTCTAAAAAATATCCCTCCCTTAGAAAGGCTTCAGCACTGTAACAAAATATTAATGTTTAAAGATATTCCTTCTTAATATTTCAGGAAGCAATTGGAAGTCCCACAGTATAGTTCATTCTACTTTTTAAATGGAAATATTTAACTTGGAGCAACAGAGCTCACATTGGCTCCAAGATAAACTTTCCTTGGCAGTTGCAGCTCGTGTATAATGCTAAAAGTAGCTCCATCTTTGGGGTGGCATTTTTTTTTAGCTCATCTCGGAGAGCCAAGCTCTGAATTGAATGGAGGGCTTGAGTGGCTGCTATTTTGCCAGTGAGTCCAGAAGCTTGTCTGAGGCTGGGGAGGGGGGGAAAAAAGGGCTGTCTGGAGGGGGAGGCAGGATCCATACAGAAGGTTGGGCTAATTAAATCTGGAGAAGTCACCAGAGAGCCCAGTGTTTCTGCATATTGTATCTTCAAAGCTTTCCCTTGTGCAGGGCATGATAAGGAGAGGATCATCTTGACACTTTCATCTTCTCCTCAAAGGATGAGCACTGAGCTAAATAAAGAAATAAATACACGTTGATTATATAGGGAGGGAGGGACAGAAATATCTGCTTGTTCAAATGGCTAATGTGTCTCCCAGGGCTCCATGGGCTCCTTCTGCTCATTAATAACCATATTTATTATTATTTTTATTACTATTATTTTTTAATCTGCCAGTTGAGTGCTGTATTGCAGGAACTCCTGTTTTCACACATACCCTCTGATGCCAGCAGCCTCTGCCAGCACCTGCACATCTCCCCACCTTCTGCAGAAACACGAAAGTGGAAAAGCAGAGGTGTGCAGGGGTGTGTCTGGTGCTGCTGCCAAGGGTTGTTGAAGGAAGAGCTGGGTCAGGTTTCCCCATGCAGGAGCATCTGTTTCAGTGTCACAGCGCGTGCGTGCCTCCCTTCTGTCCCTGGAAACGCTCAGCTCCAGCAAGTTCCTTTAACTGGGGGCACTCAGCACGTCTAAAAAGTCAGGCTTGCAGTGGATGAAACCATAGGTTTGGAGATTGATAGGAGAAAAACCTACCAGGGATCCTCCAGTGCTGTGTCCATGTGGGAGCTCTCTCAGCACCTGGAGTAGCTCCCCAACAGCCTTCCTGCACTGGGGGAGCATGAGGCTGGTGGCATCCCTAAAACCCCAGGAAACTGGGTGAAAGTTTCCAGTGGTGGTTCTTTGTTTAACAGATCCTCTAGTAATTTTTTTTTCCTAAGAGTTGCAGTTGGCAAAGGAGATCTTGAGATGGACCCTAAGGCTGAAGGCTTGTATTTGGAGAGGGTGTCCCAGTGTGGTGGGTAGGGCAGGGGCTGGGGAAAAGCAAAGCAGAGACTCCACAGGGGCTGATTTTGCACCTAAACACACTGGAATTAAATCTATAAATTAAATCTATAAACTGGTGTTCACTCTTTGGTGGCCCAAGGAACAAAACTGAGTTGCCCCTGTAAAAGAAAAAAGACAGTTTAGTCTGGAGACTAAAACATGGTATAAGTAGATGCTTCCTAACAGTGTGCTGAACCCCAAATCTTCTCAGAGAGGACTTTGACATTTTAGGGTTAATACAGCACATAAACCTTCAGCCTCAGAGTGTTACACCAAATGATGATGACTTCATGATGAGTCCCAGCAAAGCAGAGAGCGATTTCTCCAGCTCCTCCACAGCCTCCTGGATGGAGACACAGACCACAGGGCAGAGCTGCTCACAGGTTGCCTGGCAGCTGGAGGGCCCAGCAAAATTCTCCTTTTTCAGCTCACATATACAAACTTGGGGGTGGAGAATGAGGCTGTGTGTGGGGAAGGGCAGCCACGCCACAGCCACGCCTGTGCTGCTGCAGTTGGGGTGGCAGCAGCAGCCGTGGCTGTGCCAGCACAGGGGACACGTGTCCTGGGAGCATCACTCCAGACCTGCCATTCCATGGGCTTGTCCCAAGGCACCCTGCACTGCCCACTGCGGGACGTGATACCAGCCTAGATGATAATTACAGAGTGAAATGTCAGCCTTGTTCACAGGAGCATCATTACCCACTAGCTAATTAGGCATTAGCCATTCCAGCACTGCTGTCAGCTGCTTTTTAAAAAGCCACTGGATATTAGCAGAGAGAAATACTTTGAAATTGCACTTGTGATAGTTGGTTTGAAAGAGCAGGGAGTCCTCTGATGCTTTCAGCATGTTAGAAAGCACAAATACCTCTTTTTTTTTCCCAACTCAGATGTGAGGAAGAGAGGAAATAGTCCACATTTCTGAATGTGTCCTATATAAAAGGACATGATTTCATCTGGGCAGGGATGTGAACTCACAGTGACTTGGGTCCTATTCAGAGATGGTAACAGGACCAGTGGGAAGTTTGGCAGGGACACTGTGCTTGACTAAGATCCACATTTCAGCTTCAGTTTATATCTTTGGGTGTGGGAAAGTCTGTTTTCTGGCAATAAGTGAGTTTTAACTTAAAAACCTGAATCTGTGAAGACAGAAATGGCTTCTGGTGGTTGTTCTAAATCTTCTCCTAATACCCTTGAGACTGTGGTTCAGCTTTTCCTGAGGAGGAAGTCCACCTACATGGCAGCTCAGCAGGACCCTTGTCCTGGCAGGGGCGTCTTTGCTTTTGGTAATTCCCCAGTAAAACCGTGTTTCCTCTTCCCTCTGAGTGGCCTGAGCATGCCAGTTCACAGGAGACTTTGTGGTTTCCTGCCTGTCTTGTACAGCACAGAAGCCTCTGCGTATTTGCTCTGTGACTCCCCAAAAGCAAAGCCAGCAAAGATGGACGGGAGTGGAGTGGCCTTGGGAGCGGCAGTTTTGGGGGGGTTTCAGCCCATTCCCACCACCACCACCACCACGTGCCTCTGAGCAAGAGCTACCTGGCACTGGTCTCGTTGCTGTTTTCCTTCAAACATCCACTGCTGGATGCTGCCATATCCTCATTCCAAAGGATGCTGCCATATCCTCATTCTCCTTTCACAGAAACACCACAGGGCAGGAGGGAGATTACCCTTCAAGTGTCCAGAGCAGAGATGTGGTGGGACGTGGCTCTTCTCACAGCAGAATGGGAAAAAGGAGCAGATCCATATTTATACAGATCTGTCATCTCTATGTAAACCTGGGGAATAAAGAGCAATTTTATGTACATTAGATAAGGGAGCCATGTTCTCCTTTTAAATGAAGCAAAGATTAAATTGGTCCCAATAGGATGGCTCTTAATTCCTTCCATTTATATATTCTTGTTTTATTATGCTTGTGTGATAGCAGCACTTAGTAAGGAAGACTGAACAGATAACGTAATCAAAGAAGGTCCACAGGAGCGATTTGCCCGAGTTATCAATATATCTAATGCTAATTCCTTATTTTCCTTATATTTTCCCATCACCTTGCATTTCAGCTCGGTGTTCAACAAGAGTCAGGGAGAAGCCCCTGCTCCTCTACCAGCACCCAAGAGGGAATGAGCTCTCTCCTGGCTGCCTCCTGACAGCCCCACTCATCCCAGTCAAGGCACATTGCAACTCCTTCCTGTGTGCCTTTGTGCCTCTCAACCTGGACTAAGAAGGAAATACATCCAAGGCACCCTTCCCACCTCAGGGCAGGGTGGAGGCTTGCCAGTGGTGTAAGTACAGTGCAACCATGTCCAAAATCCAGAGTGTCCCACGCCATCTGCTGCTGATGCTCCTGGCCCCAAGGCACTGGCAAGCTCCAGCTGCCACAGCACAGCAGATACTTGTGCAGTGTGGGGCAGAAGAGAGTTAAAAATGGGAACAAATTGGCATTTGTTATCATGAGGGTGGTGCAACACTGGCACAGGCTGCCCAGAGAGGCGGTGGATGCCCCATCCCTGGCCACATTCAAGGTCAGGCTGGACAGGGCTCTGAGCAGCCCGGTCTAGTTCACGTCCCTGCTCATTGCAGGGGGTTGGACTGGATGGCCTTTAAAGATCCCTTCCCACCCAAGCCATTCTGTGATTCTATGAAAAGTGCCCAGCTGGAATCAAATTCCAAGCCTGGAAACGAAGGGAGATGCTCCATGAGTGGGACGTGTGCTAGCTGGGTGGTCTCCCAAGGCTTTTCCAGCTCCTTCAGCATGCAGCAGCCAAGGCTTTGGAGGGAGAAACTCAGGATGTGAGTCCTTATTCCCAGCTTGTTGGCTGTGATACCTTTGTTTTGAAAATAGTGTTTTTAATGCTAGAAGGAGTCTGGAAAAACTGTTGGGAATGAATTCAGAGTAATTTAGGGGGGCAGTGTGCAGAAAATGGTCTGTGGTGGGTATTGCAGGAGTGCTGGGTGCCTGCACAGCATGAGAGTACTCCAGAAAAAGCACAAAGAAGGGGCAGGGGGTGGAACTGGCCAAACAGGAGTTGTGGTGTGGCTGTACCTCCCTGGGAGGGCAGGGCAGAGGCAGTGGGTTGGTGCCACGTGAATTCCCAGGACAGAGAGGCCCCGAGCGGAAATGATTCCGTGGGTTGGGAATTGTTTCCAGTGTGGGGAGAGGTCAGCAGGGAGGTGACGCAGTGGTGTGGCAGCCCTGGACACCTCAGACGGTCCCACAGCAGTGGCAGCATGGCCAGGTCGGTGCCTGAGCCCCAGAGCCAGCACCAGGCTGAGTGTCCCTGTCCCTGTAACAGTGTCACACCCCACCACAGACTGTCACGCTGTCCTGCACCACATTTCAAGTCCAGCTTTTGGAGCAAAAGCCAACCTGTGCCACTGCCAGGTTTGGGGCTGAAGCACGAGCCTTTGCGATTGAAGCCCAGGACATTTATTTTTGGTGGGTGAAAATCTCTGGGGTTTTTTCCCAGATGGGCTCTCCTGATTTACGTACAGCCTACAAGAGGGGAGAAACCTCCTGCTTCCCGTGGATTCGTCCTGGGGTGCAGCAGTTCCATGGGCAGTGCTGATGGAGGCACCAGTGGCAGATTTAAGCATCAGGTGAGCGCAGCTCTGCCCCAGCCTGGTCCCACAGATTCCAGGTATGAAACACAGAGCCAGGAAAATTCTCTCTTCTCTGAAGGAAATTCAGAACAAAAGACAAGGGGAAATTTTTCTTTTTGCCCGGTTTAGCTCCAGCAGCATTCCTGATGTTTTGCTAGGAGGGATCTTTGACCCTGAGTGATCCATGGCTCATCGAGGCAGGTTGTCCATACAGAGGCACTTAGCCTGGCTGTGCAGCAGGGAATTGTACTGAGAGAGTGTGTGCCTGTGTATGTGTGTTAAAGACCTTCCTCAACAAACGTGTGCACGGCTGTGTGTATGTGCAGTTTAACAGTTATCACTCTATACTTAATAGGATTACAGAGATCTGCAGACAAATGAACATACCCCTCTACGGCCTTATCATCAGCTGATAAGTAAAAGCCTAAAGATTGTTGAGACAATTATGTTTTGATATTCATCTTAATACTTGTTCAGGAGGCGAAATGAATAAATTGCTTTTTGGCACCGCAGGCGTGAGCAAGAGCCCGCGGTGCCTGCGGCCCGGCTCCAGCCCTTGCCTGGCCAGTTGTTGGATACAGCATCTTTTCCTGCATTGCAGGCTCAGGAGGGAGCTTTGCTCATCTCCCCAGTCTCTGCAGGAGGGACACAACCTGAATACAGCCCCAGCGAGCACTCGCCACAGCAGCTCTCGTAGATCTGCTGTTGTCCCCCCGATTTCCATGAGGGAAGTGAGGCAGCAGTGCAGCTTGCTGGTCCCTTACCAGCCCGTGGAAAAGTGGAGCCAAAGCTGTCTGTCTCTAATTTTGGGTTCACAGCTCCATGTCTTGGCACAACCTTAATGCTCCCTCCTGCCCAAGGCTGAGCTCAGGCTCTGCTCCCCCCTGGCTCCGGAGTGTGACCGGCACTGACCCACAGCCAAACCCCTGTCCTGGCACATGGCCCCAGCCCAGCAGGGTGAAACCTCAGGCAATTCCAGAACTTCAGCTCCATGGCACAAAGGCAGCCAGTGTCAGCTTCCCTCCTCTGGATCTGCTTCTTTTCCTGCTGGGTCCCAGGCCTGGAGCAGCAGCGCAGAGCTCACCTGGCACTGGGTCCCTGCTCATCCTCTGCAGAGGCTGAAGGCACCGACCAGTTCAGTGCTGGTCCTCAGCCTGCACCAGCACTCCCCAATGGCCTCGCTGCTGGCTTTGGCAACCACAAAAAGGAGGAATTTTTGTAGCTTCTCTGTCAGTATGAAGCAGGGGGGTGGGGAACTGGAGCAGACAGGAGAGCCTTGCTGGAAGGAAATATTCCCATCCTCTGGTGTCCTGTGATTTTTGGCCATGTTCTTGTGCTAATCTGGAAGAGTTTTCTGGAGATATTGAGAACAGCTGCCCCTCTAATTAGAGTTGGGAATGTTTGTATTACTGAGAGTGTCAAATTGCTTCATTACAACAAAAACAGGGGACACTTTGATCCAGAAAATTAGATGACTTCAGCTTTGTATGAAGCTGGAGCTCTCCTCAGTGTTTGAGAAACAAAGCAGAGGAGAATAAAGCAGGGGATGCTCTCAGCTGTGGGTGTGGGCAGGCTCTCAGGAGTGAGCTGTGCAGCTTGAGTCAGGCTGGTGCTTCAGACCTGCAGAGCTCCTGAGTTATGCCAACCAACCTGGTGAAACTGAAACATTTACACCCAAATAAACTGCAAAACAACATTGGAAACAACATCAGCATTTTTCAGAAATAATTGATTTTGTTACAAGTCCTTTTTTAAAGAGCTGAGATGCTATGGAAATCTCTCCAGCTTTCTTTGAGCAATTTCAGTTCAATCCAGCCCCATGTTTTCCCAGTGGGAAGCATTCCTGGAAGGTCCATGGGATGGTTTACAGCAGCTTCCCTGGAGGGCAGCCTGCAGCCCTAACCATGCCTGGCTGGGGTGGACCTGTCTCCACGAGTAACAGAAACAGTGGTCCTCGTGTTCTTACGGAGCTCAGGCCAGGATTTGCAGCCAGGGCTTAGTCCAGGGGGCTGCAGGGAGCCTTCCTGTTAGAGGGAATATCCTCCAAAGCCAGGAGGAGCAGCCACAGCTGCTCTGGGGCATCATTTGCAGAAGGGCTGCCCACAAGGGCAGAGCTGGGCTCAACTGTGCTGCTCCCTGTGCTCTCCATGCAAGGAAGCTGCCTTCAGCTTGAATCTCTAATCTCTTCTTATCTCTACATCCTTATTCCAGACAGGCTTTTCCTCCTAACAGGGTGTAAAGAAAGCAGGGAGATCTACTTGCCATTACCTGCATTGAAATAACACTGGAGGGTTGTCATCTTTAAATCCCACCAGGCAGATGCTTTTGTAACATCTTAAAACTAACCAATGAACCCAGAATCAACCTCCCAAATAGAAAAGGGAGATAAAAGATTCATCCTTCCACATACTTTAACAGTAGGAGAGCAGTGATATTTCAAAAGCCAGACAGACATCCTGGAGGTGAAGGCAAAGGACGCGTGGGAAGCACAGAAAGGATGCAGACTTTAAAGGTGAATAGGAGGGCATCAGTGCTCAGCACTGTGAATGCTTCAGTCACAAGATGAGACCTCTTGATTCCACACTGAAGTGGAATTGCACACTTCTGGCTCTTATTTACTCTGCAAACAGAAAGCAAAAACTCCAGCCCCACTTGCTTCCCAGGGAGAGTGGCTGCTATTGCCAGGATGTGCTGCAGCAGAGAGGGGCTTTGGGTGTCCTGGCAGGTCGGCCAGTGCACCCACAGCTCTCACCCACCTTACAAGACAGTTTTAGGTGGGGTGAATAGCTGTGTGCTTGCAAATGTTTTCATAACACAAGCAGTCACAGATTTACCAGGAGCTGAGGTGGTTTCAGCCTCCAACAGCTCCAAGTGCAGCTGCAGCTGTAAGGCCTGGCACAGCATGGGCTGGCGATGGCCAGGTAAAACAAGCCCCAGCCTTGAAACAGAAAGCCCATGTGCAGACAGTTTGGAAATATTGTGTAAATATAGAAAATGTGGCTCTTTCCAACCCCAGAACCCCACCTCCCCCTGCAGTGTCTGTGTGTACCTGTGTTTGCATGGAAATGACATGTAAATCAGCAAACCCACCGAGAAGCGAGCAGAGTGGTTGTGAAAAGCGGTGATTTTTTCGTATTAAATTTGCTTGTATTTTCTCTTTTGGCTCCCATCAGCTCATGAGCTGTGTCAGCCAGCTCTGCCAGGGGCTTTCCGGAGGAGCCGCTTCGTGTCCTGCCACCGGCTCCAGTGGGAACAAGGGTGGCTCTGAAATTCCCACCAAGCCAAACAAAACTGCATAAAGAGGACATTAAATTCCTGTCCATAAGGCACGAGAGAAGGTATTTTCTAGGTGTAAAAAGCTTTTCTGTCATTTTTATTATGTTTTCATTATAATGGGGGGTAAGGAAGGGCAGGCAGTGAGCACCAAGTCTGAGTCTAACAAGGTCAGGTTCCATGGAGAAAGGGGCAAGGTATGTCCTGGGGATGTGGGCTCATGGTCTTACTTCAGTGCCTGAGAGCTGTTTTACTTAAAAAGACTAAAAAAATAATCTTTAACATTTGCATAGGTTGCTTGTGTCCCTCCCCTCAGTCTATTCCATGGACATGGAGCCACCAACCAAGGCAGGGCCAAAATCCCACTGGAGATGTTGCTTTTCCTCGCTTGTAGCTGAGCTGAAACTGCTGTCACACAACACCTTGGGCACAAAATATTGACACAGCTTTATCCAATTACACTCTGAACCTGTGGGACAAAAATCTGTTGACAGCTGTTAAATGTGATGGCATTATCTGTGTCTCTGGAGGTGGGAAGTTGTGGATCACCAGATGTGGAGAGACTGTGCAGGAAATCCCACATGGAATCCGTCCATATGGGCTTGCCCTGGATTTGCAGTCTCTTTTAGATGCTTGCTCTCAGTCAGTGTCCAAAAGTGGAGATTATACAGACTTCTGGTCCTTCCCATCATGCTGAAAGCCGGAGGGAACAATACCTGGAACCTGTTCATGCCCCCTTTAGCAAGGCAGCCTGGGTGTGACGGAGCAAAAATAGCCCGGATCAGAGCAAGGTGTTCTGAGGCCCTGGCACAGAGAAGCTGTGGCTGCCCCTGGATCCCTGGAAGTGTCCAAGGCCAGGCTGGACAGGGCTTGGAGCAACCTGGGATAGTGGAAGGTGTCCCTGCCCATGGCAGGGGGTGGAACGAGATGGTTTTAAGGTCCCTTTGAACCCAAACCAGTCTAAGATTCTGTAAAGAGTATTTTTTACTTGATCCTGGCACAGGAGGCCGATGGGTCGGAGGCAGCCCGGCCTTTTCTCTGCACAATTGGTCCCACATGGGTGAAGGGCACCTGAAGCCTTGATGAAGCAGAGCTCTGCTTTTCCATAGGCACAGATTCCCAGGGGGATACACGTGTTATTAAGGGAACAAACTGATGTGCAAGTCGGCTGTTTTTCTTTTTTTTTCTTTTTCTTTGAGCCCGGCATCTCGCTCTGTATGAGAGGCAATTTAGAAAAACAGCTATTGAAGGTTTTTAATTCAAGTATGAATGTGTCTTCAGCTGGGGCAACTGATTGCCTCTTCCCTGGGGGAATGAGCTGTCTTATAAAGCACCATTCACTGCTATAATGGCCTGCTCCCTTTGGGGCAAAACACTCCATTTTAACTAAAAGGGGTTTGTATACAAACAAGACTCAATGCATCCCAACCAAAAGTGCTCCATCAGGGTGTGTTTCCAGGGCCCTGTGCAGGGTCTGTGCAGGTCCAGCATGGGGATGTGGCCTGGTCCTGCTCCGAGGCACGGGAATTGCAGCACCAGCTCAGGCACACTGGAACTGCGGTGACTGGGGGGCAGCGGAATCACATCCCCTCCCTCTCTGGCAGCAGGAGGGGAGGGCTGCTCCCTCTGCACAAAAAGGCAGCACAACAGACAATTAATTAGCAGCAGGACTGGTTGCATGGCAAAGACACACCGTGCACTGTATTTGCATGCAAATATCCCGTGGGCAAGGAGGATTAGAGGGGGCTGGCAGGAAATGATGGCTGGGAGGGTTTAACCTTGAATATTGCAGAAGGCACTGCTGCTGCTTATTTTGACACACGTGTGGGTCAGCCAGACCATGGAGGAGAATAATTAGGGAGGGAAAGGAATGCAAACTCTTATTATTGAAGATACCTGGGGGCTAATGGCATGAATACATTTGTTATAATTGACCCGTGGCCCGACGATGATAATTCCTCTGTAGAGATAGCCCCTCAATCTATTCCGTGTGCCAACATGGATGTAGGAAATAATTGCAACCTTGGCTCCATCTCGTTTCTACTCTTCTGGAGAATAGCTAATTTATGACAGAAAATAATGACTAATGTTAGAATAAACAATATTATGACTCAAGTGACTTATGAGTGCTGCAGATATGATGCACATTTAATAGGACATGACTTATCCAGACATATAATTCTTTTTCTGCGCAGGGTAAAGTAAGTGTGGCAGAAATGCCAGAAACAGCTTTGCAATTGGAATGTGCAATTTAAAATAAGTAAAGATTACTCCCAGGTAGTTTATTGCTTTAACTACATCAAGGCAGGTCCCTGTAGCAGACTGCATAATGACTCTCATTTCATTTTTGGTTTGTGTCAAATATCTTCAGTTAGTTTTGCTTTATTGGCTTCATGCAATTTATTGCAGCACTTGAATGTGATTGTAATGCAACTAGTATTTTAGTTTTATCTTCCACTGGTAATTTTTCTTCTTTATGGAGCCTATACTGTCTGCATTAATAAAAGCCATAGAAATTATACAGCGTGGAACCAGGTTTTAGTAAGTGCCAGTTTGCTACAGAAGAACTGAACTAGCAGTGCTGTTCTGCAGCCCAAAGGAGGACAGACCTGACTGAACACGGGCCAGGATGCTCTGTGGCACCTCCTGTGCACACACTGCTGCTTTCAAACGTGACCCGAGCACTCCTGTTTGTCAGAAGGGACCACGGAGCGAGTTCATCTCACTGAACAGCAGCTGTTTCTCCAACATCTCAATGATTCAGACCTGTCAGAGGTTTTGAGGGGTTTTGTACAGTCAGTCTGAGCCTCTGCAAGGAGACCCTGAACACAGAACAAGTGCTGTGGTTTCACTGCTCAGCCTAAGTGTGTCTGTGACGCTGCTGCTGCTGAGGAAAGGAGAGGCTTACTGCTCAAAACAGCACCTGGGCTTTATAAGGCAGGAGTTTCATGCAAGAAGCTTCATCCAGGGCAGGCAGGGACCTGACACTTCCTGAGGAACCTTCCTGCCCAAGTGCTCAGTGACCAGCAGCTCCCAGTGCAGTACTTAAAGGTAGATGTCCCGGCTTCTTTCATCCCCCTAGTTCTTCTTTAAAACCCCCTACCTGGGCTGCACCTTGAATCCTGGGGTCACTTTTGTGCCCCTCACTCCAGAAAAGGCATTCCTCCAGAGGGGCTGGAGTGGATCTGGAGAAGGGAATGGAGTTGGGGAAGGGGCTGGAGCCCCAGGAGCGGCTGAGGGACCTGGGAAAGGGGCTCAGCCTGGAGAAAAGGAGGCTCAGGGGGGACCTTGTGGCTCTGCACAACTCCCTGACAGGAGGGGGCAGCCGGGGGGGTCGGGCTCTGCTCCCAGGGAACAGGGACAGGAGGAGAGGGAACGGCCTCAGGCTGGGCCAGGGGAGGTTTTGATTGGATATTAGGGAAAATTTCTTCACAGAAAAGGCTGTAAAGCTTTGGAATAGACTCTCCAGGGCAGTGATGGAGTCACCATCCCTGGAGGGATTTACAAACCCTGTGGATGTGGCACCTGGGGACATGAGTTAGTGCTGGGGGCATGGTTGGACTAAATGATCTCAGAGGGCTTTTCCAGCCTAAATGATTCTGCCATTCTACTTCACCAAGGAGTAAGAACAATCGAATGCCCTGGCACATCAAACCACGTGAGGTGCTCAGCTGCCCCCCAGTGCTGTGAGCACCCAGGGTTGGGTGACCAGCACTGCTCTGGTTTCCCCCACACGTGCAATACTCACCTGAAAAGCTCACAGGACCTTTGTAAATTTGGGGGTGTTGCTTAATTCATCCAAGCAGCTTGGGGGTACAGTTTTGGCTGTGTGACTCTCAGTGAATATTTATAGTGCACGATTTCTGCTCCTCTTTTGACATTTCTCATCCCTTCTACTGTAAGTCACTTCTTCCTCTCACAAACCACCAGACATGTCCCACCAGCTACTTCCCCAGGCACTAAAACACCTTTCATTAACAAGTGTGCTCATGCTCCTCAGCAGCAGTGCTTCCCTTCCTGGTTTTGGTTTGTTTAGGCCACGTCTGAAGATGCTCTGGGGAGCTCAGGTCAGCCACAGCATTCACATGGTGCTTGTGGGACCCCAGCTCACCCCTCCACTAGTAAAATGTAGTAAAAAACCCAAAAAAACACGAATGAAAAGCTTTTATGAGTATTTTTGGGAGCCTACCTATGCAAGAGCCCAAACTGAGAGGGCAGCCTGGGACACACCCCTGGGGACTGAGGGTTATAGAGGCGTTTCTAGGAATCAAACAGCCAAACCTCGCGGCCTCTGGATGGGACCTGGGTCCCTGATTCCCTTCGTTGCTCTTAAATTTGCAGGCAAAAAATACCCAGTGTACCCAGGGGGTGGGGTTCTGAAAGACTGATTGTGCTTGCTGCGAAATGAATTTCCTTTAAAGCTGCATTTATTGCACTCCGTGGCCCCCATTAATCAGTAAGTTATATCTGGCCTTCACATTACGGTGAGAGAAGAATGTGAAATATTCCTAAGCTGCAAAATTACTCAGGACTGGAGGGGGGGTGTGCCCCTTTGCATTTGATTTCAGTGTGGAAAATAAGTCACTTTTTGTTAATGTCTGTCTGAAGCCCGGTTGTGAACTTGGCTTTGTGTAAGGAGCCCCACTCCCATCTGGTCCAACACAGCCCTGGGCAGCCTTCTCTGGGGCACCCCACGTGCCCTGGGGTGGTCATTCCTGGTGCCTGTCTGGGGTGACTGCGTGGGGCGCTGATGTGTGTCTTGGAGAAGTGTGGGAGGGCTGGTCAAGGTGGGGTTATTCCCAAGGAAGGCTGACTTCCCAGCCTTCGTTTGTCCCAGAAGCTCTTCTGTAAGAAGTGGGGTTGTGGTTTGATGAAAGCTCTTGGCTATAATGCAGCCTCAAAGCTTAAAAAAATTAAAATCTTCAAGGCTGAAAAAACATCTATTTTCTTACTTGGTTGGATTCGATGTAATAATTTTTCTAAGTGGGAAAGTATGAATGTGGCAAAAAGAAGAGAGGTTTTTTTACATAAGCCAGTAACCTACACCTTGTTGGAGCAGGAAAATGCTTTCCATGAGAACACGTCTGTTTGAGGTGCTCAGGGTAAGGTTTTTGGGGCCAGAGTTATTTCCTAGGTGAATATACATTCACAGCAAGGCCTGATCTCAGCAGGGCCTGTAACGACAACAGCCATGCACGCCACAAATAAAACATCCTAAAAACACGTGGCTGTCCCCGAGGCCTCCCGCAGGCCGGCCATGGCTGGCCAGTGCATTTTAAAGTTGTTAATTCCTCTATACACAAACATCTTATTAACCACCCTTTCATGGGAAGGGTGGAAAAATCTGCGGAAACACTCCATTGAGCAGCTTGACCCTTGTGAGCACATTCCCATGGCTAAGGGAGCTCCTGCAGCATTTCACGGTGGCTTAAATCCCTCCTGAGCAGGAGCAGGCTCCCACCACGAGGTACCTTTACACCCCTGCAGAGCAGAGACAGAGCATCTCGCCGTGGGGGCAACTCCACTTCACCTTCCTTCCAGTAAAAAAATTATTCAGTAAAATTACTGTGGGTAAATAAGAAGTCACTTTTGTAAAGCCTCTCTTTGATGATGCTAAATGAATTCCCAGAGGGTGGATAAACTTTCTCACAATGACGACCATTTGCAGAACAAAGAGGCAATTTTTTTCTCATTTCAGTGTTTTCTGACATTTCCCCCCTGGGGGAATAAATGGGCCCATTATTCTATCAGCGTCCCTGGCATTTGCAGAGCCTGGGTGGGGATGCTCCAGTGCCTCCAGTCTTCAGGCTTTGCCTTGCTGCTTTGTGGTGACACCCAGCTGGCCTGAGGTGGCATCTGACTGCACCAGCTCCTTATTTGGGAGCAGCCTCCCAAATTCCTGAGCTGCTGAGCTGAAGCTGCCACGCTGGGAAGGTGTTTGGGTATCTCATTCCAAATGCCTGCACAGGGAGCTGGGAGCTAAAGGCCACTCAAAAGCTGCCCAGGTAGAAGGAGCCTGATGGGACTTTCAGTGGGGGACAGACTCAGCACCCACGTGGGGAGGAAAACAAAATTCAGAAAGGAGGGATGATGTTATGGATCACTCCCCCAAAAACACTTCTGAATTTAACCTGATGATGCCAATCTTCCTGTCACTGCCCAAGGCCAGCAATGTCACTACTGATGGATTATTCCCACCCACTGATGGGAAGTGTGGATAAGGGACCCCAGGAGGAAGGAGGCCACAAGTGTCCCTAGGCTGGTGTTTGCAGGTGGACAGCTACAGCCCACGGTCACCACTCGTGTAGCAGCATGAGTCCCATCCCAACCACAGCTCTGTCACACTGAATAACCTTCTCTGGTGTGCTCACAGTTTCTGCTTGGCCTGAGGACAACCAAGATCAGGAAGGCAGACAGAGGGAGCTGGAAAGGAAACAGTGAATAAGAATAATATATTGAGAAATACTTGGTATGAAGAGAAAGTTTAAAAAAATGTTTCCTTTTCAATATCATCTGCTGTACAAGAGCTTCCAGGGAGGGTAAAATCTCACTGCAGATGGGTTATAATCCTTATTGATACAGTAAATGGAACTATCAAGCTGGAAAAGATCATATGGCAGTTAAGATAAAGGTTTGACTTGTCCCAGAACCAGGCTTATCAGGGTTTAGCAGTAAGTGAGTTTTGTTGCTTAGACTGCATTTAAAAAGGTCATTGATTTGCAGCTAATACCAAGTTGTCATACTTTCGTGAGTAAGAGCTTGCAGTTTTCAGAATCAAAGCCTTTTCCTAAATCGATAAGAACAGATTCAGTGAGATTGCTTGAGCCCACTGAGGCAGACAGAGAGGCAACCAGCAAATCCACCCAGGCCGTGACATGAGAGAACAGCTCTGGCAGCCTGCAGATCCCCCCAGGGCCTGCACTAAAGGTTTTCCAGGAAAGCCGAAAACGCTCAGCCTGGCAGCAGATGGGCTGCTGAGAGGGTCTGTCAGTGACCATCAGGCTGCCTGGTGCAAACCCCCTATGAAGTAATTAGCTGATTGATCTGGGCTTTGCTGGGCTGAGACACCGTATTTCCTGCGCTGTCCAGTCGATACCATTGGATTTTCCCACTGCTGGGTGCAGAAATACACATGTACAGCCAAGTGTGGCTGGAAAGGGGGATTCCCACCATGGGTTCCTGGGCCTCCAGCTCCTCCCTAGACACCAGGTGGAGGCTTCAAAGTCAGGAGAAGGGAGCGTCTTTGTTATCAGAACCTCTTGCTATTCCTTTGTCTTCATCATTTATTGCACAGCCAAGATCAGGGCTTTAAGCTTCCCAGCTGGCTTTCCTGCTTGTTCATGGGATAGCTCCAGGTGTGTCCCAAGGACCCTACTCCTCCCCACCAGCCCAAATCAGGGCTGCCTTCTGCTTGTCTGCTGCCTAATTCCCAACCAGTGACAACTTCCCCCTGTCTATTAACCCAATTCCTTGAGAAAGGCAGCCTCGGGATACCACACACTGTGTATCTGCCTCGAGGACCACTGGCCAATTTCTACTAAATTTGACAGAGAGACGAGGACACTCACATGTATGAGTTTCTTACATGATGAAAAAAGGTAGACACGCAGAGAAGTGAGGTGGCATTAATCTGCTCAGCAAGGGAAAGGCTCCAACTTCCACTTCTATTAAACTTCAAAGGGTCCCCACAGGAGAAGGTGAGGGGTCACCAAGCTTCATGTGTTTTATGGGTCATGTAACAGCTTATTTCTAAATCAAACGGAGCAGAATGCTGGAAAGTGCTACTCTGGTATTTGATGTCTCTACTTGAAGCCATCCAAAACCACAAAAATACAACACACACACACACAAAAGTAGCTCAGAGGGGTGCACCAGGGACACTGGTGCCCACAGCTAGCTCTCATGGTTGGCAAACTTGGACAAGGAAGGCTGATGCCTTTATGGCACTGGTGACATATGGTTAAATGTGAATTTCATGTCTGGGGCAAAAGTTATGACAAGGTGAAACTATCAGAAGCTATCATGGAGCACCTCTGGTGTAGAGACAGGCTGAGAGAGTTGAGGCTGTTCAGCCTACAGAAGGTTCTGGGGAGACCTCAGAGCCCCTTGCAGAGCTTAAAGGGGCTCCAGGAGAGCCAGAGAGGGACTTGGGACAAGGGTGTGGAGGGACAGAACAAGGGGGAATGGCTTCCCACTGCCAGAGGGCAGGGATGGATGGGATATTGGGAAGGAATTGTTCCCTGGGAGGGTGGGGAGGCCCTGGCACAGGGTGCCCAGAGCAGCTGTGGCTGCCCCTGGATCCCTGGCAGTGCCCAAGGCCAGGCTGGATGGGGCTTGGAGCAGCCTGGGACAGTGGGAGGTGTCCCTGCCCATGGCAGGGGTGGGATGAGATGATCTTGAAGATCCCTTCCAACCCAAACCATTCCATAACTCTGTGAATTACCTAAGATGTTAGGCAGCTTTTAGACAAGAAAATGCAAAGTAAACCAGGCTTAAGCTTCAGAAAGGGCAAAAGATGGTCTGGATCAGCTTCTACTGTAGTTGCAGAGAGAGAAGGTTTTTGCAAGAGGGATTAAACACATTGAGTAACAAAGCTTCCCACAGAGCTTTTGTATTCAGCATCCCCTAGATGAATCCAGTACCCTGCCCTGCTCCCCTTGAGCCTCCTGCTGGTCTTGGGGCTGGTTTCTTGCTATTTGACGATCTTGCCTGAAGATATGGTGTCTCTTGCTGCCCCACAGTAAGAGAATAAGAACTGAATTTGAGCAGGTAACTTGAGCACATGCTTAATTTGAAGCACGTGGTCAATCGTGTCTCCTGCTCTGCAGAGCCTGTTGACACAAGCTCACAGTCAGGCACTGCACACACCTCCTCAGACCCTTTCCAGCTCTCAGTGCATGTGCTAATCTCAGTTAAGTCAAGGGAACATGAGCGTGTGCTTGATGTGCTAGTCCCGGTGCTAAGCATATGCTTAAGTGCTTTGCAGAATTGGAAGCCTTGAGCACCAGGGTTGCCACGAGGCTGGGAACAGCACCACGTTCATCCTGAGCACAAAGCAAAGGAAGGATTATAAATCTAAGGGGCAGCCCAACTCTACTAAGCTCCATGGTACAATCTCTCCTTGCTTGAAACGAAACAGCAAAAGAATCACAGTCCTATGTTTATGAGTGTTATCATATGTGGATGGAAAAGTATTTGCTCTGAGTGATTTGGAGACCCGGGCCATAAAGAGAGCAAGTCTAAGCATAACAGGTTCCCAGCTGTGTCCCAGCTCGATTTCTAGAAGACAGGTAAACTTTTAAGATTCCAGTTTTAACCCTGGCACAATGAAGAATGAGGGGTTTCACAGGGTAACTGCCCGTCTCTTGCTTTTCTGGGGTGTAGTTTAGTTTACAGACTTTTCAGGGATATAGTTTCTGCATAATATAATTACTCTAGTCTTCCTTTTCTCTGTTTTCCTCACCCCTCTTCCTGAGCCACCCTCATTTTCCACCTCCCTTGGAGTGAGGCAGCCACAATATCTCAGATGAAGTATTTCAAGAATTCTTCCTTGCAAGGCTTTCTATTTGGAGTGCTGGTACAACAAGCTGTATTCGAATCCCATCAGCCCAGCACAACTGCAGACTTCATTTCACACACAGAGAGATGATTCTTTCACTGACGAGCCTCTGTCAACTTCTGTCCCTGCCCTGAGTGGCAGCAGGGTGACAAAGGAGCCTGGCACGAGCGCCCGCACTCCCTGCCAGCCCCACAATGGCCTCTCTTGTGTCTTGGGCTGCCGATCCTCCTCCTCATCTGTCTGCATTTGTAATTTGTCAGCAGCTCTTGTGATGGGGCCAGCTCCGCAGCTCCTGACTGTGGCCAGCCCAAGGTATGTCTGGCAGCGAGGCTTTGTGTGCTGTGATGTATTTCTTTGGCAATGGGTATCATCGTTTTTTGGCTTCTTCTGTGGCCCCCTGAGTCAGCTTGCACTGCCAAAGCTGCTATGGTAGATAGCTTGAAGCCTGCCTGCAAGTCCAGTGGGTTAAGTCTGCAGCTTGCCTTCCGACCACAACAGAAACCATCCATCAGGGGAATTAGCCAGCAAAGGGATCAGCACAATGCTGGGACATAGATGCTGCTGTCCTTCAAATATTGCTTATTGCAGCTCCTGCCTCATCTTCTCCTGCAGTTTATTTGCTCTGTGATATCTTCTAATGCTTTTTCTTACACTTTCAGCACCTGTGCTCATGTTATTCTGGGACTGTACCAGGTGCTGCAGAGCAAAGCCCTCTTCCAGCTCCTGTGGTTGCAGAGAAATTTTAACCTGTCACTGGACTGCATCCTCAGGGTTTGGGGAAAAAGCACCAAAGCTCACCAGTCCCACCCAAACCTCGGTGCTTAGGGAAGAAAAGGATTGGGGGTGATGAGGAAGCAATCCACGATGTTGAGGAAGCTTCCAGCTGTGCCCTTCCAGTGCTGGGGACACGACTTTACAGTGATGTCCGAACTAGGGACTCATTTCCCATTTCAGCCCAAGCCCCAGGTGTGGCTGTGTGGGTGAGAAACCCTCAGCACAGCTGAGCCCAGCACTCACCTGGAGTTTCTGAGGGCAGCTGAAGGATGACCCAGTATCAATAATAACCATCAGATCTGGCAAAGCCACAGGAACTCTGGCAAAGCCAACGGGGATGTGTGGCCACTTCTGCCTTCTTCTGACCTAAACCACCCAAAAGTGCCCTGTTAGAAGTCACCACAGGGGCTGTTCAGGCTGGGCCAGTGAGACCACAATGCCTGGTGCTGACATCCGACACCTGTACAAGAGTGAAAGAGGCGGCACTCATGGCCAGGGCTGCAGCACCTCACTGCATCCTCTGCTCCACAGCAAACCCCCATTTCTCCTGGCGAAACCCGTGTATGCCCAGCCAACAGCCAGCCAGTGTTTGGAGCATGTTTTGTGTCTGAGAAAAGCAAAATCAATTCTGCAGCTGGCCCAAAGGCTTCCTGCCTGTGCCAGTGTGTCCCAGACTCCTTTAAGGGTAATATCCCTCATCAGCTCGCTCACTCCTCTCTTCGCCTTTCTCATAAAAGAGCATTTTCCCCGTGGTACTGAGAAAACTGTAAGCTATAGATTTATAGCCATGAGGGGAAAAAATAACACCGTTGCTACCAAAACACCAGCCTGTGAACCCTTTGCAGCAGTGTTTTTCCTTCTGCAGGAGTCGCAGTTCTTCTGCACTAAACCCTCTGCTGACGTGCAGCCCGGGGACGCTGTCGGGGCTGGCAATGTCCTGTCCCAGCAGCGGTGGCAGGAATGTGACTGGGACCCCATGGTAAGGCGTGGGATGTGCTGGGGGAAGGAGGGAGCACCGAGGCTCTGCTGGGCCCCACTGGGTTTGCATTTTCCCAGTCTTGCTCAGAACCCCGTTGTCAGGGTGATGGAGACGACTGACCAGCTCTGAGAACAAAACTTGGAAAATCTGTGTCTTTCCTCTAAAGCTTCTTGGTTGGCCCGATGAATTGATTGCCAGAGATAAAATTTGATGAAGAGGCCATGTTTTCCCAGCATAGCACTTGACTCCAGAAAGCAGAAGATGCAATAGATTTTGTTTATGTGCACGTCCACTGTTTTTTATTTATACGTCAGTGCTTCAAGCTAATTGCACATTGCCAAGCAGCACAGAAGGGCCGCTTTCCCCTGCATTTCCCATAGGTCAGAATATGACTGGAGCATAGCATGTGGGAAGGGCTTGGTGCTCGTGGCATCACTGAGAGCTCAGTGTGCCAACAGCAGGTCTGTCCCGAGCGGGAATCCAGAGGCAAGAGCTGTGTGGTGGTCGATGAGGAACAGGAAAGCAGCTGTACCATGGCTGAGACCCACTTTAGGGAAGGAAGCTGTTCAAAAGTTGGCACTTTAAATTCCCAGGCTGCAGAAGAGGAAGAGAAGGAAATCCAGGAGGGCAGGGGAGGAGGGAATGGCACAGGACTGGGGTGGAAGGAGAATGCCCACAGTGGGCAAGCAAGGCCGAAGGGGAAAATTTGGGGGCAGCTGCATCAGTCCCATGCAGGGTCAGTCACCAGGAGGTTGTGCTGGGCACAGAGAGAAGGGCCTCACACTTACAGAGCTTGGCACTGGATCCTCTGTGTGAATGTGCAGGCGTGTGTGGGTGAATATACCTACTCCTAAATACCTCTTAAAGCTCCCTTAAACTCATCAGAGTTGTGCTGATCTTAGAATTACCCTGCGTGAGTGGTTCTGCCAGTGAGCAGAGGGTCTGCCCCAGGCAGTACCAACCGCTGCTGATCCCTCCCAGCTGCCTTTTGAAGCGTGCCGAAGGCTGCCAGCGTGGATGGGGTCTGACCCCCACTCCTTGTGCCGTGGAGCTGTTTGGTGACGCGGGGCTCCCGGTGAGCTTTGCCTGTCGCACGGCGCCGCAGCGTCCCCTCCGAGCAGGCACCGGCCTCGGCACACGGGGAGCCAGGAGCTCCCATTCACAAACAGCAGCCTCACGGCGGGGGAAGAGATTTACTGACAAATAACTGTCATTTGCTAACCTTGTCGTGGCAATCTTTGTTTCTTCCTTTTTTCCGGAGGCACTCCAAATGCTGAATGCCAGCATCTGTTACGGACCGGAAAACAAGCAAACACTGATATTCCTGGTGGCTTTGAAAGAGCATTTAGTGCTTAGCTCTCTACACTTGCCTTTACCGGGAAAATCACTTCAGGATGTGCTTAGCATGATTATGATGAAGAGTGTCTGGGCAAAACCAAAATAGAGAAGGAGGCCCCTTGCTACAGACAGGCTGAAAAAAAGTCCGTGAGTCCTCTTGCCAGATGTTGACATTTTGATTTGCATAAAGGTAAACTTTTGAGTCAATAGCATGTTTAATTTTCTAAAACACCTCCAAGAAATAGGGCATGTTCACAGATAATGAGTTTGCATCATTAGCAGTTTTTGTCAGACCTGTATCCTGGCAAACTGGCTCAGAACATCTTTGTTTCTGCTGCCTCTGAGCATCTTCCCATGACTGTGCTAGGAGGGAGGGCAGCCAAGGGGATGCCCAGGAGGTAGCAGAGGGGCAGCTGTGAGTTGGGAAGAGTACTGAGACATTTCTCCATGGATTGTGAAGGAACCTGCAACTCCCAACCCATGTGGGGACAGTGCCAGAAACAGCCCCAGCTCCAGCACCCTCCACGTGCCCTCCCATCTTCAATCCTCTGCAGCAAATTCCAGCTGGCTTTGCCCTTCAGACAGAACCTTGTGAGGTTTTAACCTCACAAAGAAGTAACAAGACCTGTGGGAGCATCCTTGTGAAGAAATGAGGATGTACTCTTCTCTCAGCTGGGGGAACCAAGACCCAGACAAATCACCCCCTCGCCCCCTCTGCAGGGGAAAGCAGCCAAGCCTGGAGCAGACAGCCCAGATCCACCTCCCTGTGCCCCAGCTGGAAACATGCATTCCTGGGTCTCCTCACTGAGCTAAATTAAGCTGCAGCAAGATGCCAAAACTGAGGGAGAAAATAAGATCCTAGGACAGGCAGATAACTCTTTCCAAGTCACCTGTAAATCCACAGAGAGGAAATGCTGTAGGTGACAGGGGGTTGGGGTTCTGTATGGGAGCACTCAGCCTGCTCTAGGATATAAACCATGCCTAGAGCCAAGAATTCCTCCCATATTTCACTAGACTTTGGGTTTCTGTCTCTGAAGAGGCCAGGGGAGTTTGACTCCGAGTGTGGGCTCAGCAGTGCACAAGGCTGCTGCGTGCTGAGCTGTCCTGGGGCTGGGGGGCCAAACACCAGGAACACATCCCAGGGGCCACATGCAGGGGAAGAGCAGTGCCCCTGGACCTGCTGGCTCTGCTCTGAGCTCTGCAGCCCAGCCCAGCCTCGGGGTGCCCGGCTGGCACTCCCTGCCCAGCCCGGGGCTGGGGCAAAGCATCTGCTCACACAAAGAAAGAAGCTCGTTACTGCTGCTGGAAGAGCAGCTAAAAACAGCAGCTAAGGGAAACCCAGACTCTCTTGTGTCTACCACGGAGCTGAACCAGCTCTCATGGACTGCACAGCCCATGAGCTCAGCGTTTTCCTCTACCAGGGCTGCGGTGCCCGGCCAGCCGGGCTGGTTCTGAGCACGGATCCCAGTCTGGGGTGATGGAGAGATGGAGAGATGCCCAGCAGCACAGGACCCCTGGCACCCCAAAGGAGCTCCCTGCTGCTGTGCCCAGCGTGGTCTCACAAAGCTCTCCAAGAGCTGGAGAGGGAGGACGCGACTGCAATGCAAAGCACTATCATTGCCGTATTAGCCTCAACTGAAATGTGCTACATAAGTGCAAATTGCTGCTATAAATCATAAACATCAAAAGGCCATAAGTGCCTAATAATGGCCTAAGTGGCTAATTTGTTTTATGTGCTACTGGAAGAAGCACCGTAAAGATATGGAACAAAAAATTTCCCTCATTGTGGTTTGGCCTCTGATACCAAGAAAGGCTGGAAGGGGGTGGGAGCAAAGTGCTGCTCTAGCACATATTCAGGAGCATTTAATATCAAAGCCTGTAATTAAAAACACAGCACAAACCCCTGCAAGAGCCTGGTCCCTGTGGAAGGGAAATGTGGCCGGTGCTGGGGGTGACCCCATGGGAGTGGGTACGTGGGGCAGCTGCTGGTGAGCAGGACAGAGATCAGAGGCACCACCCCAAACTGTGAGCAAGTTATTTGTGGAAAGAGATGAGGAGGTGTCATGGCCAACGGGCCCTGCCTCTGGCACTGCTGAGGCACTTAAGTGGGGTGTGAGGCCTGCTATATTTCCCTTCTCAACACTGTGTCTCTGCAGGACCCAGCAAGATCCAAAACACCATCCTGAGCTGGGCTGAGGGACACCTTCAGCCTGGCCTGGCTCCTCTGCACCTCTGTTTCAACGTGGCAGTCTCCTTTCCCCATCCAAACAACAACTGTGTGCCCTCCATCCGCCTTTTCACTGCTCTGGGCCTTTTGGGGTTATGCTGTAAAGGCTCTTTCTGGCCGGCTGGCTGGCTCTGCTTGTGAAATTAGCCTTGAAGAACCATAAATACCCTAATCCAGCCCTGCTGTGCCCTGCAGATATGTTCCTCATGCAATTCTTATGCTCTTCAGGTCAGAGCTGCCTTTCTGCTCCGCTGGGCCCAGGACAGGCTCAGGGTGTTCTGTGCACAGCACAGCTGATGGGGTTTTGCTGGTGGAGCAGAGGAGGTTCCTGCAAGAAACTGCTGAGCCCTGCAGGGAACAAGCCCTGTTTTAGGATGGAACACACTGAGTTCCTCTTAGTCCAGAGACCTGGCCATGTCCCAGCACGCTCCAGATGAAACCCCTCAGCACTGGGCAAACCCCAGAGGGCACCTCGTGGCCACCTGGGTGAAACATCACATGCAGCTGACTTATTAGGGATGAGCAAAACCAGTCTTTCCTAATAACGTACCTGAGCATGCCCCCTTCTTTCTGCCCCAATGGGTTCCACTTTCTGTAGATATTTTGGCTTTAATTTACAGTAAAATCATGGTGTCCCTCTGTAATTGCCACAGAAGAATTCCCCCAGGTGTCTCTGGTGGAGGAATGTGATCAGAATAATGTGTTTTATCATGATGCTGCAGCGAGGATGTTGTGATGGCAGGAGAGAAACATCAGGCCATGGCAAGGACCAGGAGCCTGATACGCAGGGTCCCTCCACATGCCCTTGTATCCCAGATGGATCGTGTGGGGACTGTTCCCAGCACAAGGAATTAATTCAGTAATATTTCAACACAGGTACAAGTGATTTAGAGTACAAACGGCGCTGCTTTCCTGTAATACATTGCCCTGCACAAAACCCTTGAGGGAATGGCTCAGGGAAAAGCCCTAATTGGTCTGTTCCTCTTGTGATATCTGTGATAATGTGGAGGAAGAAAAAAACCTCTTTGTCCAGAAATGGCGTGCCACAAACAACTTTTTAAAAAATAACTTCTTTGATGCTTATCACTTCCATAGCACATGTTCAGTGCTGTGGCTGACCTCTGCATGCCCAACAAGAGGGGCAGAACCTGCTGCAGAGCTTTCTTTGTCACCTTGGTGGAGGCAGGGGAAAAAACAAATCCAGCTTTTACAGCTGTGCATGAAG
This sequence comes from Dicrurus megarhynchus, assembly GCA_013399195.1. Lineage (NCBI taxonomy): Eukaryota > Metazoa > Chordata > Aves > Passeriformes > Dicruridae > Dicrurus > Dicrurus megarhynchus. The sequence continues at coordinate 386,981 of VXAD01011024.1, read as the reverse complement.
GCACAGAGAGAGAGCTCTGTGAGCTTTGGAAGTGGCTGAGTGGGCAGAGCTGGACTTGGCAGCTGTTGTGGCAGTGGCACAGGGTGAATGTGGACACCGAGCTGTCCCCTCTGCAGGCAGGTGAGCCACTCACAGCTGTGCCTTCAATAGGACACAACCCTGGAAATGGGAATGGGAATGGAAATGGAAATGGAAATGGAATTTTCCTCCACCAGCCCGCTCAACAGAGGGAAAAAATGGGAGATACAGTGTATGTTCATCTTTCTGGGTGGAAACCACACCAGGTGTATGATGCTCTCCTGTGCTAGCTCCTCACACACCCTTTGAGCCAGTTGAAGGCATTAACCGAAAGAAATAATTTTGTTTGCTGGGCTGTATGTTGGGCTTGTGGCAAAGTAAGTCAGGCTGCCAGAAGAAAGAAAGAGTGTATTGACCACAGTCAGCCTGAAGTGAACAGGAGGAGATAGAGAGTGGTAGAAGGAGAGGATGGGAGGAAGCAAACCTCTCCTTTCTGAGCAGAAGAAAACAAGACATTTCTGACACTAGCACGTGATGCAGCAGAGCTGTCCTGAAGGACAAGACTGGAAAAGAAAGTGAGAGACTGCCTCTGCTCCTGGGGAATGCCAGGCCTGGCTGTGTTTCAGTCTGTTTGGCTGCTTCACCACCTCCTGCAACAAAGCAGTTGATGTGAGAGCTCTGCAAACCCAAAGGCAGGGAAGGTAACCCAGCCCTGCAGGATGTGCTGCTCTGCCATGAACTGCAGCCCAGCACCACCACCACGGCCTGGGGCAAGGGCACTTCACAGGGCCCCTGCCCCCTTGGACACTGGAAGGCAGAAACTGTGTCATTTCCCACTCCCTGGAACACTTTAAGGGCAACATGGATTCTTGTCTGTGCAATCTCAGCTCCCCAGATCTTTAAACCATCAGTTGATGTTATTTTATTATATTACTAACTGTAAGTAATAAAACACAAATAGTGTACTTTATTGCTGCTTTTAAGCAGAAATAACTCATTATTGATCTGTTTGTTAAATGACAGTGCAGGTGTTATGTTCTGACAGCAGGAACAAGGCAAGGGTCAGTCCATGGACCCAAGAGCAGAATTTCTTCCTCCTCTGCACTGGGAGCATCTTTCTCACAGCTGGTCATCATCTCTGAGCTGGCTCAGACCTCCAGCAGCCTTGCAGGGACAGAGGTGTGTCTGGCTGGCCATGAACACCTGCACCAGTTTCCACCGGTGCACCCACACTCCTGGGCTGGAGTTCTGGTGAAGCCAGAGGTGTCCTGTGATGGGGGGTGCCTGTGCTTTCTGCTCATCCTGGCCCTGCCTGCCATGAGGCTGGTACTACATGATGAAGCACCAGATAATGAGCTTTTGTTTCAAAAATCTGGCAGTGTCCTGGTGTAGGCTGTTTATGAGGTCTTTATCAGGGTGTATATATTCAATCTACAGTGCTGATTGCCCTATAGAATTGCATACAAATTGCTCACTCTCCATTCAGTGGAAATCTCCTGTGCAGAAATGCGACAGGATAGAGATGTGTGGTGTGCCTGTCCTGCTTGGAGCGTGGCATTTGCCTGGGGCTGAGCAGAGGCAGTGGGTGCCAGACCCCTCCTGCTCCGAGCTGTGGGCACTGAGGACAGCAAAGCCACTACAGGAAATTTCTTCACCCTGGGATAACCAAGCAGGCCCTGCTGCTGTCCACTCCTCCTTTTCCTCTTCTTGTGCTCATCTTCATCCCTGCCCTGGGGGATAGCTGCCCTTTTTTTCTTCTTTCCCATCTGTGTGCTGGGCTGCTGATGACGCCTGACTTCATCCCCACGTGCTCCTGCTGCTGCTCTCTCCCCATTCCCCATGGCCCATACCCTGGTGACATTTGCTTCTTCAGTTATTTACTTTTGGATCAGTAAGTACCATGAAAGCACCATCCAACCCGCCCAGCCCTCTGAGCAGCCCCAGGAATGAACTGTCACTAATATAATTTCATATCAAATGAGATTACCCTTCTCCCCCATTAGGCACACTTCTCTTCTAGGGATAGTGGCAATGCAGGGACACAGCAATTCCTTCAACCAAAACCTGCATTCAGAACTGGCTTTTAAGGTTGCCAGTTAGTTCCAGGCTGTAGCTGGTACTCATGCTCTGAGCCGAGGAACGAGGAACGAGCGGCATGACTTGGCCTGGGCTCCGGCTGGATTGATGACACCTGTCTGCCTGTTTCACATGCAATTGCCTACAAACAGCTACACCTCCCGGCTGTCACAGGTGGCTGTGATTCATGAGTGCCATCCCTGGCAGGTGTGGCAGCCCCTCGCTGTTCCAGTGACCTCTGAGGAATCCTGACGGATGCGTGCTGCTCAGTATTCCTGTGCCCTCGTTTGCTTATCAGTGTAGGGCCCTTGATTGTCTGCACGATACTCCCCATGTGCTGGCTCTCCTCTGAAGACACGAGCTCCTTTGCTGAGACAAACCTGTGTGCACTTCAGAAGATAACATGATGAGGGAGCAGCTCTGGGAAGCAGCACAGGCAGGGCTGTACCAGGACGGGCTCTTCCACACCGGTGAGCCCTCCTGCATGGGGCCAGCAGGCAGCAAATTCAAGCAGTGTCATGACACATGCTGTGACACTAAGCTCCCCTTATCTTAGGAAGTGAAAGCTATGCAGGAAAAATTGTTTTAAGGCCACAAAGACACTCCACAGGTCTGAGACAGGATCTGGTGTACGTCCTACGTGGCATGGCTTGATAACTCCCAGCACAGAGTAATTTTGCCATGAGCCATTTGCAACTTTTGACCAGAGAGCCAGGGACTGCTGCTCGGGGTGGATGGATGCTGGTTTGCTGGCAAAAGGCTTTCAGGATCTAATTTCAAGTGCTTTCAGCTCCTGCCAGACTTCGTCACTGCTGAGAACAGAAGGAGGGCTTTTCACTCTTGCATTGTTAAACTGTGACGCTCCCAGGATGTTACAAAGGCTTTTACAGACAGGTAAGATCATTCACAGATCCAGTAGCTGCTGCAGAAGACATGCAGCTACTGACCAAGAAGGGCTGATGCCTGGGGCTACAGGAGAAGAGCTCAGGCTGCACCTTCCCCTTGCTGCTCCTGCTCCTGCTCTGCTGGCATCATCTCCCACTCAGCATGCTCCGGGCAGGACTCTGAGCAGGGTGCTCAGCAGCCTCCACAGGGCAATCATTGCTCTGACCTGTTCGTTGGGATCACACAGTGCTGGATTTAGAGATCAGACATTTGGATGTTTTGAGAATGATCCAGACTAGAATTGCTAACAGCTCTCAGTATGACCATGGCATTGGAGTGGTCAGAAGAAATTGCTTATCTGCCTGTGCTTCCCTGTGGACAGGGCACAGGTCTGGTTTTCTTTCTTCAATTTATGGGTAAAAATCAGAATTTTCATGATCTGTGAGATGTAAGAGGAAAACACACACCATGCTCACGGCCCAGAGCCAGGTCCCTCCAGACTGCAGCCTCTGCAGCTTCATCAGCCACACTGAGCTGTGACTGCCTTGGTCCTCCTTGGTTAACTGACCACGAGAAACAGGTCAAGACACAGCAGCTTTTCCTCCAGCTGAGGTTTTTGGTTGGCCATTGGTTCAGTACTGGGCCAGAGGGTCACTTTGCATTAGTGATCCTTGGATGGATCCACCTGAGTCTTGGTCTCTCCTTAACTGCAGGGTGTGCCTCATCCCCAGATTTGTCAGCCTCGTGGCCCAACTCCAGCTGAGTACATTATCCTGCTTACCTTGAAAAGGAAAATAATCCCATGGATTTGCTCTTGCTTTGCTGGAGATTACTGGGTGTTAGGCTGTGGGGTGGCTAAAGAGTTTCTGTATTATTTGCAGTTAAAGTGATAGTTTAGTGCCAGGCTGACAGCTCCTGGCATACAGTTGCTGCCATAGCATCTCTCCTGGTCTTTGCTATGGATCATCAGATTTACTTCTGTGGGTTGGTTTTACTCACAAAATGAGAACTTTGCTCCTCAAACAGTTCCTGGCAGTCTCAGGGGAAGCCCAGAGGACTCCATCCTCAGAGGCATGCTGGTGGAAATTCCTGCACCAAGCAGGGAGGGAATATTTTATCTTCATCTCCATGAGACCTTCAATGCTTCAGCTCCTTGCTGCACTGGGAAAGAAGGGTTAAAAATGTGGGAGCAGGGAAAGGAGAGGTCAAATATGTAAAGCCACTTTCATGTACTTAGGAGAAGAGTGGTAACAGGAGAGCTGTTAAAAATTTTTATAGCTGGCACCAAACAACACTGGTGTTAAAAATCATGGAACTGTTTAATAGCGAGGGGAGGTGTACATTACTTAATTAGAGGCGTGCTAACAGTGAAGCCAATTGAGAGATATTATTTTAATATTTTTTCCAGAGGGCATATCAAGTTTACTCACGAATTAATAAACAGATTGTAAAGCCTAAGCAAGCATATTAGGGAAGTGTGTGTGTGTGTACTGGGTCTGTAGACTGGGGCTATGCACACTTGTTTGTTTATTGCCATTGCATTTGAAATATGTTCCTTGTTTTCCATATAGACCTCAGTGGAAGAATTATAGCATATTGGGTTTTTCCAAAGACTCTAATTAAGATCTTCAGAGTTGATGTGTGTTTACTGAAAAAATACGGCATAAATGAGACCTAAAACAGCAGCACTCAATTAACCCGTGAGTGCCAAGGTGCAACGGCTCTCTCCTCAGAGCCTGCCTTTGGTGCACTCTAAAAGGAACAAAATCACAGGTTTCCTTCCATTTCTCTGACCCTCTGATCCAAGTTATCATTGAAAAGGCATTTTATGAACTACTAAAAGCTGTCTACAGTGTCATACGTATCTTTGGCCTCTCCCTCAGCTCTCTTAGCTGCTGTTAAAGGTAGTCAGATTAAGAGGAAGTCTCATCTCAGCTCACCCCGAGATGCTCAGCGATAGGACAGATGTGGACTTCAGGTAAGGAGGGACCATCCTGTCTGTAAAATGAAGTCTCCCCTGAATGGAGCTGGTGGATTGGCTCTGATGAGGACAGCATTAGCCTTTAAGCCTCAGCAAGGCTACTCTCCATTAGGCATTTTCCTAAGCCAGTTTGTTGATGCCCCTAACAGTGGTTTGATTCCTTTTTTAAACTCACTCCTTCGCCTTCTTTAATTCACAGTTGCCACTTTGCTTTCTGTGTGAAGACGAGCTGTCCAACTTCATCCATTTCTGAGCTGTGCCTTACACAAACCGCGTGGTGTTTCACGCCTCATTAGCAGGCAGGGAGCTTCCAGCCTGGAGTCGCTGCATGGCTCCAGCTCTCCTGACTTCCTCCCTCCACTCTGCTTTCCTGTTTTACATTTTAATATCAACAGTGATGACAAACTGTGGCAAAAAGTCTGCCCTTAGTGGGTATCTCAATGCACTTGGTTCCCCCAGCAACTGCAGGCTTGCACTCCTGCCCGGTGCTCCCATCTCTGCCAGAGCACTCCACCTGCAGAGATCATTGCTGGCACAAACCACTCTTCACACCACCCAGGCTGCAGGGGAAGACCAATGGATTGCACCTCAGAGAAGAGACAAAAGATGCATGGCAGACTGTGTCTCTTTTGCTTGGCTGGGGGCAGCCCCACAAGAAAGGCAAGTGATGAAGATAATGATGAATGAAGGATGCAAAACTGAAAATACTCCTCCCGTGTTTCTATTGATCTTCCAGCAAAGGCCACATTCCTGACATTTAAAATAGAGATATAATTTTAATGCAGGGGCCCTCCCTGGGCTGCAGTTAAGCAGTTTAGGTCACAGAGGTTCACTTTGTGCATCCTCAGCCCAGACAGCTCCAGTACCAAACACCAGCTTGGCCACTGCTCTTGGAGAAGGGCTGCTGGGGGCCAGCAGGAGCCATGGCACCAATGAGCACTCCGTGAGGAGAGTGGTGCTGAGCTAATGCCAGGAGGGATTTCTCTGTGTGTGACTGGAAGATGATCCAGAGGGGCAGGAGATCACTGCCCTGTCAGGAGCTGCCCCAAACTCCCCGTTCAGGGAAACACAGCCACCAGCACCCAGCACGTACCCAGGCAGACCTTCACTCCACAACCACAGCCTTTCAGCAGAGCTTCAAAGAGTCAAACCCCCAAAGCTTTACCCGGGGTGTGGTGGGATGAGCTCAGCAGGGAGCTCTGCCCAGGAGCCTGATGCCACCCCAGGTGAAGCCTGGTCAGGTGCAGCTGCTGGCCTTTGTGTGAGTGAGACAGAGAAGCCCAGGGTTTGGTTACAACATGTTGGGAATTCTTTAATAACTGCAATTTTTCTTTTAGAAGAGAAGTATTTTTTACTTTCATCCTAGAACCTGGAACTAATTGTACATGTGTGGTCCAATTAACTATTAATTTACCCCATTAACTGCTGACACTTATGCATTTACTTTGTATCACATACACGTTTGTGTTCCCGTGGTCTGAGCCTAAGAAGCTTGTCTGGAGACTATGAATTAAAGCAATATAAAGGTGTTAACAGTTACCTATCTTAGCAACAGCCTCGGGAAGCTCTGGAAAACAATGCATCACAAAAATGAATTGTTTTTTACGCACAGTATAAACTCTTTTGTTTTAATAATAAAATCTCCAATTAATTCAAGAAGCTCTGATCTTTCCACCACTTCCTGCGAGAGAACTGATCATGATAAAACCACATTTGATTTTCAACAGCAGCAGGACCGGTGTCTGGAGGCTTGGGGGAACCTACCCTCCAGGTTTCCAGCCTGTATCATATCACAGCACTGTTGCCTTAAGGCCTGATTTCATGAAGCTCTGCAGGGAATAGCACCTTCTCCACACCATGTCCAGTTTGATTAACTCTCTGCCTTGGCACAGCGAGCAAGCAGGTCTCAGCCCAGGCTATCCAAGGACAAGACACTGATTCCAGGGCTCTCCCCAGCTTTGTGCCAGCTCAGCCCTATGGACACCAGGAGGAACACTCACAGAAGTGCTTCAATTCATCCCTCTGCCAACAGGAGCAGCACTTCCCTGCCTTTGGAGAGGGAACCAGTGCTGCTGTGTAAGATGCTTTGGAAAGGCAGCCTGCTCTTCCCTGGCTGTGTGTGCCCTGGCTGCCTGTGCAGCAGAGTGTCAGCCTGACCCTGATGTTTCTCTAGTTACGGTATTTAGGGACATGGTTTGGTGGTGGACACGGCAGGGTTTGATTTACTGTTGGACGTGGTGATCTTAAAGGTACTTTCCAACCTAACTGGTTCTACTATTCCACATGCACAGCAGTGAAAGGTAAACATCTGCAGTGGTACTCCTGGACAAGAGAAGGGTGTTTTGTAATTCCAGTGAAGGAATGACAGAGACCTGGTAGAGCGAGGCCAGAGGAGGCCGCGAAGATGATCAGAGGGATGGAGCACATCTCCTGTGAGGAAAGGCTCTGGGATGGGGATTGTTCAGCTTGGAAAAGACAAAGCTCCAGGGAGGCCCTAGAACACATTCAAGTACGTAAAGGGAACGTATAAGGAAGATAGGGACAAACTTTTTAGCAGGGCTTGTGATAGAACAAGGGGGAATGGTTTTAAAATAAAAGGTGGTCAAATTAGATCAGATATTAGGAAGAAAGTCTTGACTATGAGTGGGGTGAGGCCCTGGCACAGGGTGCCCAGAGCAGCTGTGGCTGCCCCTGGATCCCTGGCAGTGCCCAAGGCCAGGCTGGACACTGGGGCTTGGAGCAGCCTGGGACAGTGGGAGGTGTCCCTGCCCATGGCAGGGGTGGGATGAGATGATCTATAAGGTCCCTTCCAACCCAACCCATTCTGTGCTTCTGTGCTGAGAAATTTCACCAGAAATGAAAGCAATGCTTTAACATGTACAGACAGGAATAAAAACGAGAACAGAAGGGTAAAACACCCCCTGTGAAATTCTGTGATTCCTGTTCTTTCGAGGGTCAGGTGAGGTTATCACAATGTTCCCTGCCAACCAGAAGTCAAGTGAAGCATAGCCTCCTCCACAAACCTGTGCCTTAAAATACACCTCAGCTATTTATGTATGGGTCTGGTATCCACCTGCCTGGAAGTGTTGCCTGACAGCTCGTTTAGCAACATATGGTGTAATATTAAAATGTGCTCCTTCTTTGAACGTACCTTTGGATATCTCTCAATGTCACTTGGGTGCTTACTGATGTTGCTACACTGTGCAGTGCAGTATGTGAAAAAATGGACTGGTTCTGGACACTACTGCCAAAGCTGCTGCTGCCATATCAGCCAGCACTGATCCTTCCTCCATGCCAGTTTCACACTGGTGCAGCTCAGCTAAATTAAACTGCATCGCTCCACTGGATTTCCATTGACTTAAGTTAATTATACAAGCATGGAGGAGGGATAAAAGAGTGAAAATCAAGTCCACTTAAAGAAAAAGCAGAGTAGATATTTTTTTAGGACATGAACTGTTCATAATCCAATGGATATCTTTTATCCTGTGTATTGATCTTCTTGTGAGAACTAACTTGAAGTCAATTTCCAAATTGCCTGACCTCAAGCAGTTAAAATATTGCAATATAAAAAGTTAAAATTCAATTAACAAACCAGTAGTGGTCAAAATATTTGATGAATGTATTACACTTCCTTTACATGAGTGTGAATGCAGGGAGTGTCCAGCATGAAGGAAAAGGTGTTCTCTGGAGGAACAGGATACAGAGTCCCTGCAGGGTGGCAGAGCACACCTCTTCTGGTGCTGTGCTGAGAACTGCTGGGTGAGATTTTCCAGGATTTTTTGAGAACAAAGGAAGGGGAAGATAGGGGCTCTAGGTGATAGCACTCAGTCCCTGCCTGGCAGGGAATCAGAGGATGGTTTGGATTGGAAGGGACATAAAGCTCATCCAGTTCCAACCCCCTACCATGAGCAGGGACCCCTTCCAGTAGACCAGGTTGCTCCAAACTCCATCCAACCTGGCCTTGGACATTTTGAGGGATGGGGCAACAGTGGAACCAACAGTGATGAGAGAACTTGGAAGATGGAACTGAAATACATGCAGGGAGCAAAGACTTTGAGGAGCTCCTGTCCTGTGATTTGCAACAGAACTCCATCCCACTGTACCACTCTTGCAGGCAGCCCTGTGGAAATAAAGACATCTCACGAGACAACTCTGTCCTGTAATGAATTTCCAAACCAGCAAAATATCTCCAGGACTTTGGGGCAAAGATGTTATCCACACCCAAGAAAAAGAAGTCACTAAAGATGAGGGTTGCTCCCCAGAAATTGAAAGAGAGGAGCTTGACTCTTTTACCAGCTGTCAGTGCTGATATTATTGCGTGTAGGAGCAGCTTGTACACAGCATCTCCTTACAATGGTAGCGGGGAAGCTGGAATGTTGTTATATCAGACTATCAAGTTGTTATGTTGGATTACATATAATGCTATCACAAATGACAGAATGCTTGCCTCCCATCAAAAATTTAAAGAGCAATAGACCTCTTTTCAGCTGTCATTGCTGATAACATTTTATGCACAAGTTTATTCAAGCTCAAATAGAGATGCAGGCTGTCAATAAAGAAGCCCTGGCAGATTAGGTACCGAGTGCATTAAAGCTAACGGTACTAATGTGACTGTGCAGCCTAATCTGACATTTTAAAACTGTGACAAAATGAACCCTTGAAGTTCTCCCCAATCGTTGCAGCACGGCACGTCCGCTGCTGGGTTTTATGGAGTGGAAACCAGAGTATGAGAAATGAGACAGGCTGAAAAACCACAGAAAGGTCGGCAAGGCTTGCTTCCCAGGAAACACAGCGGATGTCTTCCCTTCCTCTCACTCTTATCTCATCTGCTCTGCTCCTCTCTTCCAGAAAAGTGGGTAGAGCAACAAATAATGGCCCTAAATTGCCGCAGAGGTGACACAGATTACACATTCGAAAAAGCACTCGAGGGCAGGAAGGGTTCAGCACTGGAGGAGATTGCTGGAAAGGGCGTAACACCTCCATCATTACAAGGCTTTAAGAAGGGGTTAGGGAAACATCTGCCAGGAATAAGGAGGGGAGGCTGATTTTGCTGTGGAGACCCAATGCTACTTTGTGCCATTCACTTTCCTGTTCTCAATAACAGCCATGGCTTTCTACTGCTAGCAGAAAGGGTATGTGGGTGCTTGTGTGCTGCAACTGTTTAGACCAAAAATAGTCTATTGAAATCAATAAGGAGTTGTGGTTTTACAACAGATGGCCTGGTTACGGTCCCCTTTCCCCCTTCCTACTCTTCTAAGAGGTCTCAGCAGCTGTTGCTGATCTTTTGAGGGATGCAAAATCAGGAGAAAGTCTTTCCCAGGCGTGGGAAAGTGGGGCATCCAGAAATTTGAATCTGTCCTTTGCAGCTGGCAAATATTCACATGGACAACCTGATCTTCAAGAAAGACAGTCTGCTCCTGGCAATCAGTACATTGCCACTGTGGTGTCTTCATGCTGTGCTTGGTGATAAAACACAAGCCTCCACAGTTTGATAGTTCCAGCTAAAATCCAAATCTGTATGCTATGCCTCCAGAGGGCAAAAAATGCTTGAAAATATTAATATAATCCTTAGAAGATTAAAGGCAGCTCAATGACAGTAATTGAAAGAGAAGAAAATGCATCACCTGGCTGTGTTTTGCCTAAGCAAGAAGTAAGGCTGAAAGAAGGGCTAAACCCTCTCTTTAAGGGTCCCTAGGGGAGTTAAGCATGTGGAATCTTTACCTCACCTTTATAAATGAGCAAAAACCTTTGCCATGTGGCTGTGTCCCATCTAACACGGTGCTTACATGGAACTTGGACGCACTGTGAAGGGTCACATATCCAGTGCCTGTTGCTGTGCTGACTCTACAGAAGCCTTTCTGGTCACCCTGGCAGCTTTGAAGCTTGGGGATTACAAGTGTGAAGGATAAGTCCTCAACTTACTTACGCTTTAAAAATATTTGTGTTTTCAATAATAACTATCAACGTGGTAAAATGAGGTGTTTGTTTTCTGAAGTGACTCTCTGTGTGTTTCTCTGGTTCTTCACTGTCTGTATTTTAGGAAAAAAATACTTTGAAAAATAATGACAATGTCTCTCAGAAAATAATGAGTTCCTTCCAGTTAGCTGTTGAATTGTTTACTGCCGTAGCTGAATAATAACAGCACATCAAAGACAACTGCTGTAATTAAAAGATTTGTGAACATAGGTTAACAAATTAGTGCATCATAATGTGCAATTGTCTAATTAGGACAAAAATGCTAGCTCCGTGTAAAAGACCAATAAGAAGAAATTGTAAGGGAGAAAATAAGATAGACAACAGCATTGATACTACAGAACATTGGCAAAGATGTTATCTGTGACTTTTGAATGGTATCACTAACACCTCAGGGGATCAGCATTTTTGTGGATTAATTTACAGAGAAATTCAGTCTGCCATAAGAATCCCATGAGCTGATTGAGGACTCCCATGAAAAGACTAAATTTGTTACTGACTGTCTTAAGCATTTTTCATTCTTTCAATACTCAGAAGACCTGGGAGCAGAGACACTGTGGCTGCACACAGCTGTGAGAGCTCCAAACCCAGATGTGACAGAAGGAGATGTATGACATTCCCAGAGTCACTGGTGAGCATTGAAGTAGAGGGGGAGAAATCCTGTTGCTCAATCAAAGCTAAAGGCAAAAGTCCTCTTGAGTTCAGTGGATTGAGAATTTCATTTGGAAGGATGAAGGCCAATGTTTCCTCACACTGAGGAATAGATGGCAGAGTGAGTTTGGCTTTGATTCAAGCACGAGGAGGAACTTCCACGGTTTCAGAAGAGTTCAGTGCATAGATGCTGAGCTCTCCAGACAACCCTGCTCATCAGCAGGGACCATCCTGAGTGCTGTGTCCCCTAAGGGTCTGCCTTAACGAGAGCTGAACCCCGGGAATCAGCTCTATGCAGGGTCTGGGCTCAAACCCCAACCCTCCATTCCTCTATGCCCTTTGCTGTTGGTCCATTAGGGAATGTGTGGCAGGGCACAGAGTAAGTGTCAGATACTGAGTGCTCCTGTTCAGTGGTTTCACCCAAATCAGCCAGAGCCCCTGCACAATCCCTGAGCCACAGTTAAGAGCCCTACAGCCTGGTGTATACACAGGAGGATAAACCAGGTCCAGACACAGGATACAAAACCACCACAGGGCTCCTCACCCCAGTCAGGAACATGCACAATTGCAAGCCACTGGACATACAAAGAAAGAGGTGCTCTCATCCAAGAGCAAATGCTTTCAAGTGGCTTGGTAAAAGGCATGAGGATAAAAAACCTGGAGTGGTAGCTGCCCCAAGTGGATCACAGGAGGAACTTGAGTCACACTGGAGAGAAAAGATGCACATGGTTAGAAAAGCAACTGTCATTTATCATCTTTATTCCCAGTAATGACACTGCAAGCCTCCACTCCATCTTCAGGAAGAGCACGCAGCCAGCTTTTGCATGAGTTAATAGTAGGGCTTGAACATGCCATCTCCTGCATTACACCTCCTGTACCTAATGTACCAGATGAGCTTCATTAGCTCGTGGCTGTGCCAGCTGCCTCCCTGTGCTCTGACAGCTGCTGGAGAGACACACATGACAAACGCTGCAGCAGCGACCGACCTTACCCGAGCCAGCAGGACCCTGCCCCTCCTTGGGGCTCAGCTATCTGGGCAACTCTGAAACAAGAGCACAGCTCAAACCACATAGAACCACTTCAAGCAGGGCTACTGCCAGTGTTCCCCTGCCCTGCTCCAGGCTCTTCAAAGCAGCCAGGGCCCTTGTCGCCCTCCTGCAGGCTGGGGTTGAACAGCCTCACCTGTGAGCATAAGCCCAGCACCGGGGCCCTGCAGCTGCTCTGAGCATCTGTCAGAGCAGCAAAGATCCTTCAGGTGAGCTAAGGTTGTCTTGAAACCATTAATGTTACAAAACACACATATTAATAATCAAGGATTCTGTAAGTGTTTTGTTTATGTCTCTTTGTATTTATATGCACATATGTATGAGCTGTAGTACATTTTGGTTTGCTTTGAGAAAACGAATTTTAAGTTGCTGATGGGGTATTTTCTCAAAGCTGTTTTAAATGGAAAAACACACCTTTCTGAGAAAACAAGAGTATTTTATAAGTTTCTTCTTCCTACTAGTAAAGCCTGAACGCAACAAGGCCTGGGGAACATAGAAATTTGTCAGAAGGCACAAAGCTTTGTATTGCTTCAATAGGGCTTTTTTGTTTCCTCTTGATTTGGGAAATAGTTGTTAATCACTGCCTAATTTTCATTTTAAATAGGCCATATTGATAGGACTTAATTCCGTAAGAAAGACAAACACAGCAACTGAACTTTGTACAGCAGTTTTGGGCAAAACTTGAAACCATAGGAATAAACACAAACACATGAGTGTTTACACAATCAGAGCCTAAAAAATGAATGGGCAATAAATAAATCAGAACTCTACCTGACCAAACTGGGATCTGGTGCAGGAAAAAGCCCAGTGGTTCGTGAGATTTTTCTGCTGGTCAGCTTTGCACATGGTGTCTTCTGCAATAAAGTTCAGGCTCTCTGGTGCCCAAATTAATCAGTGTTGTTTCTGCTGCTCCTGTGAACCCAGCACACTCCTGCTGCAGCCTCTGCCTGCAGAGAGCACGGGGAGCTCCTGGGGTCACAGGTACTGCATCTACCAAAGGGAATACTCCGTGTTGTTTACAGATACATGTGTCTTAATCCAGTGGAATAATGTTTGTTTATGTCCCATCTGAGATGAAGAGTTACATCCTTTGTGAGTTAATTCTGGTCTGTGAGTAAACAAGGAGACTTGTAAACTAACTGGTTTTTGTTGGGGGTTTTTTGGCCATATGTACCAATTAAAGGTGATTTATCCCTTTTTTTTCCCACCTCTCAGATTTTAGAATGTTTCAAGTAAATTTCTCAGTAAAGCAAAGTGGAGAACACAGTACATATTTTAGCACAAATCAGCTTCCTGCTGTTGCCTAAAAAACAAAAGGACTGACAAAACCAGATTCCAACAAGTCTCTGTAAGCACACATGTACCCTTGGAAAGGGTCCTACTCTGTAACAATCCTGGAACAAATTAGAGAAGCTTCAGACACATCAACAACACAAACTTCAGTTTGTGTCACTGTGTGGTTTGTATAACCTGTACTGTAAGTGACAGGGTCCCCAAACCCTTGAGAATACTTCCGAATGAGCAAGGAGATGTTTGAAAACATGGACTAACTCTAAGCACCCTTGATGAAGACGCTAAAGTTATGCAAGTCTATAAAAATTAGGGGAATATAATAGAGACAGACCCTGTTATAAGTCACTCCTTATGGGTATTGGGAAACCCAGGTGGACAGAACTTCTGGAAATCATATTTCATTAGTTTTGCTGCTCAGGCTTCCTGAGTTTTCTATATAGGTCAAAGCTTTTCATAATCAAGAAGCTGAGTCTTAGCTGTTTCTTTAGGCTGGATCTGAAAAGCAGTGGAGGTAACAGTGCTCTCAGCCCAAGACCATTCTCACTTCAGGGGCAACTCAGCACAGAAATCTCTGCCTCAAATGTGTGACCTGATTTCCAGAAGGTTTGTGAGCCCATATGTTTCTATGGGTGCTCAGTACTTCTGGTGCCTTTCAATTTCTAAATATGGACTTGGAAAACCTAATTTTAGCCACGCACTTTTGGAAAGTGTTGGCAATAGTTTAAAGAGACTGTCTAGCCCAGCACGCCTTGCTGCGGCAGATTGCTCCGAGTGATTTATATATTCCTGGTGCTCACTGTCTCTGATGCCTTTTCAGTGCCTTACAGCTGTTGCATTTATGCAGCACTCTTTATCTTGACCTTAGCCCTTGGATTTCTCAGCTATTCTACTCTCTTAACATCTGGGCCTGAAAGGTCACTAATTTACCTCATGTTTCCCCGCTGTGGGTGCCATTGGGTTGAGTGGGTACATTTTGAAAAATAACACTCTGTTGGTGGGCTGCCTTTGAGAAAGGCTTTCTCCCCTCAGCATCCTTGTGTTGCCTTCTCCCACTGCAGCAGCTCTGTCATCCAACATCTGCCCTCGAGAGCATTGGAGTGTACTTGTTGGATCCTTATGTGCTAAAGCAGCACACCGGGTATCCAGTGTGCTGAGATTAAATTGCTTTTGCAGCTTGCCTGGAGATTAAGGAAGGGAGCTTTATTTGTACTAACGCCCCTTTAATGCTTCTCAAAAGACCGTAATAAACATCTTCTGGACTGTAAAAGGAAAATCTATATCTGGAGGTTGTAGTAAATTATGAAATTCTGGCATACCTAATAAAAATTCTATCTCAATGGGTTAACATTTAGTGAAATGTTAGATGATGTGAAACCAGACCTGGCTTCACTTCAAGCCCAGGTCACCAATGTCACTTGGGGAAATTATGAGAACTTCCATTAACTTTGTACTGGCAGACCTCCCAATCTAATTCACATCTATACATTTTTAACACCCCGTGAGCAATACAAAGTGTCATTTCTCACATCTGAGAGCTAGACAATATTGCAGAGCCTCTCTGCATACCAGAGGCTACTTCAGAAATTAACAGGTCAGATCTCTCATTGATTTTAATACAGAGCTGTTTGTGGCAAATGTCTTCGTTATAGAAACTGAGGACTGATTCAGGCTTCCTGTCAAAGCCAGCACAGGAGGACAGAACTTTAAAACTTGGGGAAAGAGCACAAGAATGTTAAATCAAAAAGATTTTAGACATCTAGGGCCAAATTCAGCCAGAGTTTTGAAATTGCTGAGGCTGGTTCACCACACAATCCCTGAATTGGGAGACTCAGACAGAACAAAGTTAGTGACAACGCTTTGGGAGGGGGACACTCATAGAACTTTTAAACTATTATCTCAGATGCACTCTGTTCCCTGTTTTCCCCATAACCCCCCTTTCTTCTCCTGCCCATTCGCCTTTACAAACTTGCCAACAGCCAACTTGTTTTGAAACTCAAACAAGTTGGTCTGGAAAGGACTTTCCATTAAAGCCTAAGAATTGGAGCAGACTTAAAAGTGGCTGGTAGTTTTTTCAGAAAAGAGGTATTTGGCAAGTCTTTTATGTCATGCTTGCCTAGAACTGCTCTCCTCTTTAATTAACTCAGTAAAAATCCTCTTGTTACTGCATTTTATTCGCTTAAACCACTACAGAAAAATAAATGCATACAAAAACAATTAATGAATCCATAGAAATGTGCTGTTGTTTACTGCGATGCAGTGGAGCACCAAGTTCCCTGTACATAATTCAAGCCCCTGGCAACAAAGTCATTTGTGAAAGTCCCCTGTTTTGACACAAACATAAAGGTGAAGAATCCTCAGAGTGAAGCACAGACTGTGGTTTTCAGCTCATCTTCTCGAGAAAGCCTTGAGGTGGCTATTAATAATTGAAGTTCAAAGCAGTGTCCAGGATTTCTCAGGCTCCACGCGCACACAGCCTCCTGGGATGTGTCTACTACAGAGCCTGACCCGTGACTGCAGCGCTGGGAATCCACATCCCAACAGCCCGAGGTGCAGCTGCAGCTGAGCTTTTAACTCTGACGGCCCCAGCGCTCCAGACAAAATGGTTACAGCTGCACGAAAGGTGGTGACAGTGGCTGTGACACGGAATCATTACAGGCAGGTTTTCACCCCTAAGTTTCAATAAGCAAGTGATCCATGACGACAGCAATCCTGCCTAAATGTGACTCAGTGCTCGCGCTGAGTGATGCCAAGGAACTGTTTGGACAAATCCTCCCTGTGGTGGCTGGGGAGCAGAGCAGGGGCCACTGTGGCACCCCAATCCATTCCAAGCGGTTCTGAAGGCCCTCTGCAAAGAGGGAAACATTTCCTTAGTTCAACCAAATTGATGTTCTGACATTTAGCTTTACGTATCTTCTCTTTCCCTCAGTGTGTGACCTTTCCCTTTCTCGCACGGCTGTTGCCCTCCTCTGCTAGCGAAGAAGCACCACACAGCCATTATCAGCCTCATCTCCCCGGTCCCGGCCATTAGCGTTCATCATCCCCCGTGCAGCCCCCGCTGCCCGGCCCGGCTCCTCCGCATCCTCCCCGGGTGCGGAACAGGCGATGGGAGCCAAGGCAGGGCGGTACAAGCGATGTTACAGCAACGCTGTGATAAAAGGTCGCTCATTTCCAGCTGCCACTGACTGTACTTCTCTCCAGCAGGACGCAAAGCAGCCTGGATTAAAACAGGAGGCGAGCGCCGTAGATCATCTCGCTGTAATTTCCCCCAGGACTGATGTGACGACGGCAGCGAGATGCACTAGCGGTGGCACATTAGCACTGCCACAGGCTCCCGTCGCACAGAACATTCCTAATGCTGGCCATTTATCCAGCGGTGCATGCAGGGGATGCGGCCGCTGCTCCAGCAGCGAGGGGAGGCATGGAGCCAGCCGGAGCTCTGGACTGGGAACAACGGCACTGCTGTGATGGACCGGGTTTAGTGGTGCGTGAAGAGTTCACTTAAAAGTGGACAGAAAAAGGAGAGGGGGAGGAAAAAGAGGAGATAAAAGATGCTAAGCTGGAGGTAGCAGATAAGAGGGGTGATAAGAGAGGGAAGGAAGTTGAATCTTAGTACAGAAAGCCATGCACCAGGAATTCAAATGAGGGGCTGGACTGGATAGAAAACCAACGGGGCTTTATCTAGAGATTGATAAAAGAGAGATTAAAACAAATGTTCAAAGGTAAATGTGTGTTCTAGAAGCACGGGAAACTGCAGGGAGAGAAGACAGCACTCCAACATACCCACTTCACCCTCAGCCATGTGAGTTTTCCAAGTTGTCTTGGCCAAGAGGAGAAGAGCAAAGATGTGGTGTTGGAACAGGGCTGGAAATGACAGAGAAGAATGGATGTGAGAGCAATGATGGCAAACAGGCAGGGACAGCACTACTGGGAAGCAAAGGCAATTTTGTCTTGTAACCATGTGCTCACTCAAGCTTGACAGAGAAAGAAGAAGAAAAATACACTCTGGTTATAAAAATTCCTATGTACGTAAATCACGCAGCAAACTCCATGGTGAGTGGTTCGGTGTGCCCGGGCTCAGCTGCCAGCTTTCCTGAGGGCTTCTTGCTGAGCTCGGGCTAACCTATAATGCCTCTCTGTAAACTGTGGGTGATGCTGCTGCACTCCCAGCCTTTCCCTCTCTGACCTTTGGTGATGATCATCTCCTGGGGCTGTTCTGCTACATCTGTAGGTAATGTGAAAATAATCCCTCTATCTTGGCAGTATTGTGAGGATGGTGAAGACTGCAGATGCCAGTGGTGTTTTGTGTAAGTCTGGCCCCAGTCTTGTGAAGCTAAGATGGCTTTTGTACTTTTAAATATAATTTTTGCCACTGTGTAACATGTCACAGATACGAAGCTTCTTGGGAGATGAGGTAATGGACTAATGTGGGAGCTAATGAAGGTCATCTTGAGAGAGCAGTAAGAGTAATGCCTACTGCTGGGAGACTTCTCACTGGGAGCCCTCAGACTTCAGCACTTTCCAGTCTAAATAAGATGTATACTTCCCTGACCTTGTCTTCTCCAATGTAAACGCAGAGCAGGATGTACTTAGAATAAAGATAAATAAGGCCTTACCCAAATAAAACACTAGTCTGCAGAAACAAATCTCCTCCAAGCAAGAGAGGGAATGGAAGCAGAAACCGATGCTACTCCACTGGAACAAAATTATATGCTATAGAGATGAAGGAGTATTATATCTGCTTCAGAGTGCAGTAGTAGTAAATGCAGCTTAAGGTTGAAGGTGCTACTGCAAAACCTTGGGAGTTTTACTAATTAAGTTGTGGAAGAAATAGCATTTAATTTCTCTACCTGAAATTTGTTTTTAAAGATGCTTTGGGTTCAACAAAATGCAGTGCGAGGTCCTACACCTGGGTCGTGGTGATCCCAGACCCACCCACAGGCTGGGCAGAGGAGTGATGGAGAGCAGCCCTGGGAGAAGGGCTTGGGGGTGATGGAAAACCTCACCATGAGCCAGCCTGGAAACCAACAGAGCGATCCCAGCCCGGAAACCAACAGAGTCCGGGCTGCATGCAAAGGAGCGTGGCCAGCAGGTCGAGGGAACAGGTCGATTCTCCCCCTCTACTCTGCTCTTGTGAGAGCCCATCTGGAGTCCTGCACACAGTTCTGGTGTCCCCAACATAAGAAACACATGGAAGTGCTGGAGCAAGTCCAGAGGAGGCCAGGAAGTTGATCAGAGGACTGGAGCACCTCCCCTGTGGAGACAGGCTGAGAGAGTTGGGGCTGTGCAGCCTGGAGAAGAGGAGGTTGTGTGGAGACCTCACGGCACCTTCCAGGGTCTGAAGGGGCTCCAGGGGAGCCAGAGGGAGACTTTGCATCAGGAACTGGAGTGACAGGACAAGGGGGAATGGGTGCAAATGGAAAGAGGGGAAATTTAGGTCAGATATCAGGAAGAAATTTTTCATTCTGGGGGTGGTGAGACTCCGGCACAGGTTGCCCAGGGAGGCTGTGGATGTCCCAGCCCTGGCAGTGTTCAAAACCAGGTTGGATAAGGCTTTGGGCAGCTTGCTCTAGTGGGAGCTGTCCCTGCCCATGGCATGGGGGGTTGGGACAAGAGGATCTTTAAGGTCCATTCCAACCCCTTAACATTCTATGATGCCATGAGAGGGCTGGGATGGCCTCGCTGTGCCCATGGCTGCCCTGCAGTTGGAATGGAGTGCTGTAGTTGCAAGAAGCTGAACTGGGAACCTTATCACATGTAAGGTAACCTCCCTCTCTCTTCCACTTTGTTCTAATTGATGCAGGTTCCTAGTAATTGTTTTCAGAAAGTTGTGGTTTTACATCTATCCCCCAAAGATTAGCTGTACTTGTCTACTGCATGTCTAGGGGAAAAGTCATAGAATAAGGTTCCCAGTTCAGCTTCTTGCAACTACAGCCCTTCTGCACCTCATGGCTGGGAGTGGTCAGGTGAGACCTGTTTTTTACTGTGAGGGTGGGCAGGCCCTGGCACAGGGTGCCCAGAGCAGCTGTGGCTGCCCCTGGATCCCTGGAAGTGTCCAAGGCCAGGCTGGACGGGGCTTGGAGCAGCCTGGGATAGGGGAAGGTGTCCCTGCCCATGGCAGGGGGTGGAACGAGATGAGCTTTGAGGTCCCTTCCAACCCAAACCATTCTGTGATTCCATTTTTCTCCTCTTAGCCAGCACAGCAGCAGGTCAGTGTGCTCCTCTGAGCTGTCCTGTGCAGTGCAGCACCGGGGTTATGGCTCCCAGCACAGGGCTGCAGGAAGGATTAGGTCTGAGCCCCACGTTTTTAACACCACATCCTAGTGAGGAAGCTGAGAGGCAGTTAGGAACTGGGGGAAGCAAGGGGGAATGATTTGTATTACAAATAACGACGTGAAAAGGGGTGGAGGAGCCCTGTCAAAATGTAAATGTGTGATTTGCATAATTGGGCAGCCGGGATTAAATGAAGCACAGAGAAGGATAAGGATTATGTGGAGGGACAGAGAAGGGAAATGAGAGCAGCACAGAGAGAAAACACTGCAGATAGATAGAAAATCTCAGATAAGCAAGAGCAAAGAAAGAAGTTGCAATACTCAAAGGCAGCGAAAGGAGAGGGAGCTGAGAGGAGCAGTGGTGGGTGTTACTAATCCAGGCTGTATCTGAGCTAGCTAGGAAGTGTGCAGATTAATTTTAAAAGGAGCTTGAAATCAAAGGGGAGTGTCAGCTGGGCATTAAACATCCCCTTTAGTGGTGACCTTGAGAGCCTGGACCACCAGTACCTAACAACCAAACACAGCCCTCCTGAACGCTTCCTTCACATCTCATCCATAATTAATTTTGCCTTTGATGAATGGGTCATTCTCCACCAGGATATTTGCCAGCTGTCAAAATCACCCAAGTGGTGGCCTCTGACAGCCTTCTTGCTGTCTCTTGCCCCAGGGCAGCGGTGGTTGCTGACTGTCTCTGCTCAGCTTTTCACTGGAGCTGTGCTTGATGTGCCTGGTTAGACCCAGCAAGGTCTCAGGTGCTGGCACTGCTCAGCACTGTCCAACATTCCAAGTACTCAATCATCCAATCTCCCCTCGGTGCCGAAATTCCTCCACAAGTCACGCCAGGTCAAGGAGCCTTCCAGAACTCTGTGCAACCACCCCGAAGCCCTTCTCCTTACCCACTCCTAAAGCTCCCCTGGACTTGTTTCCCTCTGGCTTGTTTGTAGAGGGAAGATAGTTGTGGCCAAGCCAGGCTCAGAGCCATGTTCCACACACAGCCATATGGAGAGGCAAAAATGTAATACTCCTTTTAAGATTTGTTCTGTGTGAGTGCCTAAGGGCAGGAATTGCATTGTACTTGCTACTGTGCACATGTAAAACACAGAGTGTTTGCAGCCCTGGAATGCTTGCTCTGATAAGAATGAGAGTGAGGGAGTGGACGGAGGCAGGGGAGCGTGAAGAAGGAGGCAGGATGGGGCTGTGATGTGGCAGCGTGATGGAGGCACCTAATCCATCCCTGCAAGGGGAATCTCTGTTGGATTCTGGCCGATGGAATGGAGGGAGCCACATGGTGCTTTATTAATGTGCCGCAGAATATTAATATTGTTTTATTTTCTCTATTGCCAGAACATAACTTGTTCAGGTGACACTCAGCTCAGAGAGGTGTGGGAAGAAAAGATGGTGATGCATGTAGGTGTTCAGAGTGAGACTGGTTTGCCCGTGCACCATGCAGAAAATGCGGAGTCTCTCTTAAATGTGTCCCTGGTTGGTTTGTTTCTTCACACTCTAAACTTGGATTCAGCAAAAATAAAACCTGCTGCTTGACAGCTCTTTAAAGGGTGATGGAAGGAGAAGATGGGTGAGGGAACCTCTTTTTAAAAAGGTACAGATCTGTTCTGTTTTTACTAGAAGTGTTACGGCATCCTCACTGAGAGCTGAGAGTAAACTCATTGAGTGAAACCTTCCAGGTGGGATGTGGGGACAGTCTGTCCTGACTTGCTGTTGTCTCTGCAGTTACTTTTCTGCAGGTCAGTGCTTTGCCTGGGTGATTACAGCTCCCACACTCTGACCTTGTCCCATCAGCTGGGGTTTCTGTCCCCAGACTTCTCCCCTGGGCCCCAGCGATTCAGCCAAACCACTCACATGTTAATTCTTCAATGGGGTATCTCAAGATATGCACTTATCCAGCTCTCCCACTTCAGAAGGGAGAAGCTAGGTGAAGGTTTAATGCAGGAAAATGTGAGTCCAGACACAGAAGTGAAATGAAGTGTTAACAAAAAACACCACCACAAAGATTTACACACTCCGATTGTAAATCTCTTCCTATTGCAGTTACTCAAGTCTCTTATTTTATGTAGTGTCACATTTAACTTATTTTCCAGCTATCACAGAATGTTTCAGACATAGGAGGAACTGAACTCCTAATAAAACTGTAATAATAATAAAAAAAAACCAAACTAAACAGACAGGCCTTCATCAAACCCTAGAGAGAAACAGAGCTAGGGGGGAGGGAAGGGATATTAGAGAAAGGGCAGAAGAGGAGAAAACACAGTGTTCAGCTTGGCTTTCCTTTATGAACCACTTGCCTTTTACCTTACTACTTCTCTTTCTTTTTGTCTCCAGGCAGGCAGTATGGCCAGTTAAGTAAAGCAAGTAGAGAGCTTGACATTCTGGCATAGCTGTATTTTATGCCTTTTTTATCATTCAGGATTCTTCAAAGTATGTCATCTCGCTCAATTTTGAAAATACTGTCTTCTGTTACAGTTTAATTAATCTTGTACTCCTGGAGGTTGTAATTCTGATTGTCTAAAATGGACAGTATTTTGGAGATTATTTTTGGGCTTGTTATATTGCCACTGTCTCTTGATTTTTACATCATTATTGCTTATGACATAAACAAAAGTCCAGTCTTGGCTTTCCCCAAATTTTGGCTGCTTCAAGGTCGGTCATTTTTGTTCACTTATTCCTACTATTATAGCACTCCCAAGCTCTGGAAGGATCAGCTTGTCTCCTCAGGAGCATCCAGGTCTTTGGAGGAATAAAGTTCCTCTCCTGAAGCTCTCCAGGAGTACAGCGAGCTGTAGAGGCAATGGCAGTGTTCCCAGTGCTCCCACACACTGACAAAAAGGGGTGTTCTAGATTCTTATGAGAGAGGTTTCCTGGATTTTTCTTCAAGATAAAATTGGGCAGAATAATCTTTTCTACTCTGGCAAAAAATGATACATCAGTCAATAAATCCTCTTGTGAAAACTTTGTTATTGTACAGCCTTAGTCAAGCCAAGCTACCAAAACTGGGGCTGTGTTTACAGCCCACTGATGGAGAATTACTCCTAGAAAACAACAGCTGCTTCCATGGACAGCAATGTCTGAAGTGTTTCTGAAAGAGCTTCCTGGCAAAATGCAACATCTCATACTGCCTATGAGGATTTGAATAACGAAAGTGAAAAAAACCCCAACATAATAGTTCATGTTTTTTGACCCAAACCTCTTTGTAATACAGATCTTCAGGATCTTTTGCAGCTCCATACTGTGCTCAAAACAGCTAACTCTCATTTGTATGATGAGAACAGCAAATCCTCCCCAAATTTTCTACTAACTCTGTGAACAAAGAATTAATTTTCTGACACTCGACCTAGGTAAACTGATTTCATATCCATTTCAAAAATCAGTCTTTAAAAAAAATGGATTTTCAGTAATTACAGATATAGATATTTCATACTCTCAAAACTCTGAAATCCAAATTTTCTAAAATCAAGGCAACAGCCAGCAAAATTACAGGGCTGATTTATGAAAACTATGTTGTTGAACAACTGATTGTGAAAGGATGTGATTCATATACTACATACTGTAGGCTTGTTAAACTATTTTTCAAAATGCTGAAGGCTAGTGTGTTTTTCCTATTATTTAAAAGCTGAGATTACTGAACAGCCACTTGTCTTCAGCTGCTGTCATTCTAGAAATACTGGAGTTGGACAACAAAGATTTGAGGTAAGAGCTGATCATATCCTACTCTGCAAAGCCAAGATCTCATTGAAACTGGGTGTTTCATTTTTATTTGAAACTATCAGAATGACTAAATGAAGCTGTTTAACAAAAGTAACAACTTATTATTGTCAAAGGACCAAAACCAGACTGGATAAAAACTGATGCTTCTCCCGAGGCTTTGGCAATCTAAGAAATACCTGGGCCAGTCACAGTCTTTCATCCTCAGTAAAGGTGTGCACTGTGATTCTTCTGATGGAGATTACTGCAGTGAGGGGCTCATAGAATCACAGAATCCCAGAATCATGAGGGTTGGAGAAGACTCTGAGATCAGTGAATCCAGCCTTTGACTGATGTCCACCTTGTCAACCAAACCAGAGCACTGAGTGCCACATCCCATTGTTTCTTGAACACCTCCAATACAATTCAGCCTGAACTGTAATGTCCTGGTCCAGCCCATGCCTATTTGTACACTGAAAATTTTGCTTCAGATTTATCACATAGATTCAAATATTGAAATCCCTGGAAGTGTTTAAGGACCGGTTGGACAGGGCTTGGAGCAACCTGTTCTAGTGGCAGGTGTCCCTGCCCATGGCAGGGGGTGGAACGGGATGATCTTTAAGGTCTCTCCCAGTCCAAACCACTCTGGGATTCTATGAAATGGGATTTCTCATAGCAGCAAGGTTAAACAGATGTAGAATTGCTTTTACTGTAACCTAGTTTTAAATGCTTGGTACTACACAGCATACAGCATACAGAATGCCATCCTGGGTGGAGGAGGAGGCACATTTTCCCCTGCAGCTGTGGTGCTGGGTACGAGCTGCGCTGGAGGACACCACAAACACCATTTAGCCCCTTGGGAGGCACTACGCAGAGGAGCTATGGTGCCTTCCCTTCTGGGCTGCAATTCATGCCGATGGCTGAGGGCAAGACAGACACAGAAGGGTGGGCAGCGTCCCACGGTCCCAGAACTGCTGTGCCTGAAGCTGACATTGCTCGTGAAGCATCTGGAGAGCAGCTCAAAGTCTGCTGCATGGAAAGGCCTGTGCAAGCCCAGCTGCTCTGTGTTAAACCCCAGGCCTGGAGACAGCTGCACCCTCTCTTTTCTGAGCTGTGTCCATGAATACTGCATCCATTTGAAATGCTGAGCCCAGTGACAATCATATTTCACACTCCTGCATTTGTACTTCCCTTTATGTTAATATGTTAATAATAAATAAAGGAACAAGACTTTCTGCTAAAACCCCTAACATTTCTTCAGCACTTCTTCAGTGCTATAAATATGGCTGTAATCTCTGAGCCTGTGAATTTGCTTAAAGACCAGAGGAGTTATCAAAGGAACCCCTGTACTCTGCTTTTCTGTTTGATTAATTTTAGTTGAAAAGAAGTCCCAACATTTAGCTGCCAGAACAGCATTAGTATGACCCAAGAAAAGTCTTGGTGGGAGTTCTGAGAAGCTGATAAGATATTGAGACTCCATATGTTTAAGCATGGAGATGAATGCACGTATTAAATACCAACGAAAGAAGAAAAGAAACCAAATCACTGAAATCCAAGTGTGTGAAATGTGAAAAGCAGAAAGGAAAATTGCAAATCAATACACAGGGAAACGAAAAGAGAATTCAGGATAAACCAAAAGCGGATAGAAAACAAGAAGAAAAAAACCCCTCCGACAGTCAACAAATTGGGATCTTGACAAGATAACATTGTCAGGCTAGTGAGTCATGTTCTGATTTTACAGTCGGCTGAAATAATAAAGCCCTATTAAGTTAGGATGTTAGAAAAGATGTTTTCTACTGGAACTGCATCTAGCATTTCCATACTCTGGTTTGCTGTGGCATTCCCAGAGAAATTCAGTGCATGTAGTACCAGCCATTGGTTTATGGTAAGGCCCTGGCACAGGGTGCCCAGAGCAGCTGTGGCTGCCCCTGGATCCCTGGCAGTGCCCAAGGCCAGGCTGGATGGGGCTTGGAGCAGCCTGGGGCAGTGGGAGGTGTCCCTGCCCATGGCAGGGGGTGGAGTGAGATTATCTTTAAGATCCTTTCCAACCCAAACCATTCTCTGGTTCTATGATTCTATGAGTGTGTAATGGCTGGACTGAATGATCTTAAAGGTCTCTACCAAACTAAATTGTTCTATGGTTCTGTGGTGCCCTAGGGCTGGGACCCAGCTCTGGCAGCTCTGTGAAAGGCTTCACAGAAAGGCTTCTTCGAAGGCTGGTCCTTGATCCACCTACTACTGTAACTTTCTAAGGTGTGCTCTAAAGGTCTATATAACATTTTTTCATGATCTAATGGTCCATATTTGCTTATGATTAAGGTACTGCTGCTATTATTTGGTTTGGTACAGACTACAGAAGCAATGGCCCCAAGCAAGAACCACAGCTTGCACAGTGCCCAGCAGTGAGAACACATGGATTACATTCACCTTGAGGGGTTCATGATCCCCTCTGTCTGGTGTTGGAGAGATCTGATCAAACCTTACAGCTGAACTTTCTGTTTTCCTTTACTACCTCAACTATGCCCTTACAAGCAATAATTTTCCCACTCCTATTTTCCTTCCCTTCCCCCTTCAATTATCCATGGCATTTGTTTTTTAACAAGGAGGGTTTTTTTTCTGAGAAATTACAAGTAAATTTCTGTCCAGGAAAAGAAAGCTGCATTGGAAAGTGAAAGAGTAATTATGGCAAGTGGCATGGAGGACAGGAGAAAATGTCAAATAAAGGGACTAAATTTTAAAAGGCAAGAACACTCTGACAGGAAAAGAAGATGAAAATAAGGTGCATCAGATCAGTAAAATTATAAAAGAGCTTCTGCCCAACCAAACTCTTTCTTCAATGGACCCTGATGCCCCTTGTTTGCTTAATTATTTGGTGTTTTGCCTCATTTGACAGTAGGTTACACTCCTGGAAGTTTTATGGCTCCAAGGTCTCTGCCTGAAAAGAGGCAGGAAGAATGCAAAGAGAAAGCGGTGAACTGGGTATGCATGAGAAAATGACTGGGGCAAAATGCTGGAGTGATTATACCTGGTGATGCCTAAAGATGGTATTTTAAACGTGCCTTGGCGATCTGGATGCCTAGGAAAATTCCCATAGGTTGTATCGAAATTGTCTGACTTTGGAAACCTCTGCTCACCTGTAGCCCTCCGTGCCTGAGGCAGCCTGTCCCAGAACCACAGCCTTGGCTCACCTCTGTTCTCGTGAGCGGTGTCGAGGCACTTTGCAAACAGGGAAATTAATTCCATCCTTGTTTCCATGACCATCTGAGTGAAGAACAAATGACTGGAGTAATTTGCACACCACTATTCATGACATGTGTCAGAACCAGAGCCAGAAAATAGATCATAAATCTCCTGATGTGGCTCTTCATCTGATCTTACAGTTCTGCTACAAATTAAAGGCAAAGAGAATATTGCAACTGAATCCACGAGGAGCAGACCCAGGATTTTCATAAGAATTTAGGGAAACAAGGGAGAGGTTATTCCCTGGAAAGCAGAATGCTGTCAGCAGGAGGTTCCTGTACTGTGCAGTGTGCTCCATCCCAGAATTGGGAAGACAGTGATCAAGACTGGATTTAAAGTCTATTGAAACAGTGGGGATTTCTTCTTTGACTTCCCTGGGTTGGTTGGTCTTCAGTGCGCTGAAAGAATTGCTACACGAACAAGATCTGTATGGAGATTGTGGGAATGATGAACAAGAGACAGGATATTATAGAGCAGCTTCTCCACTGAAACGCAGCATCTGAACTCAGCCTTTCCTCATGAATGAATAATGAAGTGGCCATATTTTATTAGCTTTACTTAAAATTGTCTGCTAGTTGAACACTCTTTTGAGCCTTTTAACACTTCTACAATTTGCTGCAGCAATGATTTCT
This sequence comes from Dicrurus megarhynchus, assembly GCA_013399195.1. Lineage (NCBI taxonomy): Eukaryota > Metazoa > Chordata > Aves > Passeriformes > Dicruridae > Dicrurus > Dicrurus megarhynchus. The sequence goes on along the minus strand of VXAD01011024.1, from coordinate 359,218 downwards.
TTTCTCTTTTGTTCTTTTCAGGATACAGGAGCTAAACTGATCTTGGTGTTTCAGTAATTATCTCTGTTAATGTGCATGAGGTATAATTCCATCTATGAAATGAATACTAGGTGAATATTTAACTCATACAAGTTTTGTTACATGAACTTCTGGGGTAGGTGCATGCATTAATTGCTAAGATGTTGATTTATTTAATAATCTTTCTTTTGTCCTTAGCTTTGTTTACCCTTTGTTTACCCGTTTCTGTGGTAGTTCTGAGAGTAGAGGAGAGAACCTTAGAGTCAGGAGGAGCTCATCAGATCACAAAGTGGCTTTACACATATGGTAAGTCTTGTGCTGGTAAACCAGTGTTGGACTGGCAGCTTAATGAAAAGAGTCATTGTTCTGTCACCACCACAGCTTTGTGTGGGTCCGACATCTTCTGCTGAAAAGAGTAGCAATGCACTGATGATACTGATGTGTTTAGTATTTAGTCTTTAGGGTCTTTAACCAAGTGACCCAGCACCTCACAGGTAACTTTCCCTGCAGCTCGACCACAATGCTCATTGCAGCCAGAGATGATTTCTGCAATAATGGTGTTTTCAGTAAAACTCTAAAGTTGACCAATGCTGATGCAAGTCACTTACCTGCAGTGGCATTTCGTACGGCACTTTTGCAACCCTGACTTTTTGGGGCAGAGCAGAATTTACAACAACCTGCAAAAACTGGTCAGAATTGTTATTTAAAACCAAGAACTGTTACAGTTTTATTGTTAATATCGGGGAGAATGTTACTTGCAGGGCTGTGCTTTGATTTTTCTTCTGTCTCCTGACACAACAAGCTCACAGAAGAATTCACAACCCTCTCAAATTTCTTATTACAACTATGACTTATTCCACAATCCATTCTGAGCATAGCTGAAAAGTGTAGTTAATACTGCTGCTGTGGTTTCTATCTTTTTCCATATAAAGTTAGAGCTTGATTTTATGTGTCATCCTCAGTGAGTATATATTTGCATAGCTCTGTTGACATCAATAGTGCTATATTGATTTATACTGCTTGTGCCTGCCTCATTATTATTTTTATTTTTTGTTCAAGGAGCATGGTGTACTTTCAAATTCATGGAAGATAAAATGGGATTGCCTTCTCAGATCAGAATATATACAGTGTCTGCTGATGGGATATTTTAGATTTGGGAAAGTAAACCATGAGACATTATCAGTGATGTTCTGTAAATATCAAGGCTGCTTGTACACTATCTGCAGAATATTATCAGATCTGTAGGTTGGGCACAGGGTGCCCAGAGAAGCTGTGGCTGCCCCTGGATGTGCCCAAGGCCAGGTTGGACATTGGGGCTTGGAGCAGCCTGGGACAGTGGAAGGTGTCCCTGCCCATGGCAGCGGGTGGAACAAGATGAGTTTTATGGTCCTTTCCAACTCAAACCATTCTGGGATTTTTAAAGGTGCCTTAGATTTCCAGCTCTCTCTTGTAGTTAGAAGGATTTGGTGTCCCATGACACAAGGCTGCCAGTCACAATTTATTGCTTACGAACAAACAAACTTGCTTTTCCAGAGATGGCTGAAATCTCCATTTCTCCAGAACAAAGCGCAAAGTCGAGTGGTCATGAACAAGATGCAAGAGAGCACAGATAGAAGAGCAGAGAGACTGGCAAAAATGAGATAAAAACCTAAGAGGTGGGATGCCAGGAAAGTATGTTCATTCCTCCTTGGAGGTAGACGCTGCATTGTTGTAAGAGCACCAGCCATACCACATCTTGCAGGACTGTGAGAAAATGCCTCTACCCCTTGCCTCACTCATTTGCTCACGAACAGGCCCTTGGGTCTGAGTGCAAGAAGAGGTGAAAAAATGTCCGGAAATATACAATATAATCCACAGAGGAAAGGATTTTACTGCCCTTTATACCTACAGAATATGCCAAACCTGCTGAGGATGATCAAAATCCTTTGCCTGAATCTCAGGGCACTCCTGTAAAGACAGGCTCTTCCTAGGCACTTTCACAGACCTATAATCATGTGTTCACTGTTACAGAGATTACACCAAGAACAAGATAACCCCATCGTGTCTGATATCACCTTCCAGAAGAAATTCCAATGTCACAGTATGCCACTCAGCCAGGATAAGACTATCCTCCTCCCAGATCTCAGCACACTGGCCAGGGGACTTCCTCAGTGCCCAAGTTTAGCACATGAAGTGTTAAAATGAGAGAAACTGCAGATTTCTTCTCCCTCTGCTTTCAGGGACTTGCCATCAAATTTCCTTCTCCCTTTTTCTTTTCTCTGCACTGCACTTCAGATGGAAGCATCTGGATCGAAGAGAATTATCTCTAAACAACAACTTGAGTTGTAGTACATTTTCAAAGACTCAGGTTTTATTAGTCCCAGAAGACCTTGGAAAAGTTTGCTTGGGATCATTTTTAACAGCAACCAATAATCCTTCCCCCATCAGCCAATGAAAAACAACCCAAGCCTCCCCCCAATTCCTGCACAGATGTGTCTTACAGAAATACAACAATTCTGAAGAAGCATAAGTGACTTTTTTGCCAAGCTGAAGGTTTTATCCACAGTAACTTACACTAATACAGCCCTAATTTCCTTCTGGAATCTACCTGAGCACCAAGCACACTTGATGCTCAGTTGGTATAATGTTGTTTGGCGTAGTCAGTAATTGCATTTGATTTCACATTGCACCTTTCTGTCCTAAAATGACTTCAGGCCAGAGGACCTAGGCTCATGCTGTGAGCCCAGACTCTGCTCCTGCATGTTCCATGACCACTGTTTTCATCAAAGCACACCAATACAACATGTTAAACAGCAAGCCCAGAAAATTCTCTCTCCCTTTCCATCTGGAGCAGCTGAAGAACCAGGTGGATTAAAAAGCAGTATTGCCTGTGGTGTAACTGGTTCAGCATCCAGTGTCATGTTCAGGCTGCTAATCCAGAAGTTACCTTCAGCATGTCTTTAGTAATAAGGAAAGATAATATATAGGGAAAAAGAGGGAGAGGATAACAGATTGATTCCAGGGATGTGGTGTCCTGTAATTCCCATAACACTAGAATGAAAGCTGAGCCCATTCAACAGCTTTAAAAATCAAGACAGTCTTATAAAAGCCTAAGTGCAGATGAGGGACTTTGGGTACTCGGGTGTGCAGATTTGGACCAGTTAGCTCAATTCCGATCTCTGCACATGAACTCCAACAGAAAGCTTCATTGTTTTCATCAGCAGAATCACACTGATAAATGTGAGTAAACTACAGGATATTTCCTAATCAATTTCTGACAAATAAAGATATTGTAGCTGCGCTACTCTCGAGCCAACGAAAAATAGCGGAAAGGTATGAACTTCAGAAATGTAAACTTGAGCTGTCATTAAAAATCAATTTTCATGATAAATTTAATTCACATTTCATAGAGAGCTGTGTAATATCAATAAAAATGCTTTAATAATTGCTGTGCTGGCACACAGTACACTGTAAGACATAAAGAGATATAAATTTTTGTAATTTAGAAGATGTGGAACTAAACACTGTTTTTCAAAAGAAACCGTTTCTCAGGGAGAAAAATGGATGTTGGAGGAGGATGTAATTCATTAGGAATTCCACTCCACCCCTTTTCACAAAGACTGCTTTGAAATTAAAACTTTCAGAGATCAGGTTTCTAATTTATTCGTAGACTTAAAAGGCCAGAAAAGACCAGGATCAGGTAGTCTGACCTTCTGGATAACCCAGGCTACTAAATTTCATGTAGTTCTCCCTATATCATAACCTGTGTTGGGCTAAAACATAGTTTCTCTTAAACATTGATTTTAAATGGTGGAAAAAACCCATTCTTGTGTTTCTTTCACATGCTTTTTGGTGAAGGTAGGAGGAAAGGAAAGATGTAAATTTGTTTGTTTGCTGTGACTTATCAGCAGAACTGGTACAGCACGCGATAGTGCAATCTGAACTCGGCATCACTGAATTATAAACAGTTGGTGTTTTCTGGTAATAAAAGCTGACCAATTTTCAGGGCAGAGACATATGCTACCTACTTAGCAATATGCTTCGGTGAAAAATTTTTGAAGGGATCAAAGGGCAGATATATGCCCCTAAATCTCTTAGTCACATTAAAAAAATTCCTGTGATCAAATTGTAAACCCATCTGAATTTCCTGAAGAAAATAATAGTTTTCTCATTTACATGTAACTGAGGTCAGAATTTCACCCTAGAAGATCAGTCCACTCTATAGGATGCTAACTGAAGAACTGTAATTTGCAGTTTGTGCTTTGTTTCCGCAGTCAATATAATTAACTACCTTTCTCAGGAATAGTTTCTTCTCAGAAAGGGTTAACTACCTTTCTCAGGAATAGTTTCTTCTCAGAAAGGGTGGTCAGGCGTTGGAAGGGGCTGCCCAGGGAAGTGGTGGCTTCACCATCCCTGGAGGTGTTGAAGGAACAACTGAATGTGGTGTTCAGTGCTCTGGTCTGGCTGACAAGGGAGTGATCGGTCTAAGGTTGGACCCAATGATCTTGGAGATCTTTTCCAACCTTAATGAGTCTGTGATTCTATTCTATGATTCTTTTTTTTTAATCTTGTTATTGGTGAAAATCTTCTACTTGTTCCTGCACCAACATGAATATTCATGGTTCTTCCAAATCCAGTGTGGTCTCCAAATGTCATTAATCTACTATTTAGTTGATATTTTGAATATTAGATATTCAGTAAAACAGGGCTGCAGCATCAAACTTTTCAGGATCCTCCACCCACAATGACACAAATTCTGATCTTGCCATGTTTCACAATCAATACAGTATTTTTTCTATCCACATAACTTGGAATCATGTTTTCAAATGAAGCTTCCTGAAACCCAGTGACACCTGCTTTACCCTGCATTTATGAATGCTGCCATTCACCAAGGTTCATGCTGTGGGATAAGAAATCTCAGGCAATTAGAAGCACAGGTTTAGTCACCTTAGCGTGTTTATCAACAAATCCCAAGGAACCAGCAGGATCCAAAAATTCTTGAGTTTGTCTGGCCATACATGATAAACATGCACAGCTTTATTGCTCGTGTCTGTCCTGTTCTCCAGGGACCAAACTTTCCCCTGCTATAAATTACCATAGATCCATGCAAGTGAATAGATCAAGACTCTGAAGTTCTTATCTCTCGGATTGTCTGATTTTTCTTTTTTTTTTTCCCTGATAAAATTAGTCATATTTTTACTTCAGAGTTGTATTATAATCAATTAGAAAAACAAGAAATGTGGATGAGTTTTTCATCTTCTCTGGGAAAACCTGTACTTCCACTGATGCCGTCCAGCTTTTTCTTTTTTCCCCCCCAGTTCCCAGATTTCCTGAACTCTAAGCTATTTTTAAGAAATAGCTGCCCATTACACAATGATTTCTATCAGCTACAAAAATCCAAAGTTTAACTTTTCAGGACCAGTTAATTTACCAACTTTTTCATGTGTCCCCTGATCTCCTGGTACCAGTGAGGATGGATACAGCATTGTACCAAACACAGACACCAAAACTAAAACACCAGAGAAGTGAACACAGGTTCAGGTGCATGCCAGCCCTGACCCAGCAGACTGGATCAGGCTGATGGTCCATCTAGTTCAGTCTCCTGTCTCCTGCTTTGTTTTAGAAACTGTTTTAGGTTCTGAGGCATTAAAATGTACATCCCCTTCAGCCACTTGTAACCAATATTCTGGTTACTTGGAGAGTTCTCATCATTCTGGACCTCAGAGCTGCCTCGTGGCAGTGAGTTCCACTGACTGGGTTAGCTCCTTTATTTGTGAAAGGAACAATTGTCTCTTCTCTGTGTATTTTCTCTTGATGTTTTTCTGGAAACCTGCCTGCCCCTGGGTTTTAACTGCTTCTAGTACTGCCTTTACCTTTATTCTTGGACTATTTGGGTTTTTTAAAGGTCACGGGTTTCTCTTCTTCCTTGTTGGTTCACTTCAGATGCTCCTTCTTCTGTAACTGTTTCTGTTTCAAACAACCTTCTAGGAAAACACCTTTTAAAACTACAGGTGCAGCCCTCAGCTACGAAGCCAGACAACCCTCTCTGATAAGCAATATAATTTGGATAAGCACTTCAATTTGGATAAAATTGGTTTAGTTTTATGGAACTGTTTTCAGTTCCTCTGCCATCCACACAACCACCCCGGCTTTTATTTTGTATTAGAATTTTGGTTCTCATTATTTGCTATTCTTATAAATGCATTGTATGAGCAGGGTGGAAACAATAACAAAAAAGCTATTTTCCCCATTTCCCTTGTTTTTTTTTGTGTTCCCAGATCAAACCCCTTCTAAAACAAAAATAACAGTCTGCAAGACTCTGCTATTTTAAACTACCCATCTCCTAAAAGGATGCTAACCTCAGAAGGGCACATTTGCCTCTGCTGAGATTCCTATGTGGACTGAACTCAAAAATTCCATCTTTGGAGCTTAATGCCAAAGCACGGTGCAAGTTACTCTTTCTAGAAGCAAGGTTCTTGCCATTTCCTCAAGCAATGAATTACCTCCTGATATTCAAGTTAGTTCAAAATATCCTTTCCATTTAGGTATGCCATGGGCTAGTCCTAAGAAAACTGCTTCTAGTGTTTTTACAGTTGCAAATTTTATTTTGTTCCAATGCCTAATGGTGGCACGGAAATTGCAATTGTTGCTTTTGGTCTGTGTTAACCTTTCTGTCTTCGTTATTTAGGAACAGAAAGCTTTTGGTATCTGTCTCAAATCAGAAGATGATAGGTCTGTTAGTACATGCTGGAGAAGTACCCTTTCCATGGGTGTTAATTACTGAGTATCCAGTTGAGTACACTAGTCATTAACCTCAAAAACAGTGACTCAGCAAGGTACCAGAGCCTAAGAAAAAAATAGAGAGGGAAAAAATCATGCTGTTTTCTCACACCAGATGCCAGGAAAGATGTATTTCTAGAGGAAAGCTAACAGGCAGCCTAAGAACAAATGTGCGTGGAGGTCTGTGGTATTCTTTCTGCTAAGATGACTTGAAATACTCAGCTGGAGGCAACAGCACTGGAGAAAGAACTTCCCGAGGATCTGTCTGATACTCCCAAATCAATTAAGGTTGGTGGAAATGCTCCTGCTGGATCAGACCCAGAAAAGGGATAATTCACCTGTATCATACCCAAGAAGGTGACCTGTGATTTCTAATGCTTGACATAAATATTACACAGAACAAAAATGTTTTGCAATGGAGGATGAGTTAGATGGATGGGTTTTAATCTTATTTTTTTCCGTAGACATGCAAGTCTGGGGATTTGTTTCTACAAAGAATGCAAAATGAATCACGTATCGTGTCTGTTTTCCACATACATGCATTCAAGAAGAAAACAGACTGAGCAGACTTTCAGTCATGCAATGAATGTCTGCAGAAATGTATCCGACTACAGGTCTCTTAAGTCACTTTAATGGTGATGGATATGCAGGAAACTATAATCAATTACATTGCCCTGAAAATTACACAGTTATTTACAAAAAAACCCAACAGGTAACAGTTGTTTGACACAGCACAGCTTAATATTTCTCAGAAGACAGAGATCTTGTAATATCTGAGCTTGCTGTACACACAAATTGTATCACTTCAGCAATACTAGTGCAGCTTCTGTATAGTCAGATTGAATAGATCTGGCAGGAGGCTATGAGACAGAGTAACCCAAAGTAAGATAGAGAAATGCATTTGTTAAACAGTAAAAAAATCTGAACAGGGAGATCTAAGGTCAGATTAGGAGATGTTCTCTAGCTTGATATTTGAGAATGTTTAAAAACTAGCCATGTGCCTCTGCAACGAGCAGCGTGGCCTTCTGTAAGGTACACGCTCTCACACTCTCGGGTTACCGACAGCTTTGTGCTTCTTCCTCTTCTGGCTCACACCAGCTTAAAAGTCACTGTGTGCCGTGCGGGAGATGTGGTGTGCAGAGAGGTAGCAAAGGTGTCACTTGCCTTCTGGATACAGAGGGTGTATCCAATTCCCCGTATTTCACATAATCACTTAATACTCATAGAAAACATATTAAAAATATTACTTGATTGGTGGCCTAAGGGTACAGAGTAAACAACGTATTATACAGTTAAGCAGAGCCTCATCCCCCGAGAGTCAGAGCAGCCCAGAGGGAGAATATTGGAAAAATACACTCAGCCTATGTGTGTTCCCCTTGCTGAGGATCTCAATGGAGGAATGATTAGCAGCTACAGGAGGCAGATTTGGTTCTTGTAGAGAAGGTTCTTTGTGGAGAAGGAGTATTAAATGATTTCTCTTTTTCTACCTGCCCTCCCAATCTCCCCCACTGTATTTCAAACTACACAGTAGCGTGATCACCCAGTAGATGGAGGAAAACCAGTGTTGTGCTTCCAGAGCCCCTCTTCTCTGTTCTGAACATTGAGACTCTACAGGTTTGGTTTTCTTCCCCATCTTGTTCCTTGCTCTTCCTCTATCCTTCTCCCTTCCTAGCAAACATCCTGATTCCCCCAGGGCTCTGCTCCTAATGCTTTCTATCCAAAGCCAGACCAAACAGCTCCCCACACTCCCTTCTCCTTCCATGCCTATTCCCTCAGTGGGTTCCCCTGGGCAGAAGACAGAAGCACCAGGTGAGAAGGGTGACCATAAGAACGAGCTTAAAAAGTGAATTTGTTCGTTTCACAGCCCTGTGGCTGCTGAGGTGACATGGGCAATATGCCCTAATACCACGGACCCAGGAACATGAAGAGGGGAGACAACAAAGCCGAGGCTGATGCAGACAAAAGGCCACACACGGCGTGGGAAGGGCAGAGCCAAGGACAGGTGAGCTGCAGGTGGGCGGCCACAGGTTGTTCTGCCCGCAGCCTCAACATTTGTGCCAGTCATGTCGGAGGGTCACCCTGGCAAGGGCCCCAGCTGCCATCCCGGGGCAGAGGGGTGTGGGCTCCCCTCAGGGCCAGCCAGGAGCAGCAGCAAAGCCCGCCACAAGGCTGGGCAGGGGCAGCGCCCGGCAGCAGCCGAGGCCGTGAGGGACGAACACCTGAGGCAGCCCCCGGGCCCTGAGGGAGGGGAGACCGGGCAGGGGGACAAGGGCTGGACACAGAATCACGGAACCACAGAATAGTTGGGGTTGGAAGGGACCTCTGGAGATCACCCAATCCAACTCCCTGCCACGGCAGGGTCACCCGGAGCAGGTGACACAGGAACACGTCCGGGTGGGTTTGGAATGTCTCCAGAGAGGGAGACTTCACGCCCTCCACGCGCAGCCCGGTCCCGTGGGGGCATCCCTGCCGGGCCCGAGGGACGGAGCGGTGCCGGGGCAGCTCGGGACGGGCACGGCCGGGGGCGGTGCGAGGGGGGCCGTGTGAGGGGCGGTGTGAGGGGGTGTCACAGCGCGTGCCGGCCACCCCACCGCGCAGGCCCCCCGCGCATGCCCGAGACTTATTTCGCGCGGCGGGGGCGCCGCATTTCGCGCGCCGNNNGGTGGGTGGGCGTGTTTTGGGGCTCTTTTTCCTCCCCTTTTTCTCTTTTTCCTATATTTTTTTTTCTTTTTTATTGTTTGGTTTTGTTTTTGGAGGGGCCGGGCTGGGATCTGATCTCCACTCCCGAGTCCATCCCTGGTCGGTGCCTGAGAAAATTGCATCTGGATGCATCGTTATTATTATTATTGTGTTTGATCCAGGGAGATAAAGGAGGAGGGGGAGAGGAGTGCGTGTTGGTGGGGAGGGGAAGGCTGCACCCTTCCCTGCACACACACACACACACGCAGACAGAAAGGGAGTTCCGTACATCTACATATATATTTTTTCCCCCCTGGAACTTCTTTTAGTTGGGGAGGAAAAGAAGAAAGAAAATAAATTTTGTGCAAGGAAATACTCTGAGCTCCCTCCTTCCAGCGGGTCTCCTTTCTTTATTTTTTCCCCCCTTCTTCTCAGCCTTTTTTCCTCTCTCTCGAAGATCCTCGCCCTCCCAGCCCCTTGATCAAAGCATTCCGCTATTCTGATTTATTGCCTGCTTGGTGAGGCTTTTTTTTTCCTTTCTCTCCGT
>VXAD01011024.1:0-349159 GCA_013399195.1 Dicrurus megarhynchus | reverse complement strand
TTTTTTTTTTTTTTTTTTTTTTACAAAGGCGACCTGAGATCAGCCATTACTTTCCTTGGCTCGCTTATAGGAATCTCTTACATTTGGTGCTTGCTGCTGGTGGTGGTGGAACCACACTCGGATTCTTTCATCCCCCCCACCCCCTTGCTGTCCTCTCCTCCCTCCCTTTCTCCTTCCCTCTCTCCCTCCCTCCCTCCCCCGTTATTCCGCCGGGGGAGCCGGATTTGTGGCTGCGGTGGGGCGGGGGGGGACGAGAGCGAGAGGGAGAGCCGGCGAGAGACATGGATGGCCCGGCGCGATGCAACGGGCTTCGGAAGAAGCGGCGATCGCGGTCCCAGCGCGACCGGGAGCGGCGAGCCAAAGGCGGGCGGCGCGGCTGTGCCGCCGGCGGGGCCGCCGGCCCCGGGGCCGCCGCGCTCTCCTCCTCGGGCTCGGAGAAGNCTTTCCCTTCCCTCCCACGGATCAAACTTTTCTCGCGCCGCCGTGGCCCGGCGGGGCCGCCCGCTCGTGTCCGCGGGGCCGCGGGGCGGGGGCGGCCGCGCGTGTTTCTCCCGGCTCGTGGTGCTGCTGCGGGCGGGGGGCGGCCGGCCTGTCGCGCTCCCTGCTGGCATGTCACGAGTGGGCCCCGCGGTGGGCGGCTCTAGTCATCCCCCAGTGCGAACCAAGGGGGTGGGAGAGCCGAGGCCGGGCCGGGTGGAGGGAGGCGAAGCCCTGCGGGGCTTCCCGGGCGTCGCGTCCCTCCGCCCGGCCCGGCCTCACCGCTCCGTGTTCTCTCCACCCACTCACTCGCGACCGTGGAACCGCTGTCAGCCCGGCCAGGGTCGTGGTGGTGATGCTGCTATGGAAGGGAGCCTCCAGCCTGTGTGTTTGAAGGGCTTTGTTTGTAAGTTCTGATCAGGAGAAGTTTGCTGTGGTGAAAAGCAGATTTATTTGGGTTTACGTGCACTGGAGTCACAACTGGAATGATGATGAACTGTCAGAATAAATGCAGAGGTGAAGCTGATTGTTTAACGAAAAGAAAAAAAAAAATCTGTGTAGCTTTTAAGCTGTTTAAATATTTAGCCAGGAATACTTAGTGGCGTTTTCAGGTTTTTTGTTTTGTTTTGTTTTTTGATTTGTGGCCAGATTTTGTCCTTGGTTACACCTGTATCCATCCACACTATGCCTCCAACAGAACTTACTCTGGTGTAATTAAGGGAGGATTTTTTCACTCCAACAAACCTCCACATGGTTGGTGTTAGACGCATGTAAGCAATAAGGAACAAATGCTGAGGTAATGTCCAGACTCAATTTATCCACCATTTCTCACCTGGTGAGCCCATCCATGAGTGCCCTGCTCAAACTGGAGAGACCAAAAGTGTGAATATGTGTTTATCGGCAGGAGTGAGATTTGTATGCTTCTGTTTCGGACAAAATTCTGTTTTTCTTCAAACAAAGCCCCAGTTTGTGTCTTTAAGGGTTTTATGGGAATATGAACTCGAGAATTTGGCTGTAGTCCTTTTTGGAGAGGAAATGAAAAGCAAGTTTAGAACTTGGTAGGGCATTTTAGAAAATGTCTTTATTCTGTTTCACTTCTTATTTGTTTATTTTTAACTTGAAAATAATTGCTGTGTTCTCTTTGCCAAGCCAAGCCAAGCATGGCTACTACTTGTATCCTCTCGTAATCCTGTATCACTAAAAAGGAGCACAGATACATTACCCAGTTCTGCCAGCTAATATCACATTCAGATAAAACAATAGCTTGCACACTGAGACTTGACATACTTTTAATGTTCATGTGATAGGTGGCAAATTTTGACCTAACGATTTCATGCTGCGTTAAGAAATAATGTCACAAAATCGTTGTTAGGTGCTTTTTCCTGCAGCTCCGTATGTATGTTGAGAAACTTGTTTCTGAAGATCAGAGGGAGATGAAGGTGTCTAAGGTACAAGCCCAGCATGGCAGGAATTACTCTCTGTGTGTTGCATGTAGCAGCCTGAAGTTTTTATTGTAATTCTGGTGTTGGTGAGGAGGTTGCGAGAGGCTGGTGGAGTGAGATACCTCAGCCTTGGTGAGATGTTTAGGTGTGAATGTGTTTGAATTGAGTCAAGAAGCTTTGGGTGCTGTGGAGAGGTGTCCTGATAGTCATACATCTCATGCTATGGGTCTGCCCCCAGCTCATCAGAGGCCATGGAGATTTTCCCCAGGTTCCAGAAGACACTCACGCCCAGAATGTAGACAAGACTTTCCCAGCCCATGCTTTGTGCTTGGACTTCAGCATTTTCTCAGGCTTAGCACAGCTGAAAGGGTGCAGAGACAGTATTTTGTCTGCTTGGTGTGACAAACTGTGAGAGGGAAAATGCAGAACATCTTCACCCACTGCAGGATCTAAGCCCACAGTTCGGGAGAGGGGACACAGGTGGATGGTGGCTCATGCAGGAGGGGACAGCCGCCGTGGAGGGAGGAGGCTGAGCTCTCTGCTTCTGGGGACATGCTTGCAGCTGTAGGGGTGTGGGTTGGCTGGGTGTGAGGTGTCACCCCAGGACCTTCTTCTGTATCAAGTTGCAAAAAAAGGAGCAAGAACTTTCACACAGCTTGATTTCACCTGTCTTTTACTAAATGCTTTTTGTTAGTTGGGGTGACTGAAAAAGCCCAACCTGTGCAAAATACCAGGTTGTGTGAAGCTTGTAGATGGCAAAGGGACACAGGTGCCGCACAAGAGCATGGATCCCCTGCCACTGTAACCTCAGGAGGAGTCATCCAGTCTGTTATGGTTATGCTGATAAAAGTTCCCATCCCTTGATGCAAAACTTTAACCAGCTCCCACTCGGGGAACTGCTTTTCTGTCCAGGTGTCAGTAGCCTTCTCATACTTCTCAAGTGTAAATTGTTTGGTGTTGAAACAGAGGCCATCTGCTTATGGTTATCTGTCTCTTCATTTATGGCACCCCCATACCTTGATGTCTCTAATGTTTGTGTGGGGAATACAGAGGAAGATGGAGTTAAATGGAGACAGTGGGATCTCATTGTGGATTATTTCCTTCTTGGAGTGACAGTTGAGCAATTCCAGTGTCATTGCAGATGTGGCTGGACTGATCCTTGCCTGGCCTTGCAAGACTTGATTGTAGCTGTGCGCAGTATGGGCCTGTCCCTTACACTGGGGAGCATTTTGGAGCCTTGACCTTGAGAAACCAGCCCTTAATCTGTAGTAAAGCAGCTGAGATGTGGTCCTACAATTTGACCTGATTCACCAGATTCTCCCATGAGCGGCCTTGCTGGGACTGACAGCAGCAAGCTCTGTGGTTCACTCCAGAGCAGTTACTCACATGTTGCTGCCCTGACTTCCCCAAATGTCCCAGCCTGGAAAAGGAGGAAGGCACAGACACTGTACCTGTGTTAGTGTGACCGGTGGCTTGTTGAGCTGACTGCTTGGAGTAGCCTGTGCTGCACTGCCGGTGTGTTTGTTACCAGCAATAATAGCATCAGGTTCTTCAAACCCAGGTGGGCACTTTAGACATCAGTTTGACATGGAAAGGTCATTTCTCAGAATGTGATAAATCAATCCCTTGGAGCGACTTTCTCCGTGATCTGCTCTGGCAGTGCTGGCAAGGAGGCTTCTGGCAGAGCTCTCTGGTGAGGTGAGATTTCTGGAGGATGTTTGTCTCCCTCCTACCCCCTGGTGCGGAGGTGTCCGGGCAGGAGGCTGACGTGACATGGCTGTTGACGTGCCATGGTGAAGATGGTTTGCTGGATGAGAAAGGAAATCTGACCTGAATGTTAAGATGGCTTAAAGCCTGGGAAGTACTTTATGTTTCCTGAGTCAGCTCTGACCATCCCTATGGAGTAAGCAGTTGGTTTCAGGTTTTCTGAACACTGAGTAAGGTAATGAGTTTTTTCTGCAGATGTTTGTTTAGCTTCAACTCAGGCAGCTCATCTGACAAGCCTGAAATGGGACACAGATATTTATAAAGCTCAGATAGAAATGGGGTGGGAAGCAGGGGACTTGCATTTAAATGGGGATTCTTGTTTCATAAAACTGTCACAATTTCTCACTGTGCATTTGCTGAGCTAATTTCTGTTCAGCACACAGGCATTAGTCTGTTTTGAGACCATGCTAAATTATCATCAGGTAAACCCCAATATAATTAATTACAAATGAGAAATGCTGACAAGTATTTGTCAAGGAGCTGTTTAATGAGCTTCAAATTCTGTGTCAGATGATTCCATCCACCTAGTGTAAATAATTTTTAAGCAGTTGTTCCACGGCGTTTGTGTGGTTTAGGCAGATGTTAGCTACAGCATTTTTACATATTGCACAGATAGCATGAGACTAGATGGAGTAAAGCTTAACAGCTGATCTGGGCTTTAAAATAGAGATACTACCAAAAAAATGTGCAAGTAGCAGGAAGGTTTTGTAGATCCTGTGGTCTCAGTTGTGTGTCTGTGTGCACTGACAGTGTGGCTCTGTGTATGCATCTGAATGCAGGAATTTGCTTTAATAACTGGTGTGTGATACTCATCTCTAGGCACGGCCCACTGAAAATAGAAATAGCTTGGCTGTGTGACAGCAGAAGCTTTGAGCTGGACACCAGAATGGCTGGCTTGCTGTGTGCTTTTCTTCCCCAAATCATTCTCTTCTCACCAGTCTTCTAGCTGGCCTGATTAGCCTGTTTGCTTAAATTCTTTGAGATTTCAAGCAAGTTTGTTCTGCCTTTTCTCTATCCCTTCATATTTCAAAAGGAATTTGATCTTCCTGCCTTACCACAGCAGCATCATAACATCAGGTGTTTGTTTAGTGCTGTCAGCAAATCTTGGTGGCCCTTCTTGTGTTTATTGACTGCTTAGATGCTTAGGTGTCTGTCCCAGTCTCTGTTTGCACATGCAAGTCTGCAGATTTAGACCAGCAGAGAAAAGAAGGGAGTAACTAAATGAAGATATCTGGGGATGAGGAGAGGCATTAAGCTTTGTGTGACACTGGGATATCATACGAAGTGATGCGTTTATTATTTTCACTGTGTATTTAGAGGAAACAGTATACTGACCGGAGATCAAATTTCAAGATAACCTTGACAGAGCAGCTGAATATCTTGATGAAAACCTCAGTGACCAGACCTGAAAAAACAGCAATTCAAACTGAAAGTGGGACTGAGAACAGCAGGATGCTTATTCCACAAAAGGAATGTCTAAGGTGGTATTTGAAACATATGTTGCTATCATTTGGGTACCTGAATACTTTAAAAATACTTTTAAATTACTTTGAAAAGCCTGGTACCTTTCTGGGAGGCGAGGCACTCCTAACTCCTGCTGATTTCAGTAGCTGTTGGAGAGCTGAAGCTGTCTCTTTGGGCAGATAATGACCGAGTATTGAGATTGTTGCATAAATATTCTTTTAAGCTCCTGAAGGTAACCATGTAATGAAGGTGGGGATTTCTGCCATTCCCATAGGTGGTAGTAGGAGGCACAATGGCCTTGAGTTGAGTTGAAACTATAAGGACAAGTTCTTTTAGATGAATGTGATTCAATTAATCTCCACCAGCACCGCTCTTTAAGATTAGCATTAATGAGAAATATGCCGCATATCAAAAGGCAAAAGACACCCTTATCCTCCCTTCTCCTGGCATCTTTTTTTCCTGCTATTTGGGGGAGTAAGTAAGCCCTTTCTTGTTAAGTATCTGGGGCCTCAGGTGGGATGAAGGAGTGTAAAGTCCAGGGCAGTGGTGGAGTCACCATCCCTGGAGGGAGTTAAAAGAAGTGTAGATGTGGCACTTGGACACATGGTTAGTGGTGGGGCTGGCAGTACTGAGTTAATGGTTGGACTGTCTGATCTTAGAGGTCTTTTCCAACCTAAACAATTATATGATTCTATGATTTATAAAACAAGGGCAAAGGATCAGGAACTTGGAAGGAAAATGATCATTAGGGAAAGGCAAAAAAAAATCGTCAGAAAGACATCAAGGGACTGAGTAATTGAAAGATTGACTTACAACACTGAGATCAATAGAGAAATAGCAGGAACTGTATAGAACACTGAGAACTAGAGGGGGGTGTTGTTACCAAAAGTGGAAGTTTCAGGAAAGATCCATTGCTGTGTACGAAAATGCTCTTGGGTGAGAGCCCTGCTGTCAGTACCAAGGGGAGACACTCAACCAAATCTGTCTCTACTTAAGGAGTCATTAATCCCAGTAACCCCTCCTCAGCTGGGAGGAAGGCAGAAAGATTCCTCGCTCGCTGAAGATGATCCCCTCTTTACCCCATCTCTGCTACTATTGTTTTTTGGGGTTTTTTTGAACACTGTTCCTATCAGTTTGACTGGGACACCTTACCACATTACACCGGGGGTCTGACCTGCAGTCTTGTAATTATCTGCAGCTAAATTAGAAGTTTAATCTTTGTTCTTAGCAACAATAAGTTGAGTCAGATAGGTTTTAAAAATAGCTCAAGCTCAAGTTTAGTGAAGTCTCAAATGCAATTAATAAAAAGGTAATGGAGTTAGGAAGTTGCAGGCTGAAACGTGGAAATGTTTAACTCTCAGTTTTCCTGCACTTGAACTGCAGCGTTGCCTTGGTTCTGCAAGAGAAAATTGCTTCCAACATTTCGCTGTCTTTTTGTACATTGTCCTTATAATTTATCAGTTCAGTATCTTGTGTTCTTGTTGGGGTTTGGCTCTGTATGTGCCACAAATTACCAGCTGCGTGCATTTTTTGTATAGTCGGTTTGTTGTTGTTTTGACTCGATGCCAAGCCATGGTGAAGACCACTTCAGAACATCATAGTCCTCTAAACTCCTTTGTTGTAAAATAGATATGAAAATCCACTTTGTAAGTAATGAGGAATGGCTAATGCAGGTAGGGATTTGTTTTGCTGTAACAGCAGAACGTGCAGTGGCAATTTGTCAGATCCCCAGCTCAGCTCTGCTGTACTATTTGCCTTTAAATACTGTGTTACCTTAATGTCTTGAGATTTTTCTCCTTGTATCTTGGCAACACTGCTGCTGAAGTTCACACACTCATGTGGTGGAGAGAGAAGGTTTTAACCAAAAGGCTGTGTCTTTAGTCTGGTAAATACTATAGGCAGGAGTTTTGGTTCTGTCATCCTCTGTGCAGGAGTGGTGGGATAAGTCAGCAAAAGAAGTGGAGTATCCCTTGGCCTTGGACATACTATTCTGTTTGTGAGATTTTGCCCGTGAGGTTTAATTTGATCATGGTGCATATGCTCCATGTGGATTTACTTGGTATTTGGTGTGCATCTCAGTCCTGCTGTTTTTAAAATGTCCTGAGATGAAGGTATGGGAGATGTGCAGAGCTGTGCTGATATCTGATGTGCCCAAGTTCCTGGCTGGCTGAACTTGTGATTGTGTAATGCTGGCTGATGCACTTATTACTGATATGATTAACATCCCAGCTCCACATAGGAATAGTTACTCACGGCCATGCAGGAGTTCCATTTGGTGTTCTCTCCAGGAATGGTCACCCTTTAATCTGTCTCACATGTGTTTGCCAGCTTCCTAAAGTGGAAGTTTCTTCTCCTCTACAATCAGTGCTCTTATAAATTGTCTCTTTTCGTACTTTTATTTGGTACCAAAGGGGACTTAATGATTTGGGAATAAAACTACTGTCAATCTATCCTCCCCGTCCAGACGCAAGCCTGGACTTGTCCTTTGTTGGATGAGCTCATGAAAAGAGGCAAACATTTTCAGCGCTTGGGACAAGCCCTGTGCTGAGTATCATTTGTGTGAAGCCGTCTGGAGCAGGTTTGTGGGTGGTGCAGGATGACAGTGAACACCAAAAGCAGATAGAGGTAAGGCACCAGGAGGTTCTAGGTCAGATTAATTTTTGGGAGGCTAAAATTCTGAAGAGGTACTCGTGTGTTGTATCAGACTTTAAAACATGTTTTACACTCCCGTGAAATTAAGTAGTGGTCAGATCCAGACCAAATTCATGAAAGTTTGTGAGAAGCCTGTCTCTGTCATGGGCTGACAGTGAGAGGAACAGTGTTTTAGAGGAGAGTGTGTAACAGTGATAATACCTGGTGCAGATACCCGCTTACCTGTCAGTGAAATCCAGAGCCAACCTTGCCTTTTTCCCTAGGTGCAGGTATGGGTTACCATGTCCCAGGCGACCCATCCTTGGGGACCCTGTTGCAGCTTGCTCTAGAGTGTCCTACAGCTGCTCCTAGCTCACCCTCCTGGTGTAGTAAAGGCATTTTAATTCCTTTGCCCATGAAGTGGAACCAGTGAGACAGAAATTGTTGCCACTGACATCTCCAGGACCACAGCTGGATGCTTGTTGGGTACAGGAGAGCAGTGGGCCTGGGTATGAAACCTGTGTGGTGAAACTTCTCCCTCCTGGCAGGTTCTGACAGCCCATGTTTTGTTGTTTGCACACCATTTCCTATTTCTGAGACTGAGATGAGTTACAAACATGGTGATGATTGCTCTTGGCACTGATTTTTGTTTATTTTCTCTCTGGAAGTCCTAAGTGACCCGAGACCTATCCGTCTGAGAGTCTGCTTAATTTTTTGACACATCTTCTGCGGGAGGTGGAAATAGAGGATAGGTGGCCAAAGGATGCTTACAGGGATGGTGGGAATGGTACAGAGGCAGCCAAAGGACCTGACTTGTTGCCAGGAACGGGGCTTTGTTCTTCACCTGGCTCCTGACAACTTCTGTCACCTTCCTCTTGTCTCCTGCACATCCAGGTGCTTAGCACCACATCCCTCCAGAGGGTACCGTGAGTGTCTGGAATTCTAAGGGTCCTCCAGAAACTGGGATCTGTTACCCAGCTTGCAGAATGCCCAGGGGAAGGAGCTGGGAGGTGCTGCTTTTGCAGGAGCTGGGTGACACATGCTCTCCAGCTTGTTCCAGATTGTGTGGAATGGCTGGCATGGTGTGACATCCATCAGAGAGGGCACTGGTGGAGGGCTGAGGCAGTGAAAGTCGTTCTGACCTCTGAGGGGTCTGTGTGGTAAGAAGGCAACGGAAGAAGTGCTGCTGTTGGGGACGATTTATGTTGTAACTCTGTTAGTGTTGTGGGGTTTAATGCATGTCAAGGGCACTTTGACCTTTGAATGGTATCTTTTGGTGTGAATTTGTGTCTTTTCTCCTCTCTTTTCTCCCTTTAAAGAAAATTCAAAATAAATACTGGAAATCAAAACCGTCTGTTTTGAGAGGACCAAATTGCCTCTCTTAATTTTATGGGATTTGGATATTACTGAACGATTAAAAGTCCTAGTAATTTTTACTGTCTGGCTATTGTGCTTGTAGGCAGTGACTCTGCTAGCATTAGTCATTTTAACTATGGAAAAAAAATAAAATTGCAATTAATGTGGCTCAACAGCTGAGTCTGCTGGACTTTAAGAAAAAAAGGGGGAAAAAAAGTAAATTTTAATGAGTTCTGGGATCATAAAGATACATCTGGTGGACGGATTAGCCAAGTTTTCAACCTCAGAATGTGTATTGAAAAACTCAGTGAATTATGTAGCTACAAAAGTGGATCTTTGCATGTTTATAAGGCCTCAGCGCAATCTCCTTATATTTGCCTAATGACAAACAGACATCTCACAGAGGAGCAGCCCAGGACACACATGGGCTGAAACAGCTCCCCAAGCTAAGAGTATTTGTATTGGGATGCTGCTACTAGTAAATATTAGAGAATCCATTAATGTAGGGGGAAAATATTTTGGTATTGGATGAAAGAAAGAGAAGGGAGGGAATGGAGTGGGGTAGAGAGGAGAGGGAGAACTGCAATTTTAAATGAACATGATGTGTGGGCTAAGATATTGTGCCTCCACTGCTGAACCAGAAAATTTATAACAACTGTTTGTCATGTGTATGTATTTATAGCCATTCACATAATGAAGAAGTTTCATGAGGTTGTAATAACATATCAAGATGGATGTAATTAAAACAGAAGCAAATTGACACCTCTAGATTAAAGGCAAATTCTAAACTAATACACCTGTACGCTGTCACTTATGTATTAGTTGTCTGGGGCAGTCTGCCAGATATGCAAATAAAAAGACATTGGCAAATTTCCTTGGATGTGTGGTTATGAAAAACCCAACTATTTAATCATTTACCTAGCCCTGCTCAGGTTTGTAGCAAGGGTAGAATTTAATAATTTGATGTCACCTATGCTTTGTGACGGGAAGAGGGGTTAAAGGCTGCGGGGTGAGGGGAAAGGAGCAAGGAGAAATACAGCGCAGGGGGCTACTGGGGAATAATGTTCTTTATGGTGGGACCCGTCCCTGAGCAAAGAGGTGTCAGCTGCCCCATTTGAGATCTGCCCTGACTCTTGAAACTCCAGAGCGCTGAAGAGTCATTGACATTGACACTCGGTAGCTTTTGAGCACAGTTCAATGCTTTTGAAAACTGCCCTGTAACAACAGGCTTTGGTTCTGTCATGCTGCAGGTGCAGACTTCTAAAATTTATATTTCTGCACCAATTCAGATCTGATGGAAATTGCTACTAGGTCTGCAAAATGGCCATAAAGTTGCTTAGGAATTTTACCTAAGAGTATTTTTCAACTTGTTTCAATTTGTAGAAGCCTAAAACATTTCCAGTGGAGTTGTGGACATCCATTTCAGCCTGTGGTCAATAGATCTGCTCTCCTAATTAATGCTCAGACTGCAAACTGCTGATGTCAAGTAGGCTGGTGGTGTGGAGCAGGAAGGGAATTATTTGCCTTGTTAGTTCCAGGGCTGTGAATGGAAATAGCAGCCTTGCTTTTGGGTCATTTGCACCCCGGATAAGCTTCATTCCTTAAAGTGGCCTGGGGACGGAAACAAGTCTTCATGTGGCTTGTGAGTAACCCCGTGGCTGGTGATGAGGGCCTTCTGTTAAAACCCTGATGTCCGTGCCCCCAGCTCCTTCTCCCTGAGTGGGAAAAGCGTTACCTTTTGTGGATTTGGTGGCGTTTCCTCAGATGGTTGCTTGGGTATGTAAAACTAGTTATGAGTAGGTTGGTACTATGGCAGGTCTGGAGAGCTCAATGAAGCCCGAAATTCTTCAACTCAGTTTTGAATTCGGGCTTGAAGTTTTTTGTCCCAGTCGGGGATGAGCCAGAAGAAAATCCCACTGTGGGCTGGAGTTCTGCGGAGCGGGGGCTGCTAAATGCACCAATTTCCAGGGAGCTGGCAGCATAAAAGCTCTAATGGGCATGTTTTCTTAGATTCTTTCTGAATTAAAGAGACTCCCTTTTTAGTACATCTGGACGTTAAGGATCAGTCATACGAGGTACATGGCTTCAAAGTGATTTCAAATAGTAGGATTTTTGTCTTCAATATTTCAACAACTTTTCTTCCACCTTTAATCTTTCATGAGCGGAAGCTTCAAAAGGTAATTAGTAAAACATGCTTTTATCTGCATTTATCTCAAAACATGATTAATTTTTTAACTGCAATTATAGCAATCATTTCAAGTTTACTCTATATTAATGAGTAAAGGATTTTTTTGAGAGAGCATGAGCCTAAATATGGCTATATTGGCTGAGTTGAAAGGTGCGTTTATGAGTGTGTTTTTGTTTTCATTGCTAGGGATTGAATTTCCGGTTCCAGGAAGTAATATTTCACATGGATTAAAGTCTTTGAAATGCTTTTGCCCGGATTCACTAGATCATTTTGAGGAGCTGACAATGATAAGAACTGGATCAGGCACTTTGCAGGACCTGGCTACTGAATACCCAGTTCCATGTTTCCCTTGTGTTGGTGATTTTTTGTTCCATGCTGTGCATATGTTCCTTTGCTTGCTGCCCTTGCCATTGAAATGTAAGATACTTGATGCAGATGGTTTGTTGTTAATGAATTAGCAATGAACTTGTAAGTTTTCACCTTTACCATTTCTATTTTTGTTATAGGCAGCTTAAGGCATTTTTTACTACTATTTCACTTCTGGGAGAAAGATGTTCATATCTGTTCCTGTCTTTATTGCTGCTACTGATATATGCAGGACTGTCCAACTGGTGTCCTGCTGCCTGTAGGGTCAGTGTGTGGCCCCAGAGCCCCTAGAAAATTGTGCCACTGGCACAGAGATATCCCAAAACAGGTATCCATCCCAGAGCTTTCAAAAGCAATGAACCACTGCAGAGGACTACTGGAAAGAAGTGCAATTAAACCCCCTTTTCACTAGAGTACAGCTTTTGCATAATTTTGCCCTGTGAAGGCTGTCCTCAGCCTGGGCTCCTGCTTCTCCATCAACAGGAGGGAGGGATTTTGGGCTGGAGCTGCAGTTTCACTGCTCTGTGCCTCCTAAGGAACCAGGCAGAGAGCAGCCCTGGGGCTGCTGGAGGTGATGCTGGGGTGGTGGCATGGCCCCACCTACCACAGCAGAGCCCAGGCAGCAAGGTAAACAGAGCAGGCCTCTGAAACTGCTATCACAAGGGAAAGGACAAGAGAGTTTTTTGTGGGTTTGGTTTTTTTTTTGTTTTTTTTTTCCCCTTGTTTTCCTTTTTTTAGGCCCTGGTCCTGGATGTCAGAGAGGATTTGGAGTAAGCGTGCACAGCCTTGGTTCACATCTGATTTAGCTTCTAAACTGGGATTGCAGCTCCCCTGCCCTGTGGTCCCTGGGGAGGTGGAAGGGCCGGTGGCTGCAGCAATGAATTGGGCAGCTGCATAGGAGAGCACGCGAGTGTATAATCAGATTTCTGATAAACCCAGGTCTCTAAGTCCCTTGAATGGGCAGCTTTGCTGTGAATGGCCTCGTGAGGTCTGCTGTGGCTGCTCTCTTTGTTTGGTACTCTGACAAAAAATTGCTCTGGTGTCCTTGTCGGCATATTTTTACATCTGTTATCCATATTTTTGATTTGTTCTGGCTGCACTCTTATTTTGTTTTGCAAAATCTACCTGGGATTGGGACGGAGATATATGTTTGCTAAGGCAGATTTGGAAATTGCGTTGTTGAAATACAGCCCATATGGGCCATTGTAAAATGGTTACTGCAGCATATAATTGCCTTCACAATGATGTGCTTTGTCATTTTCCTTCCATCTTCAAAGAGGCGCTCCTGTAGTCTGCTGACAGCAGTGGTGGTATTAGAAAACATATGGATTTGTAAAGGCATTAAACTGTCTTTAGTTCAAGGATTAGATTACAGTGTTAGAGTGTGGGTCACCACATTTTCGTGGGGATAGGCTGCACTGCAGTGTGTTGGTTTATGTTACAGTTTAGGGAAGGGTTTGTATATTTATTGAAAATATCTGATATAAAATCCTTTCAAATACCTGGGGAAGGAGGTGTCTCTTGTGCCACTGTACATGATATGAGCTGCAGCTCTGCCCCAGGCCGTGGCCCCACCTCAGCCTGCATCGCCTGCAGGACTTGGTCAGGGCTCACCATCCACACTGACAAGACTTTCAAGAAGTCTCATCAGGAAAAACCATTTACAACATGGAAAAATACACAGAATGTAAACCCCACAAAATCGGCTTTGAAAATTTAAGGGCTTATTTTTTTTTAAGTCCTCCATGCTGGGCTGCTATTCTGAACATTTTGTGTATTTGTTTTGTGTTCATTTTACACTGCACAGCTCCACACATTTTCAAGTACAAGGCAATCTGTTCAGCTTTTACCTCTTTTTCTGCCTTCACAGTTTGAGGTGTGGCTTTTCTGGGGTGGTTGGAGGTCTGCAGTGCCTCTGTCAGCAAAGGCCTGTGCAGCATTCTCATCATGGGATGCACATGGCACAGACATGGCACGCAGCCTGTCCCCAGCCTGGAGTGATGCTCATGCTCTTTGCATCATCTAAAGGGGAAAGCTAGAGAGTGGAAGGGATAACACACATAAAGAAGATCCTTCATTTTTAGTTTTATTACTGTTTTTGTCTTACTTTTTGCAGCCTACTCAGTTCTGTGCTCTGCCTGGCTGGGACCCTGAAGCAGATGGGGGCTTGTTTGGCCCATGGCCACCTCCACCACATGCACTTGTTGTTGTGTTTGGGTTTGCACAGGTCTCTTCCAAAACAACTCTTTGATACCTCTTTTCCTTCAAACACATTCTTCTAATGAAGATGCTGAGCCGGTCCTTGGGAGACATGGGCTGGTTTCTGTGCAAGCAGAGTCATCTTTGGTAACCTTGAAGCAGTCGCTCCCTTCTCATTTCAGCACAGCCGTGAGAGCACCTGCTCTGAGGTTGTGCTGAGTAGGGATGGATTTGGGATTGGATCCATGTGTGTCTCAGGGGAGCTGCTGCATCCGGGCTGTAGATTTGGGTTTCTTAACTGAGAAGAGCAAGCGTGTGGGGACAGTGCTGATGTGTGAGGTAGTATTTAGTGTGAAGTCAAAATATGTGCTTAGGGATCACCTTGAGCTAGAGTCTTAGTTTCGCCGTAGCTGAGTTTTTCTGTCCATGAAATAGGTTTAATAATACTGTCCCTCTTCAGAGTTTGCCTGGCTACTTAATTAGCATCTGCAGGATGCTCAAATAGTAAGTGGTTAACATAAAATATCTACATAATTTTACTGTAGGACAATAAAGCACCAGTGCCTGTACACATGTAGCAGGGACCTGCCTAGAACACTTATTTAGATAATTGAAAGCACTTGTTTTATTGTCAACCACCTTTTAAAATAAAGCTATAATTTTGCCTTAAAATTGCTGACAACAGCCAACTTCGTTAAGGAAATCTGATGTGAAGGGTAACACAGTGAAATTCTGATTAATGCTTTATCTTTCTTTATACTGTTACAATTATTTTAAGTGTGTAAAAGTTGGTGTTGCTTAGTAATGGCTTGCTTCAGTTTTAAATCACTTACAACGTTGTATGTCCCAGCTGTGGTGGGTGTCACGGCTATTTATGGTAATATCTTTCCTTAAATCCATTGCAGAATAGGGAAGAAACTCTCATTCTACCTACAAGAAATGTTAAAGGATGTATTACTAACTCTGGCAGCTGTGATGGTGATAAGCAAATTAGGTCTGTCATTAATGCCAGGGTCTGCAGGTGTAATATGTCATAAAACTGGTATATCTCTGGTACTAGCTGGCCTATAAAAATAAATAAATACGGGAGGTTTTTAATCCTGGTGTAGCAAATTTAAGAGCAAAGCTGCATTATGATAAGGTTTGTGTAAGGTGAACACAAAGTTCATGTGTATGGTGTGTTTTTGCAGCAAACAGTGCAGAAGGGAGAAAGAAACAGTCCAGTGAGAAGCTCCCACTGATATCCCCAGGTTTTGCCTTGGGCCTTTGTCAGGGCTTTATTTAAGGACTCATTTATGCAAATGTTTAAATCAGACCCTCTTTAAGAAAGTGCCTGAGTATGTCGTTAAAAACCATAGCACAGCGCACTTAAAATCAGCACATGCTGAAGTGCAGTCAGGAGCGGGATGTTATAAGGTATATACAGAAATATACCTTTATTGTGAAGCTCCCTAACAGTTGCTTGTTCTTAAATAATAGTTTATTTTGGGGGGAAACTTGGGAGAGTGGCTTGGGTTTTTTTTTTGGTTTGGGGCCTTCAGGAGATTGTCTGGTGGTGGGAGAGCTCCTGAAGCTGCAGGGCCAAGGCATGTTCCAAACTCTGCCTCCTGGTGCAGCTCAGCATCATCCTGTGGGATGCAGGATGTGGCCACGTGCTGGAGCATCCCTGGCCACACTGGAGAAGCCCCAACAGAGAGCTTGGCTGGGGGACTGAAATAACTCACTGGCATGAGCCTGTATTTGTCAAAAGCTTTTTTCTGTCCCTTAGCTGGATGAGTTTGGATTCAAGCACAGGTTCAGGTCTGGAAGTAACACACAGCATCAGAAGTCTCTACTGTATGGGATTGAATTTTATCCCTCCCTAAGAGAAATGATGAACTTTGCAGCTTTGCTTGCAGACGTCCTGGTAATGACGAGTCATCGAGATTTCCCTGGCAAGAGGCATTACTTTGGGTAATTACTCTGGAAAGCTTCTGCGGGGTGCTTCCTCCTCTCCCCGGGGCAGACACCTTCCCATCCTGCCACATATTGTTGCTTTCTCCAGTACCAGCTAAACAGGTGGCAAGATTCAAATCACCACTCTCTGAATGGAGTTCTCTCTCCACAATAGCTCACCAGAGGCCTGTTTTGTTACAGAACATTGATTAAATAAATATTCCTATGCATACAAAAGAGGAGAAATCTGTTACAACACTCTGTAGTTATTTTTCCATTAATGGCAAGGAGCTCTCTAATTTTCCTGCCCCTTTCAATCTGTTTCCTTGTCTCCCTCCCTTCCCATCACTACTAATGCCTTCAAGTGCATGAGTAACATACAAAGAGCT
Organism: Dicrurus megarhynchus; assembly: GCA_013399195.1. NCBI lineage: Eukaryota > Metazoa > Chordata > Aves > Passeriformes > Dicruridae > Dicrurus > Dicrurus megarhynchus. The sequence goes on along the minus strand of VXAD01011024.1, from coordinate 332,945 downwards.
CACAATCCCTCTGGTTCAGATCTGCAAACGCCGTGCCTCCAACTCAGTGCGCTCTGGGAAATCCCCCTGGCCCACGCAGGGCAGAATTGACTGCTCTGTGCATGTGGTTTTGTTTAACTTGATATTTCATGTTCAGTATCAGCATTCCTTGAGCTAACTGACCTCCATTAATTTATATAGCAGCAGTTAAAAATACAATTTTGCAATACCAGCATTTTGCATAATATTGACAATTGGGACAGAACATTTGAGTTCTGAAGAACGTCTTTTTTCTTCTGTGCTCTTCTGTGACCCCTGGTTTTTAAAACCTTTGAGGCAGAAGTTACTACTTTGTGGTTTGTGCTGATGGAGGTGTGTGTATGTTTTGGAAGAAAAGCACCTCATACTCAGAGCCTGGCAGCCAAAGGCAGCTCCACTGCAAGCAGCAGATCTGATTTGGTATAAAATGGTGGCATCTGGAAATAAGTATAGGGTAAAGGATTCATACAGGGGGGAAAAGCATGACTAGTTTTAAGTTCATCAGTTATTTGTCTCAAGAAAGAACTTTTGATTGAACAAATGTCTCGCTGCAATAAATGTGGACTGTAAGGAAATACCATGGCTTTACTTTGGCTCTACATTGATGTGATAGAGATAAAAATCCATCCCAAAGAGAGTAACTCAAATTTAGTTTCCCCCCCCACACCCCCTGCAGGCAATGATATCTATTACTTTGGAAAAAACTGGAGTCAGCATTTCTATATCATCATTTTTCCTAAACAAACTTAGAGCAGTTAAATCACAGAACTGTTACTCTAGGCAAGTAAATTGTGTAATATATTTTTTAAAGATTAAAGACCAGAAATGAAGCCTCCTTTCATTATATGAGCTTGTCTTAAAATACTTGCTACAGTTGGTTAGATTTAGGACCAGGGCTGGAGGAGTACATGTTTGGATAAAGCTGATCATCTGGGTGCTCTGTCCTCTTGCCTGATCTGTGTTGGGATTGCCATGGTAGAAATGAAGCTGTGCCAGCACACTCTGCTCTCCCCAGGGAGAGAGAGCTTTGTTGTCTGGGGGTGAGAAAGGACTGGCTGTGGAAGGCTGTGGCAGAAGCCCAGTGCCTGTCTGCTCTTGCTTACCATGGGCAGTTAGTTGGAAGTGACACTAACCTGAGTTTAATTCTAGTTTTACATTGCAACAACGTGCCAGCTGGTCCCTGTATTCTTCCGTGACACTGCAATATAATTATTTTTTTGTTATCTTTCAAGATGTAATTTTATGTTTGTGTGCTTTCCCACTAACCCTTTGGCACAGAAAATGTACAGCTAATTCATTTTTCTGGGAACATGAAGAAGCGAGGGAGAAAATCTCAAATTGTAGGGGCAAGGGTCTGTGCTGAAGGCAGCTGAGGAGCGATGTGCAGGGAGGAAAGGCCCCGTCTCAGATGGTCTGAAAGCCACTGGGACGTGTGCAGTGATTAATGGTGTCGTTGCTTTTTAGCTTCATCAAAAGGTTTCACTGTAAGAGTTTCTAAGGAACGCTGATATTCACAGGAACCTATCAAAGGGTACAGAAGATATCAAATGAGCAAGCAGGAATGGGAGTTAATTACTGAACAGTGATTACTCTGATATAACCAATTATTGGATCATTAAATGTTTATTACCTTTTTTATGCTCCTTTCCCTCGTAAGTGCAGTTTTGTCCTCATAGTATTAAAAAAGGGGTGGATCTAATGCATAAAAAGCCTTTTCAAAAACCTAGCAGGTATTGAAAGGACATCTCACCCCAACACCTGACACGCCGTCCTGCTCGCCCTGCTTTCCTGCTCGGCGGATTTGGGGTCAGGTGCTGTGAACCCTATTTAAAGGCCAGATTATCTCACTTCTAGGAGAGGGCTGGAGGGGAATGCAGTAGCAGGAGCAGGGCACACAACATCAGCAGGTTCACTGCCCTTCCACGTGCGGTTGCCTTCATTCCTTCTGCTCCTGCTGGAAGGGGTTGGTGGCTTTTGTCCTCCGTCACCCAGAAGCTCTTTCTGAGGGCTCCCTGGCCCTAAGGACACAATGCCATGGCCTTCAGTTTCCTTGGGCTCAGAGCATCTCTTGCTCTCCAGTCACTAAGCCTCTCTTAAGGAAGAAGTTTCTGTTGCAAGGCTGAAATGATGCTGTTTGAAAGCGAGGCATAAACCCTGCACTGGACATCTACAAAGTGAAAAATACCATCTTTTCAAACTGAAACCAGTTATTTTGGATGACATTTGAGGGTTTAAAATGTTAAAGCAATTTTTAAAAATACAGCTATTTGTGACTGTTGTTGATGATCCTTAAATGTTGAGTTGTTTAAGCTTCGTATCTCGGGAGAAGTATGGGTCAGGGGAAAAAAAAATGAAAAACCCAAATCTTTTTCTCTGTCAGCAGAGCATTTCTTGGCAGTGGCCTGTACTGGTCTGTGTGTGCAGGAGGCTGGAAGGGGTCTCCATGGACCTTGTGCCCTTGGTGGGTTTTTGGGGGCAGGTGGAGACACATGGAGGTTCCTCCCAGTCCTGGCCTGTCACAAGCTCCCAGCAGCGGGGTTTGTGTCTCTGCTGCGGGCAGAGCAAAGCTGGGGAGGCAGCCAGGGTGCTCTGCCTGGTGGGGGATGTGTGTGACCATCACCAGGTCTGCTCAATAAGGCAGATTCCTCTGTTCCTGAAGCACTTGGTGTGTTTTTTCCTCAGCCACCGCCACCGCCACCACCACCTCTCAGCAGCCACGTTGGTTCTGTCCTGTGTACAGTGTGCTTGGAGAGGAAGTTTTCAGGAACCAAAGCTTTCTGTGCCCTTTATTTGTGAATTTAACTTAATCATTTTTATGATCTTCCTTAGGGGATTATTAGTTTTTTATTAATATCTCCCTTTGCCAAGTTGGAAGCTTCAACCATTTTTGAGCTGAATCTTCAGTGAATCTTTTTTTATTCATCTTTTCTTTTTACCTTTTTTTTTCCCTAGCATAATCCTACCTGGACCTTCCCTCACAAATGTGGTTTTCAGGTTTTATGTCTGACACCTAAGCCCCCATGAAAGTCAGTGGGGAAGGTCATAGGGAATGCACAGCAGAGACTGAAACCAGGAAGCTGTTTGCCACTTTGTGTTATTACTGTAGGGAAAAAAGAGGAAACTGTTAAATTGCGCTCCCTGTGCTCCTGGGTGTATAAATTACTGTCTCTCTGCACTGCTGTGTCCAATCAGTTATGTGGCAGTTGGGACTTTGCCCTTTTTGGAAAGACACTTCCTCCTCCTGATGGATTTTTCTGTAATCCTTCAAAGGAAAACTTTACTCTGGGTTCATTACCCTATTTTTCTTTTAAAAAAATTAAAATAGAGCAGGTTTACTTTGCAGAGCAAATATTATGCAGGTCACAGCCTCCTCCTGTGCATGAAGATGATTTTGTCCCCGCAGTGCAAGTCTGTGGAGTCAGGACTTGGCAGCGATGCTTGAGGATGTGTTGCTCGCAGGAGCCCACGATCCCACACAGGCATCTGCCTTAAACACCGTCACTCTGAATATCCAGCAGTAAACTGCTTCCTCCAGCAGTGAATCACAGTCGTGAAAGGCCCCTTTAATCTGCTCCAGGCACAGTTTGGGGGCTGCAGGCACAGTTTGGGGATTGCAGGCTGGTTTGGGGGGCTCTGTGCCCTGGCTGCTGCAGCCGCGAGACGTACAGCCAGGGCACTCAGTGCTCTGCTCACAGGCATGGCTGTGATTATCCCTCTTTGACAGCCTCTGTGCAAAATAGTAAAAATAATAATAATGAAATGTCCCTCAGGATTTCCTTTTAATAACTGAACACACAGCAGCCGTTGTAAACTGTCTTGGTAATGTCACAGCCTCTGTGAGAACGACGAAGGGCAGGCGAGGATCCCAGGAACACGGTGAAAACAAGGCATCCTGTGTTTTAGATCCTGTACAAAGATGTATCGTGGTTGCGAGGCCATGGGAGATGAGCCAGTCTCCAGGACTGCTACAAATGTTATATTTCAATGAAAGGTCAGCCGGAAACAAGGTCAAAACAAGTGCTGTACGCAGAGCAAACAGCGAAGCTGCAAGGCGCAGATAAAGGTTAATGTGAAGGGCTATTGGCATTAGTGCAGCATGTGGTCAGCTCGCTGCGGAGCAGGGGCTGAAGCAGGAGATAATGAGGAGGGTTTACTCTAATTCTATTATAATGTATAATTAACTAGCATAATTGATAGCAATTTTCCCCGTGTGTCTGTGGGTGTGCATACGTGTACGTAAAGTCTCATTTTCGGCTTTTGTGTTGTTGCACCGTTGCCTTGAGCCGATGGAAACCCTCCGGTGGCTCCCTGGGGCTTGGGCTCACTGTCTTGCTCAGCCCATGGATGCAGAGGGGGAGCAGTGTTTCCAAGAGCCTTTTTTTCATTTGTCCCTGAAATTAGACATGATATCTATGTGGTACCCTGGATAAGGCAGATCTGCTGCTGATAAAGGTCTGTAGTGCCAAGAGCTCGGATGAAGTTAGTGTTTGAAGAGGGACTGAGGGACAGGTCAGCCCCGTTTCTTTCTGGGTTGTTTGTAACTTTCATTCTCAATATCCCTGTGAAAACAGAGAGCGTGAAGTGAATCTTGCTTTTGTACTCATCTTTTGTACAGGATAAAGTTCACACTTTGTTACTATGCAGAGACAAGCAAACTCATGTTTCAGATGCACTGGGGATTTTAATTTTCCTGCTGCACAAAGATGACAAACCATTTTGGATTCCTCTGCCCCTTCTCTGCAGAGAGCAGACAGCAAATAAGCTCCCAAATCAAGCCCAAACTAGGCTGTAATGCTCTCCTGATCTGGTGATGTTTGGGATTTTATTGGGTTGTGAACAGGTGGGGAAACCTCTGCTTTGACATTGCTGCTGGATGCCAGGAAGTAACCTGGCCCACCAAATCAAAAATTAGGCTTTACCCACATGGCTGATGTTGTTGGGTTGCAGGAAGCCTTGTTGTACCTACTGTTACATCCTGGATGCAGTGTGAAAACATCAAAGAAGGAAATTTAGGGTTGGTTTTGTGGTGGATTTTTTTTTTGAAGTGTTGAATGATTTATCTGGATTGCTGTTTTGCTTGTCCACTTTCTTGATTGTGCAGGGTACAATTGAGGGCAGACATTACTATATAGTTACTTTTTTTCTTTCAATATCTGGCAATACACATTTTTCAAATGTAAATGCAAATAACCCTCTTCTCCATTCTTAATCCCTTGGGATGGGAAACCTAAAGGCCATACTCTTCCTTGAGAGAGGGATTTACCCTTCCAGCTACATTAAATGTTAGCTGGAAACATGTGGCTAACAGCTCCCAAATACTGAGCTGAGACTCTTCCCTTGAGGTTCTGGTTTATTTGGAAATTTAATTTGCAATTTTTTTTTCTTTCAAAGGTTACGCAACTCTTTAAGCCTCCGATTTTAGGTCACTCTACATTTTACAGCCAGATCCACCTCATCAGTGAGAAGGCTCCCTGAGGACTGCAAAAGACTCAGGCTTAGTGTTATCCAGGAAAAATGTGTATAATAGTTGTATTATAAAGTAGTAGGTAATGTAACCCCCGTCTGTCAGCCTGATGAGTGCGATGTGAATGGTGGTGTTGTACAGTTGCATGTACTTAAAGCCCTTTTTGACAAAATAATGCTAATTGTCCTGGGCTGAGTGATGCCAGGGGCTTAGAAATACTTAACAGTACTCACAGAGGGAGCCAGGAGAAGTCAGGTGGAGAAATCAGGGAGATTGGCTCCCATGCGGAGTTTCAGTGTCTGAGGCACTGCTAAACCTAGCAAAGGATTAATACCAAAATAATCCTGCTTGTCCAGGAAACTCATGACAACATGAAGGTTTGAGATCAGTGTGATATGCTTTAGAAGGAATATAGTAATAAATTCGCAAGTCACCAGAGATAGAAACCAATTGCTATTCATCCTACATCTCATCTGAGCTTTTCCACGGTTTGTTTCCTGCTCCAGTGATATGAGATCCCTTTCCACTTCAAGTCTAGCATCATTTCAGTGCAGTGGTGAAACCCAGAAAAATACTCCAAATCCAGCAAAAATTCCTCTATTGCTCAGAAGCAATTCCTCTAATCATTTGAAGAGTTTCATCCTGGATCTAGGTGGTCTGTACCATTCTCTAGTGCCATCAGGATTCTGGCTGCAGAAGTTCCATTAAAATGGGAATGGAAGTAAGGTGGCACTTGGAAGGTGTTGTGGGTTTGTTTTTTTTTAAAAAGCACCGGTGACTGCTTAATATCCAGCTCTTCTTAATCTGTTGCCATTACATGTGAGTGTTGGAAAATCTCACCTGTATTTTTGCTGCCTTTTTCCCTGTGTTGTTGACAGGTATGTGGAGGTACCGTGGTGTTCTGCACTGTGCTGGGTGTCCCGAGCTGCGATGCCCAAGCCGTGTAAGAGGTGCAGAGCTGCCTTGGCTTCTGCTCATGGCCTTGTCCAGTGCTGTGTTCAGGGGTGATGGGGCTGCTCCTGATACCCACGCCCAGCCTGTCCTGTCTCTCTCCAGCCTCACTGCTCATGTGAGCAGCGCTGGAGTTTTCTAAGCATTTTGCAAGATGCTAAGCAGTTGGAGAATACATAATATGTGGGGACAGGGCTACTTTTTCAAAACCTCTTTCCCTGATTTATTCTTGAGTGCTTTGAGTTGGTCCATGCCTCCCGTAAGACTGTGCCCATGAGTCAAGACTCTTTGGATTTTGGATAAACCTGTGGCTTCTGTGATGCTGGTTTTACCATGCTGACCGTGACCATGGGCATGGTGTGTCCTGCTCACCCTCCATCCATGAGGCCACCTTGTCTCCAGCTGCCTGCGCCCCATGCATGTGCAAAAATAACCCAGAGCAGGGTCCCTTGTGCTCCCCCAGCTCAGTGAGAGGACCCCAGCAGGTGCCTGGGGAAGGGACTGGAATCACAAACACTTGGGACATCTCCGTGGTGGGGGTGCTGGACACATGGTGGTGAAGGCAGCTTGCAGTGATTAAAGGATCCAGTCAGCTTCAGCTCCTCTCCAGCACTGGAGAGCTTGCTTTCCTGAAAAGCACTTATGTTTTTAAGCCATTTATTTTCTGTGGCACTGAGTCATTAAACATTTCTGCCTGTGTTTTGTTGTTTTTACTCAGTGTAGGAGCAGAGGGAATTTATTCAATGTCTCAGTCCGGTAATGCAGGGGCTGAGGAGGTGCTTGACTGCCTGACTCGGCAGGCAGAGGCAGGGATGTTGCTGCCTGTGACATCTTTCTAGTCAAGTGGGATGTCAAGATCTGAGATCCTTTTCCACTTAGTGTACAAGAGCATTAGAACAAAAGGAAACAGAAAGCAGCCCTGCATCACAAAAGAAACCAAACCAAAACCCCTCTGGCTAAGTATATTTTTAATGTTATGAGCAATTTCAGACAGAAATTGGATGAAACACTTTACCTGAGTGTTGATGGATCTGCTGGGGTCAAAGGAATTATGATGGTTTACACCAGCCTTGTATGTGATCCTCCATTTTTTTTCTTTGTTTTGTGTTTTTTTTTTTTTCCATTCCAACTGTGTTCACAACAGATGGTGATTATTATGTTCGTTCAGATCAATGAATATTAAAAAAAAAAGGCAAGACAAAAAATGCCCTTCAACTCAAGAGAGTCACCCGGGGTTCAGCTGTAGCCTCTGGGTTTTCATTTGGACAATGTTAAGTTATAGTAACTTAAATGGAATTTTTATGAGCAATTGTTTTGCCATGAAACAGGATCTGCTGTGGCACTGACCCAGGCAGGTATCTGCCCTCTGATTGTGCCAGCCAGCTCTTGAAGCAACCCCTGCTCTGGTGGGACACATGCTGAGGGGGCGATGGTGCTCCACTGGCAGGTCCCCTTGAGGTGTATGGACCTGCTCCTCACCTTGCTTTCCTGGAAAACACACTTGTGTACAAAGCAAGTATTTTAGTAGCATGAGAGATTTAAAAGCACATAAAAATAAATTATTTGAGACAGAATGCAGATTAATCCGTTGGTGTAAATGGGAGTATCAGGAATGAACGACTTGGGGCGAGATTGGGGGTGGAGGGGATGGACATGGGTGGCTGTAGGAATAGGAGAGCTGCACTTCCATCTACACACAGGTGTAAATGCTACCCTCCAGCATTTCCTCTTGAGTTGTTCAGTCTTGGACTGAACTTCTTGGACTGTGTTTGCTTTACTCTCTGGTTCTACCTCAGCAAAGCCTCCTGTGCTGGGATCCACCCCTGGGGTGTGAGGACACACAGATACTCACTGCCCTCAGTGTTTTTTCCAGTGGTGCAGAGCACTGCCCGTCTCAGGGAGTGAGGATTCCTTTGGGCACAGGTGTTCCCTTTGGAGCAAGGGTTCCCTTCGGTGTGGCAGCTTTGTTGCTGCTGTAAAGGCTAAAGCACAGTCCTTGGTGATATTGGAGAGATGAATGATTTTCACTTGTGGCCAGCCCTGCTCCCTGCATTCACAGACAGGATTTGTGCTGCCTTGACCGCTGTGTGATCAGACCCCTTTGTCCTTCTTGTCCACATCCCTCCCCCCAGGATGAGCTGATAGCCCACTGGGATGTGGAGCTGCTGCATCACCTGTGAGCACTGCTGAGTGCTCAGCCTGTGTGCTGGGTGCTTGGCAAAGGGTCCCAATAGGAACGGGAGGCTCTAGGAGTGCTTAAAATTGAGGGGATCCAAAGAATAATAATAAGTGTAACAAATCACTTTTATATGGGCTGGAGGAAAGCACAAGTTGATGTCTGGGCTCTTCTCTGCTGTGACTTTGAAGGGATTCCCCCAGCTCTATGCAGTGAGTCCCCAGGTAAGGGAAGCAGAGGGAGAGGATGGTGCTTTTGGCCTGAGGAGGTGCTTTGAGAGGGAAGGAGAGGTGCTGCAAGCCCTGGGTGAGCTGAGCTGGCTGCACATCAGGCACAGCAGGGCTCTGCGAGGTGGTGGAGTGGAGCCCCAGCCAGTGTGTCCATGTCTTACCTTGGCCCCCAGCCTCTTCACCCAGATGTTTCTGTGCAGCAGTGGGAGCTCTTTCCTTTCAGTGCAGGTGCTTCCGTGTGTAGTTTGCTCACAGCCAGCTCAGGTAGGGCTTTTTTGGGATGTTTTTATCAAGTCTGATTGCAATGGCCTGTTCAGACAGCAGAGCCATTTCCTGCTGTCTCTGGAAGAGGCTGCAGGCTGTCTTCTGCTGTGGACAGCCTGATTTGTCTTCTTCTGGGCACTAAAGGTGAATATTCTTTTAATTCTAGTACAGAGGAGCTCAACGAAAGCAAGAGACTAAAGAAGGGGGAAGTGGGGAGCAGAATGAGACCAAACGTTACTGGTGTGCTGTCGAGGGCTTTTTTCCCTTCTGTTTTGCAGTTATCTGATTTGTAGAAAATTTGTGATTTTGTCCTGCACGTACAGGATGGGCTCAGTGCAAATGGCTGCTCAGAGCAGAAGGCACAAAGTGCTTGTTAACTAATTGATGTTTTTGAAAGTATATGTATGATTGCATCCTGTAGGTGGACTGTGTAGCAGGCAAGTTTTGACCTCCCTGCAGGTGGGCAGAATTGGGGGTAGTTCCAGGTGACTTTGGCTGGGAGTTTCCCTGGAGAGGGACCTCAATGTTCAGTTCCCAGTGGCTGCTGGGTGCAGCCTGAGCCCACTGCAGGTGCTGGTGCTCTCTGAGCACCCAAATCCACACACAGCAGTGGAGGAGTGTGCGGTTTGCTGACGGATGCAGTCCATGTTTTCACACGCTGGTGGGGTGCTCCCTTGCCTCGATTAGCTAAACCTTTGCCTTGGCTTTAGAGCCATTTTCAGAGCATTAATCTCAGAGCTGTGGGAATCCCCCAGAGATGGGAGGGGTGTAGGAGAGAAACAGAAGCAGCTGTGTGTTTACCAACCCCTGCCTTTTTGTTTGGAGAGTCAACTTCAGGTACTGGAGCCATGTGAGAGCTATAGTTAGTTCCCTGCATTCTCACTGAGCATTGAATTTGTTCAATAGTCACAATAGCCCATTTTGTACGAGGACTAGCATTTATCTTTGTGTATTTGGAAATTACTGGAGCTGAGGTTAAAACAACCTGTTCTCGTGTGGAAGCTGTAGAGTTGTATTAAAATAGAATATCTCACCTTCAGTGGTGTGGTATTTCATAATACATGCCCCCATTGTGTGTTAAATGATAAAGCGCTGTAATAAAATATGTCCAGATTGTTCTTGCTATTTTATGCCCTGTAACATTCTTCTATTTGCATCAACTATTAAGGTCTACCAAAAGAACCAAACCTGAATGGTCCAGTGTGACAGAGGATGGGGTTGTTCAGGCACAATTTTCTACTGGCAGCAGCATGGCTGGGAAGGATGTTGTCAGAAGATAAACCTTATACAAGGACAGTCATCCTGTCAGAAACCTTCCTTTGGCTTTCCAGGGAGAATAGTTCCAGGAGCTGTGCAGGGGCTGGAGCATTCATAGGTGAAGATCTGTGAGACTTGGGGTTGCAGAGGCCCAAATTCAGATACAGCCATTTCACAAGTGAAAACCAGTCAGTGCTGTGGACTGGGTCCCTAGTGAGCAATGGTCCATGTCACAGCAGGATTGTGGAGTCCCTTTAATTGGTGACCTTCGTTCAAAAGGGGCCCGGGACGTGTTTGAGAGCAGGAGCAGATTTTGCAGGGACAAGACGGCAGCTAAGGAGAGCTTTTTTGAGAAGCAGCTGCACTATGATTCAAGAAGTTGCTCATCCTCATGACTGATTTGCCTGAAAGCTGAAGTGCATTTGGCAGTTAAAGTGACATTATTTCAGGTCTTTGGCATTTGTAAAAGATGCTCTTGCTTTTCTCTTTCATCTCCTTTTCTCTTGTGCTTCCCCCCTTCTCTAACCTGCATAACTGTCATAAATTGCCTACAATGGGCTTTTCTTTAAAGATAAACTCATTTTTCTCACAGATAAACTCATTCACGTAGTCTGCTCATCACTTTTGTAGCCCCCTCCTGAGAGTATCAAATAGAGAATCTTATTCTGTCACTTTAGCTACATATTAATAGTATTATAATGAGCATTATAGTTCTGGGGTTTGCAGCCTGAACCAGACACTTTTTGGTGCCTACAGTCATGAAGTTTTTGGCTGTCCCTTGAGCGTGTTCATTGGAGATTTGGAATAACAAATCACTGTGATGTATCTGTTGTGCTTCAGTGTGTTTCAGCTGTAATGTCTTAACCCAGCCTGGTCAAGGCTGGAAGAGCGGCGTGTGATGGATCCCAACCCTGCTTGGGTACATGCCTGCTCTGTCCCACCCACACCTCTGTCCTCAGACTTTGGGCCATGAGTCTGAGTATTCCTGGACCACAGATGAGCAGAGGAAGGGCACTCCCTTGGTTGATACACAATCTGCAGACATCTCTTCCTCTGCCCTCTGAGGACAGTCCTAAAGAAATAACCAGTTCAGGGCTCGAGAGCATTCACAGCAAATGGGGTATTGGGACTTGTCGAGCAGAAATACAGGAGAAAAAGAAGATGTCATCATACTGCTGTAGGGATCCATGGATTGCTATGCCGGGAATGTGCTCCTTGTCTCTAATGGGCATAATAAAACTGGAAGAGGTACAGGGATGGGCTGTGAAGATGGTGATCAGAGAGAGAAAAAGCCTTCCATGTACAGAGTGGGTGAACAGAGGAGAGCTCTTCTCTGGAAAAGGGATGATTAAGCAGGAGTGTGATAAACATTGATACAGCCATGAATAAAGTAGATGGAGAGTGACTGTTCAAGTTCTTCTTCGTACCAGACCTAGCACTAGCAGATGAAGTGTGGAGGCTCGAAACAGGCAGAAGAAGATATTTCTTCCTGCAAGCAGGCAGCGAGCTGTGGAAATCATCACCTCTGGGTGGGTGTGAGAAACTGATGTGGGTTTGGAAATGTGCTGGAGGCATTTGTGGAAGAGACACAGAGCAAGGCTGCTAAAGAGCATGACTCAGGAGATCCCTAGTCACAACTTGTGCAGGTGGCTGATTATTCTGGGGAGACTCATTCTGCTCTGAGCCTGTTCTGATCTTTCTTAGACCTTCAGCTGGCTGTTGGCAGACCACCCAGTGAGGTGGCCGCTCTGACTGGGTCAGTGTGATGCCTTATGTTTTCCTGGGGAAAAGGCACAGAGGTAGTTGGAAGCATCTGGCAGGCTGGGCTGAGCCCTCGTGCTCTCCCTGAACCACGTTGTTCTCCAGAGGGTCGTGGTTTGGGGAGGAGGAGGCCATTCAGAAAGTTGGCATAGATTGGATTCTTTCTTCTTTTTTTTTTGTTGATTGATTGGAAGCTTCTGTAGGATGCCAAGGAGCTCTTGCCCCTCATTCTCTGCAAGTAAATACTGTTTTTCTTTGTCCTCTTCTCCACATTTGTTTTTAAATTACTGCTTTGTGCTGGTGTTGCTGAAAACAGGGAGATCCCTCTCACAAATGATCCATTTTTTCCAGATTCTTTCTTGTTCTTCCAGCTCCTTCAAATGACGGCTGAATGCCTTTCTGCAGCCTGATTCCCTTCTTGCACTGGTCAAAATGGTGAAAAAAACTAATTAAAATCCAAGTATTTAAATGGGGTGAGGTACAGGGAGAAGTGAAAGCCTTCCCTGGAAGAAACATCCACTGTTGTTCTATTGCTCGGGGGCTCTGCGGGAACATGGTTCATCTAGCAGTGGGTTCAATAAAGATGCAAATTTTATACCTTCATCTTCTATTAATATCAAAAAAAGATGCAGCATTCCAGGAGGACAGTGACTGTGTTACAGCCCGAGCTCGTTTGTCTTTGTTCTGGGATTCTGGTCCTCGCAGGCGCAACTTCCAGGGACCCCTTCTTTGTTTGTCTGCCTGGTGTCAGAGGATGTCTGTGGTTTTCCCTACCCCTTCCAGGAAAAGAGGTGGCTTTGGCACATGTCATGTGCATAATGATCATAAATTGCCTACAATGGGCTTTTTTTTCCTTCCATAAAAAGAAAGCACCCTTTTCCTTCTTCCTTTAATAAAAAGAGAATGAAATAAATAAAACCCCTAGACAAAACCAGTAGATGACAAACTGCCTTCTACCTGCAGTTTCCCAATTAGCTAATTATAACACACATTTGCACACAGGCTTTTTTAAAGCAGACTGTTGCTATTCTCTTTCTGTACAAGGTTTTTAGTCACTGTACATCTTGTGTCTTTAAATAATGTATTAGGAACATTTTCGAGTCTGTAAGTGCTTTTTTAATGAGTGTGAAGATTTTAATGGGACTAGATTGCTTTTCATGACATTTCAGAGTGACTTAATTGTAACAATGTTGAGAGGCTGTATTTTAAAGTTTGCTAAGTATGTCTGGTGCGGATTGTAGTCAAATGCTTTAAAGACAGAATGGCTGATGAGATCAGATATAGCTTCTTTTTTTTTTAATCTCAGCTTTCTTAAAGAGGAGAATCTGCAAAGTTGACATAAAAGAAGAAAATGAAGATTTTTAAGGTCTAAACCAGCGGTGGTCATCCATTCAGCTTATGCCTATTCTTGCTAATGTTCAGAGATTATTTCCTGTATTGCTGGGTTTGTACTTGGTCCTTCTGTAGTCACTGATGGGGCTGTGGAGGGCTTGTAAGATTTTTTTGTTATTACCATTTTATTTTTTTTTAAGCAGCTGCATTTGATTTAGGAGTTGCATTCAGTTTCAGTGCATATAGGCAATTTTCCGAAAGTGTCACCGACTGTTTTGGGATGGCTTTTAATTTGTGGCCAAATGATGGGTCAAGAAATTGTCATTAGTCTCCATCAAAATGTGAGCTCTGTCCTGAGCCTTGCTCCCTTCCAGCTCCCTCCTGTCCAAGCCAGAGCAGCTGTGTGGAAGAGGGGAATGTTAAACGGGAGAGAGCCCAAAGGAATCGAGGCATAACCTATAGCAGCTCGTACTGCTTTTGTTACACAAGCACCCTGTGCACAGGAAGGGTGAAAGGAAATAAAATAGCATTATGAAAACACTAGGGCAGACAGGAATATTGGAGTGCAGCAGTGGGAACGAGCATGAAGTTATTTGCATTTCTTCAGTCTTTTCTTCCCAAAGACTTAACAGTATTTGCTGAGCACAAATGAAATACCTTGGGGTGCTCTCCTGTGGGGGAGCAGCCCAGGGACTGTTAAGTTACTTGCTTTAGGTCACCTGCAGCACCTGTGGCAGAGACTCGCATCTGCATGACTTGACTCTTGATTTAATTAAGCAGTGGGGCCACTTGTTTCTGGCAGGGCTTCTAGAAGTGACAAAACTTCTTGTTTAAGAAAAATGGAACTATAATTTAATTTGAGTTAGCACCAACCTACGTCCAAAAAAGTAACTTCCTGAATGCAGATTTAATTCTCATTTTAAAACAAGTGTAGTGTTTAAGCATTTTGAGGGAATTTGAGAGCTAAACCCGGCTTTTCTCATGAATGCCAAGGGGAAAAGATTTGTAATGAGTCAGTCAATTTGCATGTGAAGTTATTAGTATATGCCAGTGTTGGATTTCACTTGACCTGCTCAGAGGTCTCCTGTGCCTTGGCATGGGATTGGAGAACACTTTAGTATTTGGCAACATGCACCAGGCCAGAAGCTGGTGATGGTTGCGCCTGAATATAAAGCTGTTGAAAGCAATGGAGGTCCTCTGCATTACAGAGCTGAGCATCTGCTGCCTTCCATCCATCTTGACTTTGTTTTGGTATCTCCTGAAACGCTGGTTCTGTAACCTCCACTTGCTGTTCACAACCACAAATTGCTACATATGAGCCAGTCCCTAAAACAAAAACATACCCTGTGCAGTGCCTGTGGTGTATTTTGATTTTACACTAGCTCGATGGGATGAGTGATGGTATTTGTTCTGCAGCACAGGCAATCCAAGAGGGCCAAGCTGCTGACAGTGGGATTTCTGTAGGGGCAGGGTTGAAGGCCTTTGAAGGAACATTGTGTTTCTGAGTTGTCAGTAACAAACAGTGGGCCTTTTAGCCTTGATTCTAAAAATAATTGTTTCCACTGGAAAAATAATGGGAAAAATACTCATTTAAGAAAAAAGTCACATGAGAAGGTGTTTGGGGAATGAGGAATTCCTTCCTCACTGCCTGGTAAGTCAGGATCAGCTCAAATGGTTCATGTTTCCTGGTGTGCCCATACCTCTCAAATTTTGGTCTTTTGGGAGGGCTGAATTACAGGGTTGGACAAATCCTGCCCAGAGGCTGCTGCAGGCTTTCATCTTTACTCCTCTGATGAATATCACTGAGGAAGAGATGCCTGAACTAGTCCTTGAAAATAAACATAAAGGAGGGCTTGAATAGATCTGCAGCATTGCAGAGCCTGCCCCATTCAGGTTAAAGTCTCTTGGCACCACAGTTGCTCCTTGTGAGCTTAAAATGACACAGATGGATGTGTGACAGTCACAGTCACACCTCGGGTGAATCTGGTGCTCAGGACTTTCTCCATTGCAACCTCCCGAATCCTAAAGATCTATGTTTGCTTCATACTTGCAAGGACAGAGATGACAAATGAGCAGGTAAACTGCAAAAGTCACACCTGGATGCTCCAGATGTTGCTCCAGCCCCTCTCACTCGCGGGTGCTTTCCTTGCTTGGTGGGAGCTGTGCGTGCACAGTTGATTTCAGTTGATGTGTGGAGGTTTTTTGGGGGTGCAGGATGCTTCTCTGTCAGCCAGGAGTGCCCACCAGCCTGGGAGCTGGCCTTTGCTTTCCTCTCCAGGCTGGGATTTAAAGAATGTGTGCTGAGGATCTCTGTTTAACCTGTGGAGAAAGGAAGTGTTTTCGTTAGGGCTGAAAGCCCCTGAGGAGATGGTAACTCCTGCACTTGCTCATCCCTCCCAGGGCCCTTGCTCCCTTGCAGAGGGTAAGTGCTCATCAGTGCGATTTATGGCATCATCTTTGCTTATCAAAGGAGATGTCTGCAGAGGCCCCTCCATCTCCCTGCCCAGCCACGCTCCCATTCCACACTGGCCTGCGGCTGTGTCCGGCTGCGTGTGTTTGCACAGCCAGAGCTCTGGGATAAGAATGCTTTTATTTCCTTTTGATCCTCAGCACTGCTGATCTGCACAGCACATGGCACCCAGGAGCACCGAGGGCTCTTCCTAGGGATGAGTGACAAATAAAGACAGGGTAGAATGGTTTTTAAGGTAAAATGAAGGAAAGTGGGTCCATGAAGTGTCCCTTCAGCAGCATTAGGGGAATGCTCCATACCCTGCAGGATTAGGCTATAAACCCAGGCTTTAATAATTAGTGTCTCTTATAATTGAAGATCAGCCTCAGATGTGTCTGCCTGTTTGCACACAATGGAACTTGGATGGAAGTTGTCTATTGAGATGAAAATGACAGAAACATCCACTGACAAAATACACCTAGGCAGTCTTGATTAGATTAATTCAAATGGTTACAGCATCTGGAGCCTTTAGCATGTAGGGGGCATCCTAATGGCCCTGAAAGCTTCCCCAAATCCTATTAGATAGGTTAATCTCATTGCAGAATACATTCCAGGTCTATATAAACTGCATTGCTATAATACTTTCTGTGGTTGCCTAATCCTTTAAAGGTGAACTGTCGTAGACTAGCTCTGTGGAGTCCATTGTAATGCAGTGCCCCAGAAAAGTTCAGGAAAACAATGCAGTTAAAAAATAAAAATCAAACCTAAAAAGTTGACCCAAACTCAGAAGTTGGCAGGGTGAAGTAGAGCTGCAAATCCGAGATAACTGCATTGTAAATGAATAAAAACGAAGGTATTTTCCTCATTATGATGCTGTATTTTGTTTGTGCCACTTGGGAGGAATTGCTTCATTCATTCCTGTGGATCCTCCATGTCCCTCTTTCAGCTGACTCTTTCTGTCTCTGGAGTGGTGGTTAAATATGAGATTCTCCCATTTTGACCAGGGCTGCCCTGGGGACCTGGGCCTTGGAGAAAGGATAAATGCCGGAGGCTCAGGTGAGCTTGCTGGTCTAGGGCTGCCCTCCGTGCTTTGCTCAGGGATCAGTGTGTGCTGCCTGCCCCAGGACATGGTGACTGAGCACTGGCTTTTTTGGGAAGCTTGTACCCCCAGGTGCAGAGATGGAGTGGAGCCAGGTGCTTGATTCCTGGCAGCATCCAGTCCGTGTCTGTTGGGAATCTGAGAGTGCAGTGCTGTAATTCGGGCTCAGCGCTCGGCTGTGCAAGAGGAAGGTGTAAATTATTTCACTGGGTGCTACTCCCTGGTCCCAGCTGAGCACTGCTAGGGGAATGGACCCAGGAATTGCAGTGCAGCTGCTGGACTCTGACTTGCTTCATCTCCTCCTCCCCATTCCTGTTCTGGCTGTAGCACCTGCCCTTTTGACACAGCAGCCCTCTGGGGTGTGACGGGTGGGGTGGCAGCGGTCCCAGTCTCTGCTCCCTCGCTGTCCATCCCCAAGGTGATGCACTGATCCTCACTCTGCTGCACCTTTGGGGGCTTGCAAGTGACTGATGTGGCCCTGTGGCACCATTAAAGATTTGTACCCCAGTTATCTCTACCCCATTGCCATCTCTCCCACCCTTTCCAGCCTGTGGAAGTAATAAGCCAGTTCCCATACCCTGCTGTAGAAAGGGGTCAGATTTTGGCATTATAAGGGATTAAAGCCTCAGTTGTGGTCACTGTTCAGCATTGCGTGGATGTCTCCTGTGACTTTTAGAGAAATTCAGAGTATTCCAGGGAGACCTTATTGCAGCCCTTCAATACTGTAAGGGGGCTTTGTAAGAAAGATGGGGAAACTTCTTAGAGCCTGTAGGACAAGGGAATTGGTTTTAAACGAAGAGGCTTGATTCAAATTCGATATAAGGGAGAATTTTTTACAGTGAGGGTGATAAAACACTGGCACAGGTTGCCCAGAGAGGTGGTGGATGCCCCATCCCTGGACACTCTCAGGGTCTGGCTGGATGGGGCTCTGAGCAGCCTGATCTTGTTGAAGTGTCCCTGCCTATGGCAGGGGGATTGGGCTACGTGACCTTTCAAGGTCCCTTCCAGCCCAAACCATTCTTTGATTTGCTGGTTCTTTTTTCTGCCTCCTGCTACTTGGTTCCTGCAATAAGGAGCCCAAGTCAGAAAAAATGAGCCTCTTTCTCAGCTGCCTTGATGTGCCTTCTGGCAGAGTGTGTCCGAGCACGTGGCTGGGAGACGTGGTGCCGTCTTCCCTTTGCTAGAGCTGACTCCTCATGCAACCAGCAGTGTACTAAATGTACATCTGTGTATTGTGAGTGTATCTACAACCTGGCTGGCTGCACTTAAATAACAATTAGATTTGCTTGCTGACCATTTGGCACTTAGCAGTCTCATAATTAGTAACTGCAAACCAGTAGAGACAATGAAGGAAATCCCTAGTTTTTATAATACTGCCCTGCTTTATGACTGTCTGCACAATCATAACCTCCTGCTTGTACAAAAAAAGCAAACACTTCAGTATTTTGACAGATGTTATATATAAAAAGGAGCTCAGCTTGTGTATTAATTTGCTGTTCCTTGTGTTACCTTTTGGGGTTTTTTCACTGAATACATCCATAGTTGGTGTTATCTGCTTTGGATTAAATATCTGCTACGTTTGCTTTCCCTTTTTCCATATGGTGCTGGAGGTGGAGGAGCTGGTCCCCCAGCATGGAGCAGGGCCCCAGTGTTGCCTCCACAGCAGCAAGGCTCCTTCAGGAGTGGCAGCAGTTCACATACGGATGGGCAAGGGTCTGTTGTTCTTTCAAGTCTCCCACTGGTTTGGGGGGAAGTTGTGTAGCCACAGCAGCTGCTTGCCAGCTACCAGGGTTTGAGAAGCCAGTGTGATTGATACCAAGCCAAAGGAAAACATGCCAATTGCTTTGCAAGGGGACATGGGGTTGCTTTAAGGGAATGTGTTTTGGGTCAGTATCTCCAGGGGTGGGAGAAAAAATCCCCGTTCTTGTGAAAATGAATGAATTTTCAGTATGAGTTACCTGGGGACTGTGCCTGGAAAATGCACCAGTGTTATCATCACTGCAGTGCAAACAAGTAGGTGCATTGTTTGGCTGGGAGCTTCCCTGGGTTCGTGTTATCCTGGGAGAAGGGAGGCTGTCCTTACTTGCTGTTCTCAGACCCTTCAGCATTTTTCTATTTGCCCAGCACAGTTCGCCCAAGGCTCAATCCCAGCAGGAGCTGCCCAGAACATCCCAACTTCAGCTCCCTCCTGGCTCCCGAGGAACCAGGCATGGGGAGCACAGGGACATATTCCCACATTTAGGTAGTACAACCTGCAGTTCATTTGCTTGCTTGCTGAAGCTTTTCACTTTCTTGATCACGGTTCACTTTGGATGGGTTTAAAACCCCCTTTGGGAGCTGTAGCTTGGATAGACTCATTGATTTGAAGCATGAAGTCTCCCTTGCTCCTGTGTAGTAGCTGGGACTGCAGCTGCTCTCCAGAGGTGGGGTTCATCATTTGCACTTGGGTGTGCAAAGAATGGGAGCAGGAACGTGAGCTGGTCACCCAGGGCTCTTCTGTGGCTGGGGATAAGAACCAGGCACATCTGGAGGGGTTTGGCTGAGATTCCAGCTGTTTCTCTCCATTGAGTCTGGAGCCTCTGCTAAATCCAATTCCTCATTTAATGAAGCCAAATGCAAACAGAACTGCAGATCTCTAATTAATATTGGAGTGGGTTCTCTCTCACAAATTTGTCGTTTCTTCCCTCACCACTCCCTTTTGAAATAATTTATTTTCTCTGCTTAAAACATTCCTGTATTGTTATTGCTCTCACAGTGGTGCACACTGCACTCGCTAAATCAAATTTATAATGCTGGAATTAATTTAGAAGGTTTCTTCCATTTTCTCTCCATGTACATTTAAAAAAGAGAAGTTCTTTAAATTAACTTGATGTAACTGGATTTGTTTTCACTTTATTAGCTTTGGAGGGGGTTCTCTTGAGGACCTCAGTGTCATTATATTATCTGAGGAGCAGATCTGCTTCAGTCTGATGGAAATTTTTAACAAGAGCAATGTTTTCCCATTTCAGAGTGAGTAAATACTTTACTGAAATCCAGGGGGCTGATGCTCTGCTGCATTGCCAGTAAAACATGAAGTGAAAAACAGCTGGCAGAGTGCAGAATACCAAGTGCTGTTGTGCCTGCTGATCTGCAGAGCTGATCCGCAGAAGGGCTCACACTCAGGTGTATTTTTGTGAGTGATTTTATCTGTCCAGGAGATTTTAGCTCTCGGCCAGCTCTGAAGCAATCATGTTTTCCGTATTTATTGTTAGCTGGGTGTCTGACCTTCCCTCTACCACTTGCCAGAGGTGTGGGAGTTCAGTGACTTCATCACTGGGATGTTTGATGCCTGGGAATAGGTGCTGCTCCCTGTCCCCTGAAGCCTCAGGCTGCAGCCCTTGTGGCCACAGCAAGCTCAGAAGGGCTGGGGCCAGGCAGGGGCTCTTTCCAAGGTGGCAGGAGCAGGTTGATAAATGCCACGGCAGGATTGTCAAACTCTCCATTGCAGCAGGTGAGACAGACACGTGGTGGAGTGTCCTCCCCTTTGGAGACAGGTCCTTCTCCTTATTTGTGTTGTGTAAGGAAAACAGCCAAATAATACGAGCCCTGTCACAAAACTAATTTTCAACTATTTGATTATCTAGAACCATTTTGGTGCAGATAAATATTTCTGACCCTGGTTGGCACATTATTGCTTTGACCTCTCACCCCTGGAAAACCCCTGTCTGCATCTTCCCAGGCTGGATGGCTTGAAAACTATTATCAGTGACAAGTAAAAGACTGCAGAGAAATAAACAACGGGGACCTCTGAGCTTGCCCTTGTAAACTCCGGTCAGGCATCACCCGAAAAGCGCCCAGAACACAGACAGATCAATGCTCTGCACAGTCCTCTGCAGACACACTCACTCGCAGAGGGCTTTCACAAGCTATAATGCATGTTTTGATAATGTCTTAGCACTGCATTTTTTAATGTACTTCCTTTGTTTGTTAAGGTGCCTTTCAAGCCGAGTCAGTGCTGGCTTTCCATAAAGATTCTCTGGTGCTTCCATCATATACGTTGAAAGTGGTGTGCACAGAAGCAATTCTGTCAATATATATTTTAATGTATTATTCAGCTCCTGTTGTTTGTGTTTGCCAAGGAAGTTTGCATGCAATCTGCCAGGTTAGTTTCTTAAAAGCTCGGATGCTGAGTTTCGGTTTTCATCTAACTCTTCCCCTTTATAGGAATGAGCTGTCAGGAGCAGTGTATTTTTTTTGTTTAGTGCTGTGCAAGTCCTGGATGTCCAAATGGAAATGTGACAGGCAGAAAAAGCAAGAATGTGCATTTTTTAGTTTAAAAGGAATTAGTAAGTTCTTGAGGTAGTTTTTGTTTAGCAGTGTTGGTGTCAAAGTAAAGTACTCTATGGTTCTACACTGTGGTAGCTGAAATTTGAATAAGGTCCTGTTTTTTATCAGCCATCACTTGGGAATCGAGATGAGCCGTGAGGGGATCTTGTGTTTCACTGAATTAGCACCATGAAGGCAACAGCACTGGGGTGAGAGGATTATGGTTTGAATGAACACCCAGAACTAATCTGCTTCCATGATTTGCTGGGTACAGTTGGGAAGAAAGCTAATCCAGAGGGAAGCATTTTACTTTTCCCCCCATGTGTACTGGAGATCACATTGTCCTGAATGACCCCACTTCCCTCTTGCACTGCTGTGTTACAAAGTGCTGAAAAAAATTAGTCTGTGGTGCTGCTGTGTTACCTTTAGGGTGTTCCTAATCCCATTGTCATGAAGGTCCTGGTAAAGCGTCACCCTCGCTTTGCCTGTTTTTTGCTGCTGCTTAATGAAATCCCAAGAAAATAGTAAAGTTAAATTTGGGGTTAAAGCATTCATCTCTAAAAGGCATTTTTACTTTCGTGGTGTTGCATTGCTTTTCTGGTTACTGGGGTTAAAATCCTAGCGATACCTTTGCTGATACCTGTTTTTCACCACTTGTGAAGTAGCAGGGATGGATGTGATGGTTTTTTGTTGGAGGGGGATGTGTAACAGGCAGGTACAACAGGGGAACTTGGGTTCAGTTTCTCTTCTGGCAGGGGACTTGGTCTTGTGCAGTCATGTAAAGAACAGCTGGATCTGGGCTAGATCCTCACTCCTGGGGTTCCTTGCGGCAAAGCACCCTGAAGATCTCTACACAGGGTGTACTAAAGACAGCGCATGGTGTAGGGAGGGGAATTTTAGAAATCTGATCCCTTGCTTTCTCTGCACTGCTCTGTAAAACAAAGAGCCCTTCCCTGCTTCACTCACAGGTGCTGATGAAAGATGCTTTTAAGATTTAGGTTTTTAAAGAGTCTGGTAAGAGAGAAAATACCCAGAATTGGAAATCTGCTCTAAGGGCCTAGTGCTGACCTGACTGATAGACCCTCGAGCCCAGGCTGAGTTTTGCTCTTTGTTTTAGACAGTCTCTGCTCTAGCTCATGTGGTAATAGAGATGCTCGTGCACTTGGGCTTGGCCAGAGTCCAGAGACATGAGATAGAACGTGGTGCAAGGGTTACTTCAGAGGTGGCATTTCCTTCCCTTTGTTTCAGTATTCTTTCAAATCCTGGTTTGAGGCATCAGTCTCGAGCCAGGCTGAGCAAACCTACATTTTCTTTCTACGTTTCCCTTTCTCTCCATTTGACTCTTTTACTGGCTTTGCTTATAGTCCTGGTGTGCTTTCCAGGAGCTGCCATTAGTCATGTTCCCCAGAGTCCCCGTTTCCCTCCCGGCTGTGATGCATGCCATCGCCATAAGTTTTCAGTTTATTTAAAACCCTGCTGCAGCAGGTTTCCCCCCTGCATCCCTTTCAGAACTAAAAGCACTAGGCTATTCATTATTTTCAATAAATAAGCAGTCATTTTGTTAATCCATCTTAAAAAGTATGATCACCCACAGGTGGAGTGCTTTTTTATTACTGTTATTTGATTCCTTCCCATAGATCATTTTGCAGAGCTCCGTCTCTCAGTCACGTTTCCCAGCTGCTGCGGGGGGTGCAGGAGGTCGCTGGCATGGGCAGCAGTGCCCCCCAGGGCTTTGGGGTGCTCTCCCAGGGGCAGGGCTCAGTGGCATTGACTTCCAAGTTTCTCTCCACCTTTCTCTGCCTCCCGTGGTGGCAGAATCCTGCTTCTTGCCTTGCCCATCAGGTCGCTCCATCAGCAGTCAGATCCCTGAGCCAGGTTTCTTAAAAACACATTGCAGCAGCAGTTGCACAAGGCAGGGAGGGAACAATAACCTGGAGGTTCTTGCCTAAATACTTGCCTAGACAGATACTGCTGTCCTGGTGTTGGACTTGAGTTAGGAGGGCTTGATTCTGTGCCATTGATCTCAATGTCGTGAATACAAATGCAGCATTTACTCTGGAGTAAATTTGTAGTATTTCTACTTCTGCCTTTAGAATTACATCACGTGTAAGTGAGATAAAGGTCGAGGCTCTTGCCATGGTGTAATTCTAAATGGGAAAGCAGAGGATGAATTTTTAGAAATGCTTGTTCCTAGCAGAAGTTTGCACTTGGTGAATTATGCTCTTAATTTCAAAGAAAAGCAAAATAAAATCACTGACATGAAAATCCTATCTGTACCTTAAAAAGGCACATCTATGGATGCGTACACACAAACTATTGTTTAAAAAATAATAAACCTACAAAAAGCAGTTATTTAAGCTGCAGGTAACAGTTATTTGGCAGTGTCTGGGTTTTGTTTGGCTCACATTGTAAAAAGCCCCCAGCTGTGGTGTTTTCCGCCCCGTGCTTCCAGTGGGGCCTCCTCCAGTCTGCTGGTATGGGGCTGCTGGGAAGGGTTTGGCTCCAGGCAGCAATGGGAGAGACACCAGAGTGCAGGGGAGGATGTGAACCATGCTTAAAGCTCCTAGCTGGGAGGCTTTGAGAGATGAACATGGAGGTCGAAGATGGTGTTTGAATGGAACCAAGAGTAAGGCAGGGCCAGGTGGGGGAGCACAAGGATGGGATGGCAAATCCGATCCCAGCTGGCATCATGGACCAGTGAGGGAGCCGTGCCTGGGGGTAAGACAGACCTACAGAGATGGTCTTGGGGTCTGGGGTCTGATTCAGACTGGCACTGTTGTGGTTTGCGTCCTGTGGAGGCAAAAGGGATGGAAAAGGCATTTATGTGTTTGTTTTAAATTAGTTTGTCTTTTTTTGAGTTCGGGAGCCCTGAGCTGGTTCTCTGGAGATGGCATTACTGAGTGCATGTGTGCTGAGCATATGTGAGAGGGGAATTGAATTGCTTGGAGAGAAGTTTGTCAGCTCTAGGTACAGCAAAGAGATGAGAAAAGACAGACATTTTGGGACTGTTTCTGCTAATTTTATGTGAAAGAGTAAAATGCATTGAGTTATGCTGGGAGGGGGTATGTGATACGTGAGGCACTGAGGTGATGCCTCTGCTCATGGTAAGGAGCAGCTTATAAAAGCAAGGGCAGTAATGGGAACAGATGGTACGATTTTTGTTGGGGGAAGATAGTTGCTGGTTCTTTAAGTTTATTTTTAAGAGGTGACTAAAGAAGGCAAGACCACTAGTGGAGAAAAAACTGAGAAACAACCTTGCCAACAAAGCATTGCAGACAGCGCAACATTTCCATTTGTTTTCTCAAACAACAAACCCGGAAGGTCAGATTGCAGGATGAGTGTCCCTTCTCTTCCCTAAGCCTTGCACCATTCCTGCCTTTCCTGAGAGCACATCTGTTTGCCGAGGGGGAGCCTCTCCTGGCTAAGCCTGCTGCATGTGCCTGCTCCGAGGCAGTGGGTGCAGGAGGTGTGACACAGGCTCTTGTCACTCCCAGGCACCGCCCGTGCTCACCTGCAGTTGTTTTATTTTCCCATTGAAGCACTCACTCCGTGATGGGGAGTGCTTCCCATCAGCTGTTCAGGGACCCTCCAAGAGAGGGAGGCAGCCCCAGCCAGCCTGAGGAGATGAAGGACACGTGTCGGCTCGAGCAGGGAGGATTTGCTGGGGAGCATCACGGTTTTCACATTTATATTGCCAAGCTAGTAACATTATCCTGCGTTTGTCACAGCTCTTCCTAGAACTCTGATCTTTTTGTCGGTATTTAAAGATCTTTCTATTCTTTATTTAACAACAGGAGGTTTTAGGTTTAAATGGCACAATAGTGTATGTAATTTATATATACAAAAAAGATAAATTGCTGCTTCTCGAGACACAAAATGCAAGCATTGCTTTGTTGGCTGAATTAACTTTTGTGCTATGTCAGGTGTGGAAGGTATTGTTAGAGATATGATTTTAGTATATAGCAGTACTAAATATTTTATCTTGTTGGCAAGCGGTGTTGTTGCAGAAGGTTTAAACTTCAAAGTGAGCTTTGCTAAAATGTCTTTAAAATAAAAGAAAAAAAAGTTGGAGAGGGAGATGTAAGAGTGACTTGATTCGTGCTGGAATGATTTCACAGAAGGATTGTTATCCACTGAGACACAAGGCTTCTATTTGACCTCCTGCTGACTTCCCTAAACACTGTTTGTAGGATGTTTAAACACTTAAAAAAAAAAAAAAAAGCAAAGCTGCTCTGCCGGGTTCACATCTCTTTTTTTCTAAGTGACACACAGAGAAGGTATTTAGCACTTACAAAGAGCTTGTTGGCGAGCTCTCAGTTCGAGGGATGAAGAGGCGACCCAGGCACTCTATTTCAATTTCACTCTGGTGCTGGGCCTCCCTTTCTGCTCAGACTCTGCACAGAATCAGCCCATCAGTCTGGTGTCACCACCAGGAGCATCAGCCCCGTGGTGCCAGGCAGGAGGTGCTGCTGTGTGACAGCTTCACCTCCTGGGGTTCTGAGGTACCTGCTGGGGCATCACCCCGGGGTTCTGAGGTACCTGCTGGGGCATCACCCCGGGGTTCTGTGGTACCTGCTGGGGCATCACCCCGGGGTTCTGTGGTACCTGCTGGGGCATCACCCCGGGGTTCTGTGGTACCTGCTGGGGCAGCACCTCCGCAGGAGCCCCAGCTCCCCTGCCTGCTGCACCAGGAGCTACTACACCATGGGCTCCAGCAGCCTGCGCGTGATTCGTGAGCTATTTTGGGACCTTTCTGGCAGAAAAGTGCAATATCATCGTTGAAGAGACTGCTGCGGGATAAACTGTGACTAAGATCTGAGCTGGCAAACTGTGCTGAGAGCTCCCAGGCGTGGGGATCTGCAGTGGGGTGTCGGCACAGGGAGGCTCAGCCCCTCCTGTCACGCTGCAGGAGGCATTAACCAGGCTGACAAATTCACAGGCTCTGAGCCCTGGCCAAGGGGCAGCTCCGTGCTGCCCTCCCCCAGGTACTGCAGTACCCTGGGCTCTCAGAGGGCTGCATTTCACACACCAGTTTCCAAATTCTGCTCAGTAACAGTGAGCAAGTTCATTGTAAGGCAGTTATTCATGTGCCTGAAGCTGTTCCCATTTGTTTCACCTCTTCCTTGTCTTTTCCTTGTGCTCCCTACACTCCATCGTCCTCTTGTGCTGCCTTGCTGAGCTGGCATTTTTAATGAGTGGCTGGAAATTTAACGTGGACTGAGGCTCCATCTTCTCCTATGGGGGTGTCCAGGTCTTGCTGTCTTCAGGTCATCCGTGACTAAATGCTGCAGGACAGCGCAGGTCAGGTGTGGGATGAGTGTGGAGCACAGGCTGTGTGCCCACATTTCCTTCCTGCCGTGGTCAGAGCACCTTTCCTGGGGGAAGTACCAGGAGACATCAGTGAGGAGCAGGGTGACTCAGAAACTGTAGATCAAGGTGAGCCCAAGGGTGGCCCATAAACCAGTTACTGGGTTAAGCAGATAATGCCAGTGGTTGGTGCACAGATTTATTGTCACTTTTGCTGTTCTGAAGCAGTGGGAGAAGGGAAGCTTTGCCCTTCATCACCTTGAGGGTACAGCGAGGGTCGTGGTGGCCAGTGGGTGGTCGGTGGTGCTCTCCTCTTCTGCTCTCCTGTCTTTCATGCACTTTTCAAGACATGCACATGCACAATTCCCTTCCTCCTGCTTGTCCTGATGTGACTGAATTTGGCACACTGGTCCCCCAGGAACAGAGCTAGTTTTTAACTCTAACAGGCTCCCTGTTGTCACCATTTGGGACATCTCAGCAGCAGAAATGGGAAGTGACCTTAGGCAGGGAAGAAGGAAACTGCACAGTTTAACCTGGGGAAGCTGTGCCTCCTGCTGTGTCACTCTGTGTTTAAGAGCTGCTGCAGACCCCAGTGGTATTAATGGAAGGACCCTCATTGGCTGCCCAGGGGCAATTGGGGCCCTCTGAAGGGAGGTGCTGGTGGTGTGTTGGGAGCTGGAATCTCCATAGAGGCCACCTCCCACAGTTGTCACACATCACGTATGATCTCAGAGTGACGTGAGTTGTGTTATCCGGATTTTAGGCAAAGAAGAGCCCATTTTTCATTTTTGGCACATCCCTGGGAGAGATCAGGCTCTTCACAGGGTGGTTAGAGCTGCAGGCAGAGGAGTTCAGCTCTGCGGGGCCTTTGCCCATGGCTTTTACATGGCAAGGTTGAGTGGTTGCATCCAGCAGTGATGGTCCAGAGCATTACTGGAAGTAACATGACTGTGTAACTCAAACATAAGTGCTAAAAGGTAAAAAATTTTGGCGTAGATTAAATATTCAACAAAGAGGTTGAGCTCTGCTTGCTTTGGCAAACAAGTACATCCCCAAATGGATCAAACAAGTTGTAATGCAGAACAAATTGGAATAGTAGAGGATTTGTCTCAGATGCTTAAAATCATATTTTATCCCCTGCCTTTATATTACCATCTATTCAAGCAAAAAACATCTTTTGAAATACTGGTGGAAAAAAAAGCTGAGTGCATGTTGTTCATTCCTTCGTGCTGTGGCACAGTGTTATATTTCTGTCTTGTGCTCTTCTCCAACCTTGGAACAACCAAAAAGATAGCTGGCTAATGTGCTGTACTCAATTGCTGTCTCTTTTTCCCCCAAAGGTTTGCAAAAATTATTTTAAATTAAGCAGGGTACAAAGTTCTTCTAATTTCTAGCACAGAGAATTCATTTTCAATTCCTCTATCAAAGCAAAATGACAAATACAAAATGCAAGTGAAACCAGATGGACTAACTATATTAGGAGCGCTGCATGCATATTTTGTGTCACTTATTAGCATTCATTAAGTCAAACACAGGGAGAAATAAGCTTTGCCTACATGTATTAAACCAATAAGGCTGGCAAGGATCCAAGCCTGCTCTCGTGGATTAATTGTTTTATAACTGCTTTAATTAAAATTGTTCAGTATATGATTAACCTAAAAGTTTTAATTTCCACAAAATTGTTGAACAAATGAGACATTAATATTTTACATTAACCGTGGAGAGTGTGCTGTGGTTCTCTGAGCAGCTCACTGTAAACTTGAGGCAAGTGGCCTTGTGGGAGGGTGGTTCCAGGTGCCCCCGTTGGGGTGAGAGGCTCATAATTGGGCAGCATCTTCCAGGAGGTTCCACACCTGCCTCCATTGTGAGGACAGGGCAGCACGGAACACTCCTGGTCCTTGGCTTCCGCTGAGGGCAGCGTTGTGGGTTGTCCCACAGGGAGGGTGGCAGTGCAGGGGAGAGGCAGGAGGGATGGGATTGTGCCGTGGGTGCCCCTCCTGCCTTGGCTGTGCCAGAGAGGCACATGGGCTTTACAAGCCCAGGTCTGCTAGGCTCTGAGCTGCCCCTGTATCAGGGATGGATGCAGTGAAGAGGTGATGGATGGATGAAGAGGTGATGGATGCAATGAAGAGGGGATGGACAGAGTGAAGAGATGACAGACACGGTGACAGAGTGAAGGAGTGGTGGCTGCACAGCAGCTGCAGCCAGGAGGTACCGAAGGCGTGGGCACCTTTACTGTGCTGGTCACCCCATTATGAGGGTCTCCTGCAGCCTCTCTTCCCTCTTTTCTAATGAGGGATGATGCCTGCCTGCTGTAGACTGATAATTAGGAGCTTTTGCCACTATGTAATCACCCAGTTTTTCTTACAGGCTGACTGGGATTTTGCTGCAAAATGGGCATCAAATGCTGCAAGCAAAATGAAGGTTTGGGGCCAGCTGCTGTGGGCACCTCCTAAAGCTAAGCCATGCTCACCTCCTCAGTGTTCACCCCACGATGGCTCTTCTGCAAAGCTAGAAGCTGTTAAATCTCCAAACTGCCAGACTCCTGTGGGTGTGGAGCACTTGGAGCTGTTTGGTCTAGGCAGAAGAAAAGCTGATTACCTGTGCTGGTTCCTGATGGGGGTCAGGTCACCTCCAACAAGGAAACCTGCCATGGGATTTTTGGAAATACGAGCTGTGGTTTTCCTTGTCTTATCAGGAAATCTGAACTTTCTGTGTTTATATTTTGCCATGCCTTTCTGGGGTGTTGTATTAGCAGAGAAGTGGGGCAAGGGATGCAAGGAGCCGTGTCTTGCAGGGTTGAGATGTGCTGGGGAGACCTGCAGCTCGCTCTGCCGAGGCCTGGCCTCCTCCTCCTGCTGTCTGATGAGGCACTGTGACTCCAGGGTGTGGATGTGATCACATCCTGATAGTTTACCTGTTTTACTGGAAGTACTTTGACATGTGATTGCAGGCAGACGTGTGTGCTGGCTGAAATGACTGCAGAGCTGGGCTGCACCTTGGTGTCCTCCTTTCAAAAACCAGCCAAGTCGTGATCTAAACTCACGGCCCTGTTTGAGTCATCACAAAAGTGTCACTTAAGTGGGACTGAGAGTTCATAAATAAATTTAACTCCTTAGGGACCTATTTTTGAGGTGGCTGGTGTTGCCAGTATGGGAAATGTGGTGTCAGGCCTCCAGTCTTGGGATTTCTGTGGGGAAAGAGGCTCCTTGCTTGTTGCAGGAGAGCTCCTTGGGTTCTTGGTGGTACCTCGTGTATTTTGCTGGTGCTCCTTTATGAACTGGCATTGGGAAAAATAGTCTTTATGTTGATGGCCTCCATGGTCACACAGTATGCTAAAAAATAGACTTAAGTGAAGTGCTGTCTGTGCAAGGTCCAAAACCTCAGCTGAGTTTCCTGGAAATGTTGTGCACCACCATGAAATCTGCTGTTGGGTCCTCTTGGAATTACTTCTGTTCAAAAGCACTTACCTCCAGTTCAGTAATATTATTTGGGCTTTGAATGTGCCATAAAGTATTTTGCTTCCTGATTCTCATTGCACGTCTTTGTGCTTTCCAAAGTGGAGCATGAGGAGTGTCTGCCATCGCTTCGGATCTTGGGAATTTCTCCTGGTGGGAGGGCGGCTGCAGAGGGCTTCCTCTCTTTGCCTTCAGCCCCTGCTCCTGGCATGGCTATTAAAACTTCACATGGCTGAGAGTTACCGAGATTTGTGGTACTTTGGGCAGCTGGCCACGGTTTGCTGGGTTTCAGAGAGGGCAAGGAAATCCTCCTAGTGTTGGTAATGAATTTATAAATGCTCCTTATGTCTGTATGAGGTGGAGTTGGGGCAGAGTCATTGGTGTTCGTTTGTGTTTCAGGTTTAGGATATTTGGTTAAGCTTGCAATGCTGAGGAAATGAAAAATGGAGGGATTTTCAGTAAAATCTGTGAAGGTTATCTAACTCAAATGGAGATAGATTTTGATTCCTGTAGCTTCCTGGAAAAACATAAGGAGGGTGTGTACACACGCACACACACAAGCATGTGCTATGTGCTGCTCTATGTAAATACAGCAGTTTCTCTTTCTGTCACATCTGATGGGAGATTTTGTGTAGCTGAATCATGTAATACAGAATTATAAAGATAATGAGCAGAGTTTTCCATGGCAGTGCTGGGAGTTGCCTGTCGTTCCCCGCTGCTGTACGCACCAGACATCGCTGGAAACTGGGCCACAGCTCTCGCTTGCTAAAGCCTGAGTTTAGTGCCCTTGGGCCCTGGATCAGTCTGGTAAAAGTCGACCTGAGAAGCTGCTCTGAGGTATTTGCATGTGAAAATGTTGCAGTAATCGACCTTTCAGGGTGCACATGGAGAATTCAAGGACATTTTCCAGCCCCACATGAGTCCAGCTCTGCTTTCCTTCTCTGTCTCCAGGGGAGATGAGGATGCAAATCCTGGTGTCCTAGCTCCTAAATCCTTGTGTAAGGCTGCTGTGGAACACTGTTCTCTGGACTCTCCACCTGTTTTAGGCTGTGGGAAATGCCCAGCAGCAGCCTCAGGCTGGGAGTGCTGTACCAGTGATGCCAGCCTTGGGAACCAGGCAGGGCTTCTCTGCATTTGAAAGATGAAAATCACCTGCCTTTAGCCCCACCTCATCACAGAAGGAGCCAAAGCAAAAATGTGTAGGTGTAATAAGTGCTGATTTCAGTCAGGGTGAGCTCTGAAAGCACCAGTATTTCTGTAGGGGCTGAAGCCAGGTGTGAAGCCGTGGTGGGAGATCCTGGACAAATCCCTGGGAAATGCAGCATTAGCCT
Organism: Dicrurus megarhynchus; assembly: GCA_013399195.1. Taxonomy (NCBI): domain Eukaryota; kingdom Metazoa; phylum Chordata; class Aves; order Passeriformes; family Dicruridae; genus Dicrurus; species Dicrurus megarhynchus. Next base: position 301,543 of record VXAD01011024.1, on the reverse strand, counting down.
TGCATGAGGCAGGTGGCCTTAACGCATTGTCAGGGGCTGTGCCCTCAAGGAACAACTCGTGTGTTGGGTCCTGCACTGTGGTGGCTGTGAGTGCAAACGAGTGCTGCTCCACTGTCCAGAGAGGAGGATCAAAGTGCTAATTTCTGCTGCCAGAGCCAATTTCTCTGGGGACATCCATTGGCATTCCTTCAGTTGCTAATTTGGATGCTAGTTAGGGTTGAAGGGATTTACTCTGCTCTCAAGGCTAAAAGGCATCGAGCAATTTCCTTTGCAAAGCGTTGCCCAGCTCGCAGAGCTGCCCCGAGGGGACTCCGTGTCTGTGGGTGGGTGACTGCAGTGGGTTTGTGCCTTCCCTCTGAACTGCGGGGTTGCTGTTTTCCTGCTCCTCTGGTGACAAGAGAAGAGTGAGGCAGGGCTGCTGAAAGCTGCGTTTGGGATGCCTGGGGATGCACTTTGCGGTGGTCAGAGTGGCCGTCCCTGCCTCTGGAGACCAGTGGAATGCTGCCAGGCTCCCTCCCTCCACCAGTGCCACCTTCCCATGCAGGATCTGTCCAACAGCTCCCAGCACACTTGAGGATCTGTGGAATCCTTGAGATGATGAAAAGCAAATAACAGGAGTATCAGAGCATTGTGTTCTACACAGCAAGAGATGTTTAAGTGCCTCTGTGGAGATTCTCAACCTGCTTTTCATGTACAAGGGAAAGGCCTCTGCTGCTTTCCTGTTAAGTCCTTTCCCTTCTGTTGCTGTAAGGAGAGGTAACTGCAGTCTGTGGTGAGGAAGATGCAAACCCAGTGCATCGTTGTGTTTTTTAGTTTTAAAAGCATCTTTCCAGATTTGAAACCAACACTTCTCATTAATGCACAACTTAACCTCCCCTTCCCCCCCTCTGATATGACAGTGTCTGTGCTGAGAGAGCTGAAGTGGACTCTCCAGGCTGTACTCCATGGTACCGTGTGTGGGTTTAGCACAGCACAGGCTTCCTGGCTGCAGGTGGCTGTGGTTGTGCAGGGATTGAAACCAGCTGCCCTGGAGAGCTGCGTTTGGTAGGAAATGCTTGTTGGTGTTTCATGAAACTTTCCTGAGGCATGTCCCATGGCACATCCCTTTGTGTGAGGGTACTGGAAGCTGGAGCAAGGGCAGAGCCCTGGGCCAGTGTGGTATAAATGCTGAGGTACTTCTGCCTTTGTGACTGATGTGCCCTGGCAGCAGAGCCCAGCAGAGCAGGGGCACAGGGAGGAGGAGGTGACATGGTGAGCTGCACAGGTCGTGCCACCCTCAGGTGTCCTTTGGGAAACACACTCAAGCAGATCCCTCCTGGTTCACCAGACCTCTCTGCAGGAACCGGTGGGGGAAGAAGGAGCATTACTGTTCTTTGTAGGACTCATTTTGGGACCTGTTTAATGACTGCTCTGATGAATCATCTAAGAAAGGAAAGCTTCAAGAGATAAAGACCGTCCAACTTTCTTCCTCCTGAACATGAGTCTAACTTTGCATGTTCACACAGTTTCTGCTCCCCTCCTGGCTTTACTGGGAAGTCCAGGTGGAATGATGAACGTGGCTATTTATTGAAAATTCTCCTTCCTGATGGCCATGGTTTGTACTTTGTTTTTAATGTAGTACAGCCAGCTAATTCACGGGTAGCCTTCGCTTCAAGATTGTTGACATTATCCTCTGACAATATATAATGTGTGGTTAATCCTATTTCCTGCAATCAATATGGTAATAGTAATTAAGTATCTGAATGATGAAATACTTAGGTTGTTTATTTTCCAAATCACACAAACTTCCTGCAATTAGATACATAAAGCTAAATTATTTAATATCAGGAACTGAATCCAAGTCATCTGCACACTAAAAAAGCCTTGTTTCTATCAAGATAGGGTTCATAACCATTGTATTTTATGTGAGTTTTCATGAATTGTTACATTTCCCAGTGATTTTTCAGGTAGTCTTTTAACATAAAAAAATTAGAAATATGATGGGCCAGCTCTTCCAGTTGTGGAATTAGAATTCAGACCAGCCCATACAGGCCAGGTCTTTGACCTGTGGGCACTTTTTCTGTGGCAAATTAGAGGTTTTCTATCTCTGTATCCTGAAGGCTTTATCTTCTCTCGTGGGCTGGGAGCTGATGTCTGCCCCTGCAGCCTCCTGCTCCTCCTGCCCAAAGGTGCTGGAGCCATGAACGCCCTGGTGGGCTCAGCAGAGGGATGGGGCTGACATCCAGGATGTGAAACCAGAGCATCCAACACTGGTGGCGTGTCCTGAGCGCCCCAGGGAGCTGCAGGGTCCCTCTGCCCCTACTGAGGGAATGCAGAGAAGATGCTCCACTTGTTTCAATGTTATCCATCCTGTGAACAACACATCTGCTGACCTCACTTTGCCAGCAGATTGTCAGGAGTAGCTGGAGGCTCCTCTCTGCCTTTACCCAAGTGGGCTGTACATCCATTCAGAGCCCTCTTCCCAGGGATGCAGAGCATGCTGCATTTTCCACCCTGGTGGTGTTTTTGGTTCTTGAGTTCTTGCTTATCTTTATTCAGCCCAAGCTCTGTTATTCAGTTAATTTTGTCCCTGACAGGTTTTCATTTCCTTTATAAATATATAGCATTTTCGTTGGCCTCTTGGCTGTGAAAAGGATTTAATACATTGCGTTCTCCACACTTGCTTTTTTTTGTTACTATCAAAGACTATTCTTTCTTTTCCCAGTCCCTTGAATAATCACTGGAGACAGTAAGGGAGTCTACATAGCTGCACGCTTGCAATACAGGGTAATAAATATTAAGCTCCTTATGAATTGTAGCAACTTGTGTTTTGATTTAAGTTTTAGCAATTGGAGATGGCTTTTGACTTGTAGACAGAATGTTATGTGGTGAATTTCCAAAGATCTGCCTACTGAATACACATCTGCTTGTACGTACAGGCATTTATGCACTGCTCCTCACTTTGCAATGCAAATGTGTGATCTGCAAGTCCAATACAGGTTCTTCTGTGTGCAGGAAATGTGAGGCAGGATCTGAGCTCGGGCTCTGAATTCCAGTCCCGTTCTTGCCCTTATTTCTCTGACCAGAGGCAAAAGTTGCTTAATATCCTCCATACCTCGGCATAATGCTCTGCAAAATGGGGGTGACAATGCCAGTGGCACCATGCAGTGCTGTATGGAGCTGAAGAGAGAGGCTGGAACCACTCCTGACACTCTGAGGGGTGCCTTTCCTTATGGAAACCTGGTGCCTTTCCTTGCAGGTGAGGAGTCAGCATGGGAGAGAGAGATGCAGGCAGGCATTCATCCCGAACCAGTTTATTTCGAAAAGGATGCTGGCTTGGGTTCAGCCCCAGATACAAACCTTGTGGTAACAAAGAGCACCAAAAGCCAGCAGGAGAAGCTTCCATCAGTTTTGAAACCTGGAATGGAAATACGGAACACTGAACAAACACATAAGTGCCTGGCATGACGTTGGCAGCCTGGTGGTGCCTCGGCTTCCCAGGAAACCCCACTGTCCCAGCCAAGGGACATGCCAGAAAGGAGTAAAGAGAGAAGCAGCAGGCAAATGTAACTCAGCTTTTCATTGGCTTTAATATTTGGAGGTAAACTTCATAGAAAAGGAAAGGATTTCTGTTTGCATGTGCCATGATTTATATTTTAAGGTGAACTGCATCTCTGTTGTACTAGAAGATAAATGTGCTCTATATTCAGCTGCTGTTATCTATTACTTTTCTCTCTCTAGCTCAGGCAGAAGAAACTTCAATGTGCCCGAGCTGGGAGCTGTCTTTCCTGAGGGATTTGTGGCACGGACCCATGTGTCCCAGAAGTCCCACAGTCATTATTGTATTTCCATTTTCCTGCAATGTTCAGCATTTTTTTCATGTCACCTTCCTCAGAGTGTTCCTCTTATTATTTTCTCTGCTGGTTTAAACAATCCACAGCATCTGTTCTTAATTTTATAAAAGTATGAAATTCCATTCCTGGATCTGTTTGAAGCACAGGAATCAATACACACACACACACACACATACCCTATGGAGCAAAGCATCTTTTTGCCATTAAAATATATTATGCCTAAATATATACTTGGGGAAAAAAAAATCAGTATCACATTTATATTGTGAACTGGAGAGTAGATAGAGGTGCATCACCCAGCCCAGTTTCTAGAAAGATTTGCCTGGATTTAATCGGGAGCTGTGTCCCACCAGTTGGGGAAGTGGTGTTGGGCAGTCATGCTGTGAGCAGGCAGGTGAGTGTTAGGGGTCAGCACGGTCCAAAAGGGCTGGCACGGCTGCCCAGGGCAGTGGTGGAGTCCCCATCCCTGGAGAGATTTAACAGATGTGTGGATGTGGCACTCGTGGACGTGGGTTAGGGGTGGCCTGGCAGTGCTGGGGGATGGTTGGACTCGATGTTCTCAAAGGGCTTTTCCAGCCTAGGTGTTTCTGTGTCTCTGTGGTGGCACAGTCAGAGCGGCACTGCCAACCTGTGGGGCTGGCCCCAGGCTGGCACCATGCCCCTGTGGGTAATTAATTAATTTCTGCGTGAGGATGGTGTGAGAGCTGCGGGAGCTCTCAGTGCCTGCTGGAGTGCCAGGACTCTGTGCAGGGCTCACAGAAATGGATCAGAATGGCCTCAGAGAGAGCCATCACTGTCTCTGAGCACTTGAGGATGTGGGCGTAGAGGAGGAGAAAAGGTGATGAGTAAGAAGTTAGACAGTGGAGAAGAGAGCTTGGCTTTCATGATGAAGAGGGCGAGTTGAAAGTGATTTTTTGCAGTCTGCCTACCATTCCAGCAGAATCTGGATCCGTTGCAGGATCTGAACCTGGACAGCAGGAGAGCAGATGTCTGAACAGGGTCTGAGCACAGCTGTGACTCAGGGCTGGATGACTTGGGATGATAGATGGTCACTGCTCAAAGGGTAACTGGTGCAGCCAGGGACCTTCTCTGGGTCAGTTATGTCCAAGGAGGCCTGGGAAATACCAAGCTGCCCTTTCAAAGCATCTTTAGATGGTTGGCTCTTTCTCTCACTGGATTTGTGCTGAGAGCGGGAACCGGTGCAGCAGGGTTTGATTTCCTTTGAGATGCCAGGTTTGGTGCTTTGCTCTCGCAGTGACTTTGGCTGGCTTCAGATCAGCCCCTCTCTGAATGTGGGAAGGGTACATGTGGAAGGAGAACGAGTTGCAGCTGTATCACAGTGTGGCTTGCATGAATTGTGTTTCCTTCTCTGCTTCTGTTCAGCCAGGGCTGGTGGCATCAAGACCCCCTGTGCAACGACAGAAAGCCTGTGCATGGTCTGAGAGGTGGCTCTGCTGCTTGAGCTGCCTTCACACTTGTGCTGTTTGAAAAGCAGTCCACACTGGGTTTACTGGAAGATTTGGCTTGAAAATAGGTGTCTGATTAAAACACTGAACTTGGCTTGTGTTCCTGCCATTATATTTCAGACCCATCACCCAGCTGAGGTTGGGACTCTGGAGCAGGAGGAACACAATTCTTACAGCAGATGGTTCTCAGTCCCTTGTCTTTGGAGTTTTATCTGAGGTTTCCATGTAGCATCCCATCTCAGGACTGCCTGAGCATCAGCAGCTGTTTTACCTTTTATATATATGATGAGATTTTTCATCTGGTGATCTCAATTAATTAAGCCTTGTAGTGCTGCTTTGAGTTCTATGAAAGCTGGCTGGATACCCTTGCTGCTCTTGCTCCCACATGATGTTAAACTGCTGAAGCAGTAGGTAACTGACTGAAACCAGATTAAAGCTCTATTATTCACATAGATGTTAATCATGAGCAGGGATTCTTTGCACACTGCAAAACTCCACATATCTCGCTGGGCTTTGAAGGAAGAGCAAGGCTAAAAATAAAGGGTATGAGTGATTACCATGTCCTCCTTCGGGGAGTGGGTTAGCTGTGTTTTTGAAGAACTGGAATGAGCACTGGAGATGCTCATAGAGAACTGGTTTTCAGCACTCTGTCCCTGAGCATGGAGTTTGGATGGGGGTGCCTCTTACGTAAATGCAGACCTTGGGTCAGAAACTGATCTTGCTAAATGGGCTAGAAAAACTGGTAGCTTCAAAAACTGAAATAATTGGGTATTTATAGCCCAGTCTGCATTGTGTTGGTGCTCTCATGTTTGCTCATGTAGTGCCCTTGTGCATCTGATTATTGTGAAGCACACGAGTAGTTTGACTGGTTTCTTTAGGAATATTGCTTGGGCAGAAGGCATTCTTGCAGCTTGCGTCATCTTTAGGAATGGAGCCCTTCCAAACAGATTTGCTATAATAGGATGCACTGGAGAGAACATAAACACAAGAAAATAATGGCAGGAAATACTCTCGCTTAGAAAAAATACTCAGACACGTCATTTATGTCATAGTTTTCCTGTGAGAAATCTGCCTAGTAATAAAACCTTTCAAAGTGCCCCAAACCTGAGGCCAAAAGCTGCTTCATTCTGAATTGTTTTCTACCTCCTGTAAATGTATTGAGCTACAGTTGTTGCAGTGGGTACTTCACAGAAGTACTAATGCAAGTACTGGAGAGAAGAGGCCAACCACCAGAAAAAGTTGGAACCCATGATCCTTTCTTATCAGTGGCTTCTGTTAATATGGATTTCCGCCCTCATTTAGTGCTTATGAGCTAATACAGAACTTCCGTGTTGAAATGCTGGTGGTTGGATTGAGTTTCTTGTTTGACTTGTCCAGCAATGGATAGAAATGCTGGAGTGATTCTCTCCTCCCACATGGCAAGGCTGAAGCCCATGTTTGCCTGTTGCTGGGCTGTAGGAAGGTGAATTTGGCTGTCCTCCACAGCTGCACACATACTTGCTTCTCAAACTGTGCTTCAATTTGTGTTTCTTGCAGCTCCTCCTGTGCCATCAGTAACTTGCAGGCAGGATCCTACAAGGCTGGTTCTGCTGCTGTGTGGATTTGGGCCCTTGCAGAGGTGCCATGGGAGCAGCGTGGGGTGTGTGCCACTGCTCCATCTTCCCTTCAGTCACTGTCACTGCTCCCGCTTTGCCAAGTTTATGCCATTAAGTAGAATGCTGTCTTGGGAGGTTGCTGGCTGTTGTGCTGTATGTGTTGTTGATAAGCTCAGAATTTCCTATTTTGTCTCCCAAGGAAATCCTTTCCTGGCTCTCTGAGCAGCTTATGTGGGCCTTCATTCCCAGGAGACCTTCCTGTCCCAGTGTGTTCAACACATAATGGCCTCAGTGCTGTACATGAGTATCTGGAACTCAGATACTGGTGAAGGGACCAGTGACCTCACAGTGGGGCGAGTTTTTGATCCAAGGCTTCCCAGGTTCTGGCCGTCATGCTGCTCGCTGGGGAGGTGACCATCCCTGCTGCCCACTGCTGTTGTGTCTGGCATATCCAGAGAGGCAGTGCAAATTTCTTGAGGGTGTTAGAATTAGGTTAAGAACAGTCCAAGGTTTGGCCATGAAGTTTCGAGAACCCACTTTGATTTGAACCTGATAACTCCATTCAGGACAGATCCTCTAGAGCTCCAGGAGACTGGCTGCAGGCTCTTCTTCACTTGCCTCATTAGCATTACGTCTGTCCTCAAGACTCTCTCTTCACAGGACAGATGACTGCTTTGTCTGAGGATGCTGGGGAATGGTATGTATTAGGATGTATGGGGTATTCTGCTCTCCAGAGTAATTTCCCTGTTTTGGGCTAGTTTTGCTTTGCCACCCCTGTGCAACACGTGGAGAGGTTGCACTGGCAGAGTTTCAGTAAAAGCCAATCCTGCAGAAGTCCTGGTTATCTTGGATGTCCTTTGTTATTGTGTTGTAGGGTTTAAGTTTGTTTAATTAATATCTGGAAGAAGGAAATCTTCTCTTTCTCAGAGCAGCAAGGGCAGATCTCACAATCTCAGTGGTCAAGAATGAAGCGAACTGCCAACAATACTCCAGTCTCTTTGAAATGTGATTATATGGTTCAAGCCTAGCCCTGTGAAGTGTAATAAAAAGCAGCAGGAGACTATAGCAAGGCTGAAATGTCATGCTGCTGCCTGCTTTTACCAGTTCATACTGCCTTTTGAAGAGCTGTTGTCTTGGCAAGAGGTTGGCCAGCAGCCTGAGCAAGGCAGAGCCCAAGCAAGGAGAGGTCTGGAGTCCTGGAAATAGTTACAACTTTCAAACAGCTGCCCTTGGAGTACAGGAGATATCTAACCTGGATTGATCATGATGAGAACAGAGAGTTGGTGTGGAAAGGTGAAAATCTTGTGCATTTACAGTTTGTTTTCAGATTCCAGGTGTGTGGATATGTTGTCTACTTCTGCGAGCCATTTGGCAAGTGAGCAGCACAGAGGGCTGCAGGGTCAAACTCTGAACACTGGCAGAGTTGATATCCAGGCACTTTATATAGTCAGGGGATTTGCTTGTGGTTCCAGGGATCCTTAATCCAAACTAAGGCAAAAGAGGGGTCAGTGTGCTGGCACTTGCAGTCATAGTTCAGTGGTCTGTGAGCGCGAGGGGTGAGAGGACCGACCTCCTCTGGGACCAGGTGGCCCCACGAGGTGCTGGATTGGATGCAGCCAAGTCACTGCTACAGAGAGCCAGGGATGGTATTTGGCAAGTCCCTGTTCCTTGTTCTGCCATCTCTCTTGTGGCCTCTTTCCCCCAGGGTTGTTTCTGTGTCTCTCCAGCCTCAGTGCATTGTGTTGCTGAAGTTTCTCTCCTCCCCCACTGCTGCCTTGCCCCTCCTTTCCTCATCCCGAGATCTCAACCTGCCTCTTTGAGACCATCATCAGGTTTAGCTCCCAATATGTTTCACAGACCTGTTGCAACTCCAATTTACACAGATGAGCTTTGGCATAACAGAAACATACATCATCCCTTTCCTGATGGTAGCTGGGGAGAACAGAGGGTATTTCCCCAGCTCCTTCCCTGCAGCCACTGGAGTTACAGCCCTGGAGGGGTCTCCCCTGCGAGCAGCTGAGGGTGAGACTGTGATGGATTGACTCTGCCTTCTGTTAACACCAGTACTGCCTTTCATGCCCTGTTGCTATTTGTGTTTTTTGATGAATGATTAATTAGAAAAATAATAATTTGTAAGTTGTGAGTGAACCAGACGTTTGGCCTTTCCTGTAGGGAAATTGAGGCTCCAAGCTCTGCTGCAGCATGCAGCCTGCTCACAAATGCAGGAGTATTCCCAGGCTAGTGATGAATTTACATGAAGTTCCCTTTCAGCATTTTAATGACTGTTTCAGCTGAGTAACTAATGAAAGATATTAACAAACAGAAGAAGTAAATATTTAATTTTTCTATAGCATTTTTCCAGCTTGTGGCAGCCAGTATTTTAAATGTATGTACAGGAGGATTTCTGCCCCAATCTCTCCACCTCTGCCTGGAGTACAAAGCTTGCTGTATGTGCTGGACAGGATGAACGCCTCTGTGGAGATATTTCACCCCAAAGGGGGCTGTTCCTCTGCTCTGTTGTGACAGTCTGCGGTCAGCATTCAATGGCTGTGATTTAGCACAGCCCAAAAGGCATTTCCCTGCACCAGGGATTGTTGCAGCTTGTGGTCCCCTGAAGATGAGATGGCCACAACAAGGTCATTCGGTAAACTACAGTGATTAGTGACTCCATCAAGAAAAGCTGCTGAACGCAGCAGGGAACAGTCATTTGAAATGTCTCAACTCTGATAATTTACCTTCTTCCACCCTTTAGTATTTCACCTCCTTCCTTTGCCTGAAAAAGCCTGCTGGGGAAGATTTTCTGCGGGATCTTGTTATCTCCCAGCAGATTCTCTTGCTTGTTTTTCTGTTGTTTTCCTCCGTGGTTCACCAGGATGCGATGATTTGGTTTACTGGGGTTTGGGGTCAAGCTGAGGGATGCTCTCCCGCCTGAAAAATTCTGCCCATGTTATATTCAGATATGCAGGGAGAACTGGGGCAGAAGTTGCCTAGAGGAAAGGTTTGCAAGGAGGATTTGTCAGCGGCTTCAGGGGTGTTTATTATTTAGCAAGCATGGGGCTGGCTGTATTATTTTGGCACATGGTGAACCAAAGCCGTGCATGGACGATGCCATGGTGGGGTGGCCGGTCCGACAGTCCCGGTGTGTCCAGGAGCAGTGCCAGGCACAGGGACACAGCGTGTTCAACCCCCCCTCGCTGCCAGGCTCGTGCCTGCTCTGCCATCCAGGCTCATGGCAGCAGACCCAGCCAGAGGTCCCAGCCCAGCAAACTCGACTCTGCAGTTCCAGAGAGCTGGGGAAGTGTTTGCGGGTACAAGCTATGAACAAATGAGGCAGCTGAGATCTTTGTCTCTTAGGCATTACGTGCTTTGGAAGGGGAAGAATAAGTCTTTACTCAAAGCCTGCAGGAGCTTCATCAGGCATTTATTTAGGGAAATTTGGCCAATGTGGTACACCCACTATGTCATTGTGGTTGTCTGTGCAGGGCCCTGCATGATGTCAGTCTCTCTGCGTTGTCTCTGGCTTTGTCCTTGTTTTCGACGGAGCTGGTCCAGGCTCCACACGACTGGGATCCAGCTGCCTCGGCTCTTCCCCACTCTCATTTAGTCTCCCCAGCCTGCCATCTTTTACAGCCAAAAAAACCTTCTGCTAAGTGAACCAAAGCATTCATCTGGATGTAGATGTATGTATGTAGCAAAAGAGTCTGTGTGTATTTGTTTTTTTAAAGAGCTCATCACAGTAGATCATACAGCCAGAGTGAAGTAGAGTGAAATGTCTGATTTGAGACAGTGTTTCTTAAACACTGGTTTGTTGCAGATCTCCTTTCTACCTACATCTAGACTTAATTGCCTCTCCTGCTTCTGTCTGTGCGCTTTGAAATATCCAAGAGAATGCAGGAACGGGGCCTTCCCTCTGGGGGCAGGAGACAGGATGGGGACTGTCAGGATCTAACCCACCACTTCTGAGGGAGGTGAGGGGAAATGGAGGCTGGATGCTCCCAATGTAGTGTTTCATGCCCACACGTGTGAATGTGTATGGGCACCCCGGCTCACCAGTGGGTTCCATCTTCTGCTCCCTGTGTCTGACGTGTCTCCCCTCCGCTGGCCTCTGTCCTTGCTGAGCTGGGAGGTGATGATTCCTCTTTGCCACGGAGGGGATGTAGGTTCCTGCTCCCTCAGCAAGTGCCTAGTTGAAGTTAAATGCCCTGATCCTGGCTGGCAGCAGGGGAGGGTTTCACAGAGCTGCTCGGTCGGGATCTGCCGTCCTTTGTGTGCGGGGTGGGCTCAGGTCTGTGACTGACCAGCTCCTGTGTTCCGTGGGAGTCCAGGGGCAGAAAGGCCTTGGTACCAGTCCTGGATGCTGCTGCTGGAGTGGGGACAGCCTCGCAGAAAAACATGAGCAGTTTCTTCTCTGCTGCCCTTCAGAGTTATTCCTGCTGGGCTGGATGTCACTGGGAGCTAGGCTGGGGTCTTTGGCAGGACTGTCCTCTGTGATGTTGGACCAGCTCCTTTCAGGACACATGGCAGGGCACATGAGTTTAACTGGCCTCTGCCTGGCTGATTTTTCTCCCATTACAGGCACCTAGCAAAGTTGTTTGCCTTCCTAAACAACCCTAGAAAGGTTTTTTCTTTCTGAAATGCTGAAGGGGATTAGATCATACAGTGGAGTATTCAACTGTCAAGTGATTTACAGCAAAGATGCAGTTGAGTTATGAGAGCTGTTAAAATGCCTGTTAAAGTACTAAATGTTTTTAAAAACTCGTATTATTTGGCTGATAGAATGTAAAGGTCTGATGGAGCTATTACTTTGCTCTGTATAAATACACATTTGGGCAGGTGTTATTTATGTACGCTCTCACTGTTGTGGATTGCAGTGACCCAAAGCCATTGCCACCAGATGGTTGTACATCAGCCTGCTCAAGCCAGGCAGTGGCCCTATTCCTGGTGGACTGTTGGATCAGAATTCCTCACTCTGGGGAAATTTAGCCTCATCTTGGCAGTACTGGGGTGATTTGAGGGGTAGCATTGAGGCATGCTTGTATCTGGAGGTGATGGCTTTCAGTGATGCCCTGAAGTGATCCCTCTTTTCACTAAGGGCTTTAGTGCCTTGACTCACTGGCTTTCTAGAAGGCTTTGGCAGAAAAGCAGCGGGTCTGTTGTCCCAGAAAACATGGATGTGTCTTCCCTCAGCACTGATACTTCTCACTTCCCAATGTTTCTTGTGATGGACTTGAGCAAGCAAGCCTGAATAAACACTTTCAGTGTTTATACTTACTTTAAAAGAAACAGGGTAAATTTGTGGTCTGTGAACTCTGATATGTGATATTTATTTTTAAAACTCAGTTTTGCACCTGCTTTTAAACATGTTTGCCCAGTAGAAACAGTGGGGAGTCAGTAAGTTTACCACAGATTTATGGCTGAGTGTCAGACCTCCTCTCTTCCCTAGACCTTTGTAACCCAGCAGAGTCACCGTGACCTCCTGGTTACCTGCCACTATAACCACTGGACACAGTCCAAGTCTGTTCCTGACAAATAAACACGGGAGACTTTGGCCAAGTATGTGTGATGTCCTCTAGTGTACAGCATTCCTGGGTTGCTGTAGCTGTCTGGTCAGGATGCCCTTGTATCCTACATCTGAATTCAGGTGCTGCTGGATTTATGAACAGCAGATGTACACTCTGGTATATCTTCCTTGCGCTGACATCCCATGGCTGATCCAGAGCAAAAACTTCACACCAGCTTCTCATCCAATGTATGAAAAATTAATTCTTCTGGCTTTCTGGACCGTTGTATACCTACGAAGGGTTGCAGTGTTGTGCTGTGTAAATTTGTGGTGGTGCACAGTAAATATTATGCTTTAACGGTCGCAGGTCTGACATTTCTGTTGAGTTATGTACCATAATGTTCCAACACCATGGGCTGAATTTGATCTTAACTACGTGGGTGCACTTTAGTGCATGCCTGAAGAAAATTTGCCACTAAACTTGCAGGTTCATGTGCACAGTCAGTGATTGAACAATCTGGTGATGCCCCAAAAGGTATGAAATTAATTTTCAGGTACAATAAACAATATTTCAGCCCTGACTGGCTTGACGGAAGCTTCATCTTCCAGCACTAGGTATTGAAATGGGTTGCAGGATTGCATTTAAGAAGGGATTTGTTCTGCCTGTCTCTCTAGTGCAAAGGAAGCTCATGAAGTTGTGCCCAGGCAGTGGTGATGCAGCCGAGTGCTGCTTCACCTGAGCAGTGCCTCAGTGCAGCTGGAGGTTTGGAATTGTCATTACCTATCTTACAAATTCCTCATTGAGTAGATCAAGCAGTGATTTTTTTTCTTCCTGTTTACCTTAGTACAAGCTGGGCATGGTCCAGTCCAAATGCATTTATCACTGACTATTTTGGAAAAGGGATTTCTGTGCTGTTTCTCCCTTGGCAAGTGAGAAGCTGTACAGGATCCCTCTTCCTGGAGAGGGACACTGGCTGGGCACAAGTGCAAGGATGCTCAGGAGGGGTGTGTGACTGCCTGTTCAAGTTGTAAGTGCAGTGCCAGTGTTGCCAGTGACTGGGAATTTTCTGTGCAAGGAAATATCTGAAGAGGCTGCAGCAGAAAATGTCTGTTATGGGACATGTGGTCTGGGGTCAGCTGCAACGGGAGTCCACAGCAGCAAGACCAGCAAAGAGGTGCTCCTCCTTGCTGCCAGGAGGTGCTGGACCCTTGGGACAGGATCCTCAAGAATGTACGAGCAGCAGCTAATCTTGTATGTGCTCCTCTATTAACCTATTGGCACACTTCTCCCCATCTTACCTCAGCTTTGCCTTGGTATAGCGTTTGTGAAGTCTGGAAGCGTGGTAGGAGGAGCAAACCCACTTGATCCACACCATGGAGCAGCCTTTGGTGTTAATTGTTCCCTCCCTTAGCTCTGCAGGTCCCAGTCAAACCAGGCCCTAGATAAGGAAGTTGGTGTCAGAGCCATCTTCACCTTTCTTGCTCGGATTCAGAAGCTGGGGAATGATAAGTAATGTATTACACAAATTTAGCTCTTGTTTTTACTCTCCTGTTTGTAATTGTCAAAGGTTTGAGCCTTCTGAAATAATAAGGTTAAGTGGCCCTCTCTGACCTTAGGTGAATAGGAAAAAATATAGTTATTGAGGGACTCGGGCCATTACACCTCAGCAGTGAGGAATCCGAGGCGTTGGAAAAGCCTGCTAAATTATCCTTCTTAATGCCAGACACTCCAAGGTGACTTATGGTGCTGCAAAAACATAAACATCCATAACTGTGACTGCTGCAGGCCAGGAGTGGGTTTGCCACGTGCCTGTGCCTGGGTTGGGAAATAGGAGCGGTGGCAGATGAGCTCCCGTGGGCATCATCTCGCTGGGGATGCCAGGTGCTGGCTCCAGAGTGGTACCCAGGCCAGTCCTGTGCAGGTGCCAGGCTGAGCTGTGCCCTCACCCTTGGTTTCAGAGCATGTGTGTAATGTGGAGCCTGGCCAGGCTGCAGGATGCCCTTGCTGTGTGGCACGGGCCTGTCGTCGCTCCAGGAAACCTCTCCAGCTCTGCCTCAGGACTCCCTGTCTCCCGGGAGGATGGGAATGCAGGGCTCTGTGTAGCTGTGCCCCTTGTCCTTGGTGTTTGCTGCTCTTTTTCTCAGCAGTGTGAGAAGGGAAAAGTTTATTTTCATGTGGGGGTTACCTTTTAGATGCTGCCTGTCTTACCCAACTGAGCAGGAGACAGATGAAGCATAACTGTCTGATGTGAAGTTTGATTAGGGGCTTGGTAGCCAAAATGTTCTTTTCCTGGAAGAGAGAGCAAGCCTGTTGCTAATTTAGCACTGGATCCAAAGAAACATGGAAATGGCACTGAGAAATCATCCTTGCAGCTCTGTTCAGATGTGGCCTTAAAAAACTTAGTAGGTTTGGGCTTGGATAGCCATCTCTCTGCTCCAGGTAAGGCCTCAGGAGAAGAAATGTCCTTTGTCCTTGAGTCCAGAGTCTTGGAGAAGAGCAAGCTGTCGCCACTGTTGGGCACAAACATCTGTGTGTCAGCCTGAGCGCTTCAGTACAGCAACCACTGGTGCCAAAGCTGATCTGCACTAGGTGAGACCCTGGCTCAGGGTTGCCTTTTCTGTGCACTCCTCTTTATCTAAATCATCTGCAATTGCAGAAATTCCTGCTCACAGATATGTTTGCTCGAACATTTGGAGAAAGGAGGTTCAGAGCTGGACTGAAATAGACTTGTTGAACGGCGCTCTGTCGTAACCGCTCTCCCATGCTAAAGAAAAGCTTCTTCAGCAAGCACATGGAATGAATTGGCATGGTTAGTCAGAAGCCAGATGGAGCAGAAATCCAGATTAAATAGAACAGAGTCAGATTCAAAGAAATGTAGAGTGAAAGCAGAGCGTGAGTTGAAGGCGACTCGGCGCTGCCCTGAAACTGAACAATCATTGTTCCCCACGCTCCCCGAGCGCTGAGCTCCCCGCTGGGACTTCCAGCACAGGGATCCGTGCCCTGGTGTAAATGAACTCCTCCTGCAGAACTGAAGAGTCAACTCCCAAAGCCAATCAGCAACAGAGGGATCTAATTTCCCCTCTGCTGTCTAAATAAAATGCTGCTGCAGATGGAAGGCTCCCTAGAAGCTGCTTCTGGACTGCTTCCACCTTTTTATGAAAGCTCCACACAGACGTGGTGCAGTGTGCAGTAACATAACCCATTGAGCGCCGTGATCCCTGGAAAAAACGTAAGGGGGAGAGAAGCTGGGAACAAGCCTTGAGATTCAGGGTTGGACATAATGATAGAAGAGCAAAGTATTAATATTTCACAGCACAATCTGCTTTGCAGAATACAAGGGGGCTTGGGGAAGGAGCAGATGGAAGGAGCTGAGTATGTGTTTCCCAAGGAGGTGGCATTGTGTCTGTTGCATTGTTAGTTGGAGCTCTAAATACTGAAACAAAAGCACAGGAAAGAAAGAGGCTGAAATTTAAATTTGATGAGCTGCTCTTTCTTCTCAGTTTGGGATCAAGCTGGAGCTGTTGTTGTTCAGTCTGTGCAGGCATTTTGGTTGTGTGTGTTCTGTGTGCAGCTCTGTGCACGTGTGTGAGTGTCTGCTTCTGCAGACTCTCCAGGGTTAGCACAGGCCCAGAGCTGTCCTGGGAGCTCATCCCATCACAGCTCCCAGCACTGAACCTGGCCTGGCATCAGCACACACCGAGGTAAATAAAGCTCTACAGGTGCTCTGGCAGCCACCTGCACAGGGGCACACTCCTTTCCAAACTCTGCAGAAGCTGTGGTTGCGTCCCAGGAGACGTGCAGGCTGCTGGCCACATCTCCTGGGGAATAGTTCCCTCCTTAAGTGCAGACTTGCAGCATCCAGTCTGCAGGTGAAGTTGTGCAGCAGAACTGAGGGACAGCCCTGCTCCTCCAGCTTCATCATGGCTTGCACATTTTCACATTTTCTGACCTGAGCAAAGGTTCAGCTGGACCTTCAGGTCATATTCCCTGTGTCCAGTGAAAGCAATTAAGTTGTGCATTAAGTTGTCCCTCTAAATATTTGATGCTCTGGTTTGGTCCATGGTATCAATGGCTATTTAGGAGGAAAGACTGTATTCTCTTGGGATGAGCGTAACATGGACAGGAGCTGGAGTTATCTCTTAACACAGAGAGGCTGGGAAATGGATGCAGAGAAGGGTCTGAACCCCACCAACTGGTTCAAAGCTTACCCCAAACCAGTAGAATTATTCTTGAAAGATCTCACGTATACTGGGTAGGGTCTGAGTCAGTGTGTATCATAGCTGGAGTTGCAGCTGCATATTTCAGTCCTGAATGTGAATTCCCCTCTTCAGCAACCAGGTTGTTTGAACTGGAGTCACCTTGGTTTTTAGAAGTGGTCTTAAAAATGTTAATAACCTTCTGTAGTTACAGAGAAACTCCAGCTGTGGACAACTGTGCAAGAGAAGGACTTCAGGGGTTTTGAAAGTCTTTCAAGAGCATGCAAGGGAGATAAATGTTCTGTGGCCACAGTGCTGCCCTCAGAGTCTGACCTGGTCACTGTGTGTAGTATTTCCCCACATGGAGGTCTTTCTGGTGTCCAGGTACGGAGGGCTGTGTTCTTCATTGGTAGAATTATACATAAACATACACACTCTGAAGCCCAGCCCTGGGACTGTTCACTGTCAACATTGCATTGTCCCACAATTTACATTAATGAGGATGATTTACATTTATATAGCTCCTTTCATCCCGATGGATCTCAGAGTGCCTCACAGACTAAAATAGCAGGGGCTTCATCACAGCAGTGTGAGCTGGTTGTGGTGTGAGCCAGCCAGGCAGGACAAATGCACCTGAACAGTGCTTTGTCTTCAGCACGAGGTGTTCTGGGGAAACTGGTCAAATATTTCATCCTATGCAGACCTGGCTGGACCTCATAACTGAGATCCAGTCTGAAAGACCAGACGTGGAGAGCTTGGTGGTCTTGTGCTTTATCTGCTCCTGCAGGAGGAGGGACTGAGGTGACCTCCTGGTGTTTTCCAAGTGTCTCACTGAAGGTAGGATGACCAAGAAAAGTTTCTGCTAGTGGTCCCTAGGTCTGAGGTGCAGCCCTTGCCCAGTACATCTCCAGACCCTTACCAGAGGGAGGCAAGGCTCCACAGGGATGAGATGAGGATGGGACTTGTCCTCTGGGGCCATACTCCTGTGGGAGAGCTGGGGTCTGTGGAGTTTGTCTCCCATGTGCTCCTGCGCTGTGAGCATCTCTTCTGGGGTTCCTGTTCACCCCTCACACTGCTCCTGGCTGTGCTGAACACCCCTGTGAACATGGGCTTCCTCTTCCAGGCTGTTGCCAAAAGAGAGTTTTAAATGTTCACTTGCTTTATTTTTAGGTGTATATTTTAAATACTTCCGATATTTCCAGGGAGTGTTTGTAAACGAGGACTCTATGAAAGTTATTTTTGTGCATTAATTCATAAGGTGGCTTCAAAAATTCATGAAGTAAATAGAACTTTCTGCCAGGAGGGATCAGGGTGCCTTTGCTGCCCTCCAGAGCGGAGCAGACATTTCAATGTAACTCAGTAACTCTTAAAGAGAGTCTCCTGATCTCGGTGTGCTGATTAAGGCACTAAGACAGGCTGCAGGGGTGCTTTTTGTGTCTTTAAGGTGTCCTTGTTTCACCAGCCTTAACAGTGATCTTATTTCAGCGGGGATTAAGGGAGCTGCAAAAATATACCTGGGTGGCAGAAGCAACCACTGTCCCTTTTGCTGTCCTGGAGGTCCCCGGGGCTCTCCCGGCCCATGGGGTGGCACTGACTCGGCTGCTCTCCTGTTCCCAGGCACGATCCCTCCTGCTGCTGTGACTGTAAATGTGGAGTGACTCTGCTGGGATCAGGACAGTGCTCTGGGCTGATGCTGGGGTGACCGAGGGGTGAAGTCAGCTCCGTTGGGAGATTATTTCCATCAGGCTAAAAGCAGCAGTGATTTAAATGCAGCAGATTGTGCCGGGGAGGCCAACCCGCACTGGTGCCTGCTCTGCTATAGCTAGGGATGGGCCAGTGGGGTTGGGGTTGGTTTAAGGAGTCACTCTGCAGTCACTGAAGTGATGTCAGTATAAAATGAATGTGAAAAACAGGAGAATTGGGTCTCACACCTTCAAGATGGGTTAAACTAAACCAGAACAAGCTGGCTTTTCTCTGCAATGAACAATGTCCACATGTGGAATTATTTATAAACAAATCTTCAGAGTAAATTCATATGTAGGGAGTCTTCCTTCCTTCTTATAGTAGGATCTTCCTCTAAATATTAAGCTGCATGTTTGGATGTCTGAAGTAGGGAATAGCAAAGTGCTTCAGCATAGATGAAGGACCAGGCTGAGCCTCTGCTTGTTCTGTGAGGAAGGAGCGGTGTTGGTTTGTGCTGGTTCCTGCCCCAGCTTTCTGCTGCTCTCTGGATGCCAAACCTGCAGCGCATGTGCTGCCGCTCCTGGGTGTGGGATGCGTTTCAGGCTGGACAAATGTTCATTGTGGTTTGCACAAAGGTTGCTTTTCTATGCACAACGCAAGGCTTGAAAAGAGAAGGAAAAAAATACTCTCAGGACTCTCTTGGGATTATTTTTTTTTCCAGGTAGCTTCTGACCTTGAATGATACTCAGTGTTTTTCCACTAACACCCGTTGGGCTCAGGCTTGTGTAAGATTTAGGGGTGCTCTCTACTCCTCCTCCCACTAAATGCTTTTTTTATTATCCATTAATGAGTAATCAGAAATTTCTAAGAGGACGTATGGCTTCAGTTCTTTCACAGACAGTGGGATCTGTGCAGCTTTGCAGTTTGTAGACAGCTATAAATGGTAATGAAGAGCACATTAAAACCCTGCCTCCATAGCATGGCTCTAATTGCTGTTGATTTGCTGCTTGATTTGGTGGAAGACGCTGGGCCAGAGCTCTCAGATGTGCCCGCTAATGAGCACCCAGGCCCACTCGGGGCACGCCCGGCGTGCACTGCCGTGTTTGTGTTGGGGCACTGTCGGTAAACTCCCCGTTAGAGACGCTCCCTTCCCTCCACACTGACAACCTCTCATAGTCCAGGGTGTCCAAAGTGGTACAGTTATCCCTCATAGAAATGAGAAGGATGCAACTTCTGTCAGACCTCTCAGTCAGCCTGTAAGAGAGCTGAGAAATGACTTCCTAACCTCCTAAGTCTGCCTTTATTCCTAGGCTATCTGTTGTATCTCTGTAAAGCCTGACCTCTCGACTGCCTGAGCATCCTTCTGCACTGTGTGTGTGTGACCCAGGAGATGGATAGCCCTGATGTCTCCAGGTGGCACACCTGGGATTCCAGGGGGCTTTAGGGGGCTCTTGTACTGTGGGCAGGGCTGCCCAAGTGAGACTCGTGGTGCAATGTAAGGCTCAGAAGCTGTGCTCCCTAAAATGCTTTTTGGGCAGCAGCGAGGAGTCAGGAGTACCTGCATTGTGTAGGAAGGTCAGATGGGGTCTCACCTACAAGATGGATGTGTTTGGTTTAGAGGCTGTGTTTGAGAAATGTGGGGATTTGCTTCCCCATGGTGTTCTCTGGGTTTCTTAAAGCTCTGTAGTTAGAGGAGCAGGAGAGCCATTGAATTATTTGCTCCATTGAACTGATGTGCTGTGAAGACTCACTTGTACTTTTAACAGGCTGCAAGTTCACCAAAGGTGCCCAGCCCAGTGCAGTGTTCAGGAGGGAATATTGCACATCTTTGGTTCCACAGCACCACGGGGGAAACGGAAGAAAGGAGGAAGCTGCAACGCTTGTTAGATATCAACAAAGGAATTTTATTATTTCTTGGAGGAACGTTGTGATGGTCTCTGGACTGAGGTTCCTCCTGTTTTTCCATACCATCACCCACATATTGAGCCATATGTCCTGGCAACTGGCTGGTTGGAGAATCCACCAGACTCCTGTGCAATAGGGCATTTTCTGTAGTGATTTAATGTTTAGATGATTCCAGACTGCGGTGGATTACTTGGTTACTTTGTGTGTGTTTCTGCAGAAAATAAGCTGGACTATTTTATATCAGTTTTTTTGTTTTGGGGGACTTTTTTGTTTTGTTTTCTTAAAAGGGGATGGAGTGCTACCTATAAGAGATTGAGAAGTGTAGCCAATAGTTTTATTATCCTCCCTGTGCTGGCCTCTTCTGTCTTTACAAATGCTCTGAAGCCACAACTCTGCATAAGAAAAATGGATTTGTCACTGAATTTTCATGCTTCATCCTCGCAGAAATGTAACTGTTGTCCTGGGCTTTAGCACTGTGCCTTCAAGCTTGGATTTAATGCTGATCATTATACTTTCAGAGCAGGTTACGTAGAAAAATAGAGGCACAGAGCACATCCAAAAGCAAGCGGCCTTGCTTTCACTCCCATTTTATTCTGGTGAGGATGCTGAATATTTATTAAGAAAATCCCACTTTTAAAGAGGAAAAAAAAAAGATCTCTGTATTTTAGAAAGGAACAGCTGTAAAGTGCAGCTGTTGAGGTTAATTGTCTCTCCTACAGCCCAGTGCTGGGGAAAGAGGGAGCTGAGCACGTCGAGGGAGCCCGGGAGCCATGGCTGTGCTGGGTTAGGGTGGTTTGGTGCTCAGCAGTGGAAGGAGCATCCAGCTCTTCTGGGAGATCAGAGCATGGCTGGTGCTGCCTGATCCCACTGGACAGCAGGGATGGCTCTCTGGGGCCGGGTGGTTCAGCTGGATGTTGTGTGACTGCACAGATTCTCCTCTGCCCTGTGAGGAACGTGCTGATGTTTGTTCTCACGCCCCTGTGTTTGAGTGCTTTGGGGAAGGGCATTAGAGATGGGGGTGGTTGTGCACCTTTCAGTGCCTTCTACGTTCTGCTGCTGCTGTGGTGGGAGTCTCCAGATGGCTCCTTTGACAGTTTCCCAAGATATTTTTATTTCTGTGTTAGCACAATTGTGTTTTCTTTAAAGGAGGTTGTGCTCATTTTTAGGATGTATTTTGTGTTTTGGATGTTGGTTGTAGCACAAGAGTTAATTTATTGTTTTGATCCAAGCAGATTTGACCCTGAAATCAAAGCACTGCTGCTTTCAGCTGATGTTTCCAAAAGAGAATTCCTCAGAAACTCCTTTTGAACACCTTTGTTTGGGAATTGGCCTTATCACGTCAAAAGGATAGTTGCCTTGAAAAAAACCTTTTATTTGACACCTGAGCGATGACTTCCCTTTTGTTGAGATTCCAATTTAAATCTTCACAATACCGACAGCTTGGTGAAGTTGACATAGCTGCACTGAGCGTGCTTGGTTTTGAATGCAAGATCAAGAAATTCCTTTGCTTCTACCCCCTTTTCACACTCAGCACTGCCTCACAGCGTGGAATTTCCAGGGGGAAGAGCAGAGGGGCCGAGGATGTCCTGCTCTCGAGGGCTCCAGTGCGGGAATTCAGCCCAGCACAGCAGAGCTGGCTCAAGGCTGCTGCCATTTGGGCCCGTTTTCTTTTCATCGTAGCCAAAGTGAGCACAGAATCAAGTGGAACAGCAAGTAAATGCAATCTATTTATTGCATTTTGGTCTGTTCAGTCTCTCCTAAATTGCAGATACAATGTCCTTTCTTTTTGTGTTGCCTTTCTCCTGGTGACTGCATGGTGTTTCTGAAATTGGTGAATGAAATTGGTGTTTCTGGCACATTTTCAAGCTATCTTTCAAAATAAACATCTTTCCCAGAAGTGAGGGCAACCTGAGGCCCTGGTTGCATGAAGTGTCATTAGCCAAACAGCACCAGAGACAGAGGTGATTAATATACACCCTTGGAGCTTTGTAGTGAAGCTTAATGGTATGATCTTGGAGCAAATAGTGTAAAGCCTTCGGAGATTCAGCTAGAAACCAGCTCAAGCCTGTGTGCATTTAGCTGTGGATTTCTGGGGTTATTGTCAACACCCAAATGAGGTACTGGTGGCCTTCCTAGGGGAAAACAAACTGTGCTTCACAGTATTTGCTGTGGGAATGGTGATACCAGTGGTTGCAAACCATTTTGTTTGTTCATACAGCAACTGGAGCATGGCCAGGATGGCGGCACCAGGGCTGGGTCCCTTTGCTTAAGGGTCACTGACCCACCCCAGCTGAACAGGGTTCCAGCCCAGGGGGGGGTGTGCTGAGAACTGCCCCTGCCAGGTGATCCCAGCCGTGTTTGTGCTCGCCTCTGTGATCCTGGATCATGCACAGAGCTGGGATCAGGGGAGGAAGCTCCATGGGAACAGCCTGATGGCCTTGTCCCAACTCTGGCCATGTGCCTAGGTAATGCCTTGTATGGGCTGGATGTTCTGGATATCCTCCCTGGAGGAGGTGCAGAGGAGACATCCCCATCCCAGGGCTCTGGATCCTGCAGGGAACCCTTGCTGGTGTGGTTTAGGAGCTGAGCTCCGGAGCAGTGGGAAGCAATGTTACAGAATTACAAAGGCGTTTTGCTCCGAGCAGCGTTTATGTAGCCAAAAATGAGGAGAGAATCTAGGGAAGCTGGGTGAAGGCCTCCAGGGAAAAAAAACAAACCCAAAGGGTTAGGGACTTTACTTGGTGGGGCAGGTGACACTTAAAATAGAAAACACTTATCTTTGTTTCCTTTTGAAATATGTCCTGTATCCTTGGGAGGCTTCTTACCAGCCTTTGGATCGGTGCCCTGCCTATTGAAAGCCCTTCTACTTTCAGCAAAGGACTATAATTTGCAGCTCGTTTCGGGTGGTTTTACTCTGTGCTCTGCAGGACTGTGCTTGGCTGCGCTCTCCTGGAATGCAGACAAAGGGATCTCCCAAAGGACCCTGCCACCCTCTCACAGGGGGACAGTGGGAGAGGGCAGTGTCCTGGCAGGAGTGGGTCGGTGTGGGGCACGTCCCGGACCCTCCATCCCTCTTTATCCCTGATGTGAGCAGTGCTCCCGCTTGTGCTGCACATCCCACATGTGCCTGGGCACCAGCACTCCCTCATGGGAGAGGTGCTGTAATTAACCATCCCATTAGGAGCGAGCCCTTCCCATCAGCTCCCTCTCCGCCAGCACATTCTCCTCTGCTGTCTCTTTTTCTAGTAGAAAGCTCTTCCTACAAGTGGTACTTGTGTAACTTGGCAAGGATGTTTTGATGGGCTGGCCGCATTGTTCATTGAATTACTGTCTGGCTGGAAAGCCAAGGGCTGCAATTTTCTGTGCATTATTATTCTTGGGATTCAGTCTCTTAGAAATGCAAAGTGGGACAGTTTGCTGCTCGAAACATTTCCCAACAGTTCGGGGCCTGGCAAGAGATGGAGGGATCTCTTGGGCTTCAGTAACCTTCAGATTTTCACATGCTTTGACATGCATTTTGAGTGAATCCTTTTATTTATTTCAATAGTTCTGTCAAACATTCCTCCGTGCTTGTGTTAACTATGGCTTCTACTACTGCCCTAAAATAACCCAGCAGGGTTAGGAATATTTGCCACAGGAATCTTGTAAATGGCTTGCACATAATTATGTTTTTATTCCGAGGCAATGGAGATATAACTCTTCAAAATGGATAAAAATCTTGAAATGAACATCTGGACATACAAATTAAATTGCTCTTAGTGTAAGGACAGTACAGTGCTTTATTCTCCCTGGCAGGCTTCAGCACACTTGCAGACTCGACACTAATCCACAGGATCAGAGTCATCTTGTAAACTTAATGTCTCTAAATGTTTTCACATATTTTTATTGCAAATCTATCCTTTCAGGACATTAGAGATCAGCCTGAGCCCTGGTAAGGCACACGTAGCCTCTCTGCATTGACTGAGAGCTTTATATACTTAGATTGAGATAGCCTTGGGTCTCAAGAGCAAATCATTCTTCTGACAACAAACCCTCCCCTGCCGTGCACAAACTGTCACCCTCACCATCAATGAAATTATAGATTAGGTTATTGATTATTTTTCTTTTTTTTTCCCTCCCACTTACTCTCAGACTCTCATGAAAATTCAAGACATTTCATATCTTTCTATTGACAAAAGCAACAACTAAATCAGATTATGCAACTCTCTTAATTCCCAGAAGTAATTTCCAAATTGTTCTTAGGTCCTTTGGCTGTCTGGTGCTTGCATTTGGAGAGAGGACGCTGAGATACTTGCAGCTTGTCATGGTTTAGATCTTAATTAGTTCATGGGAGTGCATCCTTTTGAAATGCAATACTTGGACTTTCTCTAGGCTATTCTTTTTTTTTCTGAAAGGAATTAAAATATCCAGTATCATAATTAAGCAATTCTACTCATTTATGTTAGAACTTTTTGAAGAGTATTTAAAGAAAGCAAAGTCAATGTACTAACTGCTAATATTACAGGGGAGCAGGAGGTGGGTGTTGGTGCTGTTTCTGTTTTTGGGGGTCAGGTCCCCCGTGTGCCAGGGGTGGTGGCAGCAGTGCCATCGGTGAGGCCGTGCCGGTTGACATCGATGCTGGCCCTCCCCGCACGTATTTGTGAGATGTGATGCAATTCTGGTTCTTCTAGACAGGCTGGGGGAGCTTGAATTGGCTGAACAAATAATTCTTGATATAGATGCAGAAAGCTGATCATTTTGGGCACTTTTTATTTAAAGGGAAAAAGACCAGGGCACCAGTAAATACAAAACTTATCACTCTACCGAGCCAGTAACGTCAGCACTTCAGTCAAGTTTCCAGGGGGAGATTTATGACTCCTGAGATGATGCTTGTATAAAACTTGTTTGGCTGTGATTTTCGAAGGCTGCAGCGCAGAGGAACTGCTGGGGTGGCTGATTGTGTGTGCAGAATGCTGAGGAGCTGGTTGGGAGGTGAGGCTGGAGAGAGGAGAGGGCACATGTGCAAGAGGGGTTTGAGGTTCTAGAAACCCCAGAGTGGTGAATGCCCCACGCCCAGACGTGACAGAGGCGTGTGCCAGGCAGAGGGCACGGTGTCTGTCAGAGTCGTGGTCATGCCTTGCCCATGTTAAACACTCCCATGAAAGCAAAGAATAAAGCCCATAAATCCTGGTGATAGGTTTGATAGTTAAGTTTTATATAAATGGACACATAAGAATACAAAAAAAGGATTTGTTTTCCCATGCTCTGCTTTTCACTGTGGCTGCTGTCCGGCCTCCAGCAGGGTAGATGGCCAGGATGGAGACAGCCTTCCCTAAAAGGTGTGAGAGGGTGCTCAGATGAGCTCAGGGACAGCTCCATCCAGCAGAGAATAGTCCCTTGCCCACTGCTGTTGTGCAGTGCATTCTTAGATTAGATTTTTGCACAAGAGCACATGATGGCTGCTTCCCTCTTTAACCCTAGAGGTGCTGGTCTGTATTGCCATGTCCTCTGTCATATTTCAGTCACTCAGGCACAGGGAAGTGCACGTGTATACTCTCAGAAGCAGAGGTGTCTCCTTTAAAACACTGTCTTCTGGATCTGCCCTTATTTTCAGCGCTTGAGTGGAAACATGGCTGTTTTAAATAAAAATTGGGTTTAATGTGCTTTTAAATTGGAGGCAAGTGCACTAGTTATGCAATTAACTGCAAATATTGAGTTTGAGAAAGGGCAATGCAAGTACTTCCAAAATAATCAGAAGTGTTTTTAAATGGATGGCTAATGGAGAACAGACACTGCAGTGTGAGCTGCCTGTGTTCCCTAACAAAGCATTCTTTACCCAGGCTCTGCATAAGCTTCTTTTCAGCGTGTACATTAGAGCAGGAGTCTGGCAGGCTGTCTCGTCATGTGTCTTGTCCTGTAGAGCCACTTATTGGATTTCATCTGCTTACCCTTGTGTGATCATCAGGGCAGTGCTTAAAAGCAGCCCTTGTATGAAAACAAACGCAGCAGATTATGCAGCCTTAGTCTCTTCATGGAAGAGAGGAGGGGAGAGATGGGGATGGGAGGAAGCCTCCATTCCTGACCTTTAACTCAGCAGTAAACATAAATCTCCTCTAA
Source organism: Dicrurus megarhynchus (assembly GCA_013399195.1). Lineage (NCBI taxonomy): Eukaryota > Metazoa > Chordata > Aves > Passeriformes > Dicruridae > Dicrurus > Dicrurus megarhynchus. The sequence goes on along the minus strand of VXAD01011024.1, from coordinate 275,268 downwards.
TGCTCCCCCTCTGGAAGAAGGGGCAGCCAACTCAGGTGGACTACAAGGATGTTGTGTGGTTATGCAGGGGGAAAATCAGAAGGGCCAAAGCCCAACTAGAACTCAGTCTGGCTGTTGCCATAAAAGACAATAAGAAATGTTTCTATAAAAACATCAGCAGCAAAAGGAGGGCCAAGGAGACTCTCCACCCTTTATTTGATATGTGAGGAAACACAGTGACAAAGGGTGAGAAAAAGGCTGAGGTGCTTAATGCCTACTTTGCCTCAGTCTTTAATAGCAAGACCCGTTGTCCTCAGAGGACCCAGCCCCTGAGCTGGAATACAGAGGCAGGGAGCAGAATAAAGCCCCGTAATCCACGGGGGGATGATCAGCGACCTGCTGCAGCACAGAGACACACACAGTGCCGTGGGGCCGGATGGGATCCACCCAAGAGGGCTGAGGGAGCTGCTGGAAGTGCCCACTGAGCCACTTCCCATCACTTATCAGCACTCCTGACTAACAGGGAGGTCCACATGAAGGGTCAGCAGGATGATCCCCTCACCCTGACCTCAGTGCTGGGGAAGGCCATGGAGCCTTCAGTGCCATCACGTGGCCTGGACAGGGCATCCAGGGCATCAGGACCAGCCAGCAGGGGTTTAGGCAGGCCCTGAATAACCACCCTGTCTTTTATAACAAGGAGACCCACTTGGTGGCTGAGGGAAGGGCTGGGGATGTATTCTAACTGGAGTTTAGTCCTTCTCCTGTGGACACTGCCAGCCCGTGGCTTGGACAGCTGCAGTTTGCTGGGTAGAACACTGGCAGGCGGCCGGGCCCAGAGCGTGGTGGGCAGTGAAGTTACACCCAGCCAGAGCTGGTCACGAGTGGTGTTCCCTGGGCTCAGTACTGGAGCCAGCCCAGTCTGCAGATGACACCTGGCTGGGTGGGAGCATTGGTCTGCTGGAGGGCAGGAAGCTCTGCAGAGGGATCTGGACAGGCTGGATCCATGGTCTGAAAATTAGTCACTGAAAGGTTACCCTCTTAAAACAAGAATGTTTGCTGCTGAAGTTGTGTCCAAAATTAAAGACCTAAAAATACCACCACCAGTTTGCTTTCCATAATGTAGCTGCCCACCCAGAACATCACCTCCCAGAAGTGGCTCTTTCTCACCTTGCAGGTGATGTTAAGTCATTCCCTTTCTTTCTTGCAGGGTCGGTTATGTTTCATCTTGGGGAAGCTGTTAAATTTCCCTGCTCTTCAGGCATGGAGAGTTCAAGTCCTGCATTGTGATTCTGTGCACAGCCCTCCTTCCCTTGGGATGGGCTGCTCTGAAGGTTGCTGTCTTTGGCTCCACGTTAGAGTGGAGACGTTTTGAACAAGACCAGGCTCTCTGTGGAGTTCAGGCTATCTTGTTCAGATTCAGAGATCTTATATAGCTCAGGGAACTGGAACATCATTTTAGCTGAAGTGACATAATCTGTTCTGGTTTGTTTTGATTTTTCTCCCCTTTTCTAGTTATATGCTCAGTGGGTGTCAAAACCTTTTGGTGGGAGTAGAGGACCTCAACACTTGTGGAAAGACCAGCAGGCTCCTTGCTGGATCTGTTGGCCCCACCGTCGCCTCTGCACTTCGTCTTGAGAGCTCAGATGACTTTTTTAAGGCTGTGCAGTGAGCAAGGCTTGAGCCAGGAATGAATGTTGCTGTCACCTGGGGTCCCATTACACCTCCTGCAATGATGTGTGCTGGTCTCATCTGAGTAGCAACCACACATGGGCTGTATGGCTGATGCAGGGCCAGGGTGAAAGGGCAGCCTTGCTCTGGGGTCTCCAGTCTGTCCTTCTGCTGCACTACAATTCGTGTGAGTTGGCAAAGGTGACGAAGGTTTCTCTGGGCTGAGTCAGCGTTGAAGCAGGGAGATTGTGTCCGTGTATGTGACATGGCTCTGCTGGGATGGTTTCAGTCCATCAGGAGTGTCATCCAGTGGTGGGGTCTGTACTGGTGGGACTGGTCCCAAGCCACAGAACAGATCTGCTCCTTCACAGCAGTGCTGGGGTTGTTCGAGAGAAAAATCACTCCCTTCTGTAGGGAGGCAATGCTGGTTGGGTGGAAACCAGTTAAAGGAAACTGCCACATAAACTGGTGATCATGAAGTGAAAGAGTTGGAGGAGCTGGGGAAGAGTTCAAGCTGGAGCTGCAGGAAGCCAGTGAAGTAACTCTGGCATGCTCATAGGGGCAAGTCAAGGAGAAATACATTAGTGTTCAACAGGTACCTGAATGGTCACAGGCAGAAAAGGCTGCAGAGTGATGATGGGAGGTCCACAGAAAGTGGAGCAAATCCCAGGGGTGCACCAGTATTATTCGTGCTGCATGTGCCCCCCTTGAGCAGAATTCCTGAGAGGGGAACACAGTGTAAATTAAAAACAGAAGTGATGATTGCAGAGAAAAAACAGGTGATGGATTGAGAAGTTGCTGTAGAAGAGGGAGGAGCTAGGTAGATGAGATACGGGTATGAAATGTAAGTGAGGCTTGGAGGTGATTAAGTGGACTTCTCTACTGTCATTTCTTATGCTGGATGTGGGAGGCTGTGCTGACGGGGAAGGAGGAAAAACACCACGGCTCAGGAATCAGCAGCATTTCCCTTTGATTGTGTAGGCAGAAAAGAGGGGCAGCCTCTTAGCTGGGGGGGGCTGAACTGAATCAAATCCTCCAAATGCAAACCTTGGCCGTGGGACCGTTGTGTCATGCAAAGGGAATCTGCCTTTCCAACCAGCCCCCTGCAAAGAAATTAGTAATTCCTTATGACATCTCATGGCAAAATGATTTTGTAAGACGTGGCATGGAGGTGGGGAAAGAGGAAATGAGTGAGATGTTTTTAATTCCAGATAATTTGTTTGGTGTGTAGCTGTGAATTAGACACATAGGGAGTCACAGTTAATGGATGAAGAGTATATTAAAAAAGACAGACTAATGTTACCGAGAGAAGAACAGAATTGTTCTCACCAGGCAACACACTTTGCAGAAGAGATGGCTGTCGTCTGGTTTTATTACAAAATAGAGGTTAGCTTCTTTTTTTTTTTTTTAATTTTCCTCCCCTAAACTGTACCTGTTTGTGAGGTGTTTTCACAATAAACACATTTTTTCCTGAAAATTGCAGTTTTGCAAAGAATACAAGTCCAAATGGTAAAGTAATTAAGATTTCCTGCAGGAGAATGCATGTTAGCTTTGCATTTCCTGCATGTTTGGGAGCAAAGGAGCAGATCTGCTCACAGGATGAGCATTTGGATGACATCAATCTTACCTTTATGGACTGCCCCAAATTGTCCTGTGGCAAATAGGCACTTAGGAATTTGCTCAGCACATCAAACAGAAGATCTTCTTCGTCTTGGGGCAGGGAGGTAGATTATGGATATCTTTAGTGCGCTGCTGCAGCCACGTCATTCCTTGCACACGGGAAAATCCTGAATCCCCAAGAACTTTCCCTCGGAATGACAAAGGCTAAGTCTTGGCGCTTGCAGGCTCTTGATAGTTCTACTTCTCTGGGGCATAATCCAGATATCAAGGAAAACTATTAATCTGTTCTGCATGTGAAGAAAATGCCAAAGAACACATTACAGCTGTGGCCCCGCTTCAGATCCTGCTGTATCCATAAGTGATTTCCATGGGGTGTCCGATGTGTGTGGAGAACTCCAAGAAAAACCTGGCATGCGGCAGCGTAAACTGGTGGAGACCTGGAGCAGTGTTAGTCTTCCTTTTGTTTTTTATTATTTCAAGGAAATGCTTGTTTCAAAGAGCGAAGGCTTTAATCATTTGGCTTGTGAGGGAGTTGTCTCTTTAATCTCCTACACTTTGGTTTCGGTTTCCTTCAAAAAATCTTTGCAGCACTAGTGTCATCGGTGCCTGTTCGCTCAGATCAGCCCTTCCAGAGGGGAATGAAAGCAGTGTTTCCTCATTTAAAAAAAAAAAAAAGAAAAAGAAAAAGGAAGAAAAAAAGAAGTAAAAAAGACAGAAAAGATTATTGCAGCACCAGGTTTTTGAGGTACTAAGCCTGGCTTGCATCCCTGAGATGAAAAGGAAATTGAATATTGTGTTTTCTAAAGGACTTTTCTATTCCTGCTGGATATGGATCTATCAGCCAAATATTGAAATAGAGGCGCCTGGTTTGCTGCTGCATGGCTCCAGCTCACATGGAGCCTTCACCTCCCTGCTTTTGGAGCCAGGGCTGGGCCTTTGATTTCCACAGAGGACTCAGACCTGCAGGGATCTTCAGCACAAGCAAAGCTCCAGTCCCGACAGAGTGTCCAGGCTTTGGGAAAACATTAATTGTCTGATCGAGCACTGGAGGAGGTGCCTGGGGGTTGCTCTGAGTGTGGCCATCCCCAAACCCTGAGTCCCGGGGGTCTGGGAGTTCAGTTGTTCACATCAAAAAGTTGGTTTGGCTTTGGTTGTTGCTGGAGAATGTGTAGCTCTGCCTTTCCCCCCAGCCTTTTGCTGCACAGGACAATAATCAGTGTCCATGCTGGAGGTGTGGAGTACAAATTAAAATCCAAGTTAGTTTTAAAACTGAAAAACACCTTCTGTTTTCAGCAGGACATCTTATGCATCGCTAAATTCCTTTTCCTCCCAATTCTTTTGTTCTCCACTTTGAAAATGCACATGAAACATGCCTGGTAATTAACAAGATGGTAGCAGGTTTGGGGGGGAAAACAAGTGTGTTAATTCTTTTAAGGCAGTGTTAAAAAATATTTCAAATGTTTTCCCAGTGGTGGTTGGGATTTTACTTTCTAAAATTGCATGAAAAGCCAAATACTGTTCTGTGATGATACTAAACTGTATAATGTAAGGTCACAAGGTTCAAGGAAACATGTTTTCCTAGAGGAGATAGAAGTGTTTATCTAGTCAAGTGAGTCATTTTCCTAGAAAAACAAGTTTTTTAACAACTGTAGAAAATTAACTTTCAGTAGGGAATAGCAAACCTTTAATCTCAATTTCCCTGCTCAGCATTAGGAAAATCTTTGCTAGAGAGTGGCTGCTATCTGTGTGCCTCACGATGGTAACATCTCGGATGAACACCAGGTTTCTGAGTGTTTTTCTGAACACTGCCAGCATGGAAAATCCATCTGTGATTTGGATTTAGCGGTGAGCGGTCAGGGCAGCACCTTGCTTGAAAGCATCAAGCTTTCATGTGTTTACAGCTTCGGGTTTTGGCAGTGCATGTTTGTATTACCTGTGAGCAAGGAGCCTTGAAGGGCATTAGAGGGGCGAGTCATGAATTCAACTTCATTTCTTCCCAGGTCTCTGGGAAGCTGGTGTAGGTAACCTGATTCAATTGTATTTTAAACTAGAGGAGAATTCTACCATTTCTGGGGGGGGGGTTAGATAAATGAGTGTGTTGTTACAATTTTTTTGTTTGAAAGCAACAACAAAAAATTCTGAATAATGGTGGTTTTTTTTGAAGTAGATTAAAGCTGGTTGATGAGAACCAACTCTCCCAGGTTCGCTGGGTGATGAGTTGTGCTGTGCTTGCAGTTGCCTGATCCTATTTCATAGAATCACCAACTGGTTTGGGTTGGAAGGGACTGTCAAGATCCTCTAGTTCCATGCCATGCTGTGGGCAGGGACACCTTCCACTAGACCAGATTGCTCCAAGCCCTGTCCAGCCTGGCCTTGGACACTTTATTGGTCACTGTTTTACTTTGCAAACTTGCTGCTGTGCAGCAGGATCCAGCTCTGAGTTGTATAGTGATAGTTCACCAGAGAACCTCAGAACAGGAGAAAATATCTGTATGACACCCCCAAAGCCAGCAGTGGTTATTGGAACCTGTCATTATCCCAGAGTTACAGATGAAAGGTAGTGTAGACTCTGTGAAGATGGAGGCAAAAAGCCAAAGAAACCTGGATTTGAGGAATCCTGTAGTTCAGTGTGTTGTGAACCGAGTTGGTAAAATGCAAACAGAGAAGTCCTGCAGTGGGACTGACCCACGCAGGGGCTGCTCTTGCCTTGGGCTGCAGAATTAAACCCCGTTCTTCTGCTGAGCTGCATTACACAGTTTCCATTCAGCTTGCTGATTCAATGCAGCCATCCGCAGTGAAAATGGGATTTGATGTTCTCTTAAGCAAAATTCATGTTTAAAGAAAGGAATTATTAGCCAGAAATTAAATTCCACTTACTGTGAGTTTTCCAGGCGTGCCTCGAGCTGTTGTGCTGGTTGATGTGAGCTGCTGCACACTGCCTTTGCTGCAGCCTTTCCTCAGTCGTGTCCAGGTCTCCCTTTGATTTCCCACCCGCTGGAACATCTGCCCTTGTCTGACAGATCCTTGCAGTCAACACAAACGAAGGATGATTCATTCACAAAATATTCCTGAGTGAGGAGCTGGACTGTAACTCTGCTCTGGTTTTACACTGCTTGAACTGCCCTGATGGGAAAGAAGGGGCTCCTCAGAACATGGTGGATAGCAGTCACATCTCACCTTGGGGTGAAATTTTTCTTCCATCTTGCCCTGCTTTTGGTTCCAGGTGGGGAACTCTCACTGCAGAGTCAATAAACCAAGGGAGGGAGTATTGAGGATTTCTGCCAAACTGACCTTGGTATGTCCCAGACCAGTAGGGCTTCTTAACACCATGAGTCCCAAGCACTCAGACCTCCTTTGCTTCAGAGGGGTACCCGGTACCTTCCCCAGTAGCTGTCAAGTTTTCAGCTGTGTAGATGTTATAAAATGAAAGATGATTTCACCAAACTTGTTCTATTCTGACAAACTAATGAAAGAATGTGCTGCATTTTCCAGTACTGATTATCCTCCCTTCCGCTTGGTTGCACTTGGAATTATGGCAGATGTGCTGTCCTGTTGCCTTAGGGAGGACAGACATTTGCCACTGCTGTCCAGAGTGGAGAGAGACCTGGAAACTTGGAGGTTACCTGCTCTGTGTTACTGAAGTTTCATTAAATCTGTGTAGAGGGAGCTTAGATGTGCATGGATGTTGGCTCTGCTTGTGGAAGAGGGGTGAGGAGAAGTGAGAGAGATTTGCTGTCCAGACACCCTCTTAGCTGAACAAGCTCATTTGTACAGTCGGATTTTTGGCAGCTTCTTGTCCTCCCTGGTGCTGCCAAGGCTCTGATGTGTTTCTACAGTGTCATTCATGTCGACAGGCTACAGTGGAATATTGGCATTTGTTTAGTACCTGCTACCAGAGAAGGTAGTTTTTTAAAGACTAAATGGCTGGTTTGGAGGCTCCCCTTTCCCAGCTCTTCATCAGGAGGATTTACCCTGCAGAGGCTGCGAGGCGTGCGCTGGGAATGCCGACGTTGGTAATATCTGGAGTCATAAAATTCTGGCTATTGGACAAGCTCCTAATTGCTTCGATCTCTCTCTGTCTTACTCAAAGTTGAATAGATCATACAAAACAAGGCAGTTGCATTTGCATTAATCTCCATACTTAGATCAAGAGTTCTCTCCTTTTTTTTTTTTTTTACCTCAGAGAAAGATGAAAAAAAAAATTTTCCACTTGTAGTTTTAAATGAAGGGCATTACTGTGCATGTGATTTGTTTTGTCATATCTTCCCCCCTTATGTGATGCTTCAAGTAGACTCAGCAGGGCAGGCTGTGGTGCTCTTAAAATACTTAATTCCCATGTGGACGTTGCGCTGGATTGGTGTCATAAGAGATACCATCAAGTAGAAATAAATAAAACCAATAGAAATGAAACTGTCACGATTCTTTGATTCTTCAAGCAGCATTCCTTCCAAAATAAGTGGAAGCGAGGTATTCCTTGCAGGTGTTTGAATGGAAGTTATTGCATTCATTCATCAGCAAGCTGATCTCTGTTGCTGTTCATGGAAGTCAGTATCTCAAAAATACATTCTCAATGTTGGCAAACTCTGTGCTGCTGAAAACTACCAAATTATATTTTCTCTTTCTCCTTTCTGATGAGCTGATCGATAAAGGAGGCATTTCCATAACATGGTATTTACCCTCTCTACAGTTGAAATACAATATTTACAGTTGCAAATATTCTTCACAGCTGGTAGCTGGTTTCTCTGTCCTGCTTTTATGATAAGTTTACAGTACATTGCTATCGCAATCCTACATGTTTTTTGGCTGCCTCAGAAAAAAAAAAGAAAAGGCAGCTGCTTTGAGGTCTTGTGTAGTGTTTATGCATGAGGTGTGTGTTTCTTTTGGGTCAAATTCTGAGGGGAACCTTCCTGGTGCTGCTGGTCCTTCCATGCTGCACATGCTGAGTGTGAGCATTCGGGGTGTGTGAGACGTGTTGGGTGGAGAACCTCAGTCAGACATCCCGCTGCTCATCTTCCTCAACCTGTCCATGCATTTCTCCGACCTCATGCACTCGAGTTGTTTAGTGGGAGCCTGAGCCAAGTGAAAAATAGGAAATTGTGGGGAAATAAAATTGCTGGAATTTGCAGAAAGATGGCGTGAGCTGGGTGTTTGGCTTTGGTGAGCTCCAGGGGGGCTGGGAATCTTCTGCAATTCTCAGTCAAATATTTTTCTCATTTCTACGTATTTTTGTTAGCCTTAGTTAAATCATTTATAGTGCAAGAATTCTTGGAAGTACACATACACACATGTATATAAAATTTACATTTTCCCAGCCCTGTCAACTTAACATCTTTATTAACATTTTCATATCATCTTTCCAATTAGTAAATCCTTCTCCTTTTTTTTGTCAATGTTCAGCTTGCAAGTAAAAGAGAAAGCTCCCTTGGATTAGATTTACATCATGTCGTCCTCTTTGATGAAAGCACTGATTAGCAGCTGCCTCAGGGTGTCGTTCCCCCCATGCCGTTCCCCACACAAGCTGTCAGCTTTCATCAGGAGCAGGAAATGCATCTTTGTACAGCATAACTGTTATTAGCAGAATTCAAACTATGGGAAGGTTGGGTTTTTTCTTTTCACTCGCAGATGTGTTAGAAGAGTAGGGAAGTGTGTGGGCAAGTGTGCTTTTTGGTTTCGATCATATTTCTCTCCTGCATTTTCTGTTATGGCATTGTTGAATGACTTACCGCAAGTTCTCCCACCTCTGTGAAAAACAAGTACAGTGTGATAATGGGTTTTTGTTGTTCTTGACTGGTACACTGGGTCCTCTGTTAGCAAACCAGTTAAACGGTGAGTCACTCCAGGGAGTAGGAGTGATTGCAGCACGCAAAAAAAAACAGCGTAGGAAATTTTGAATTAATATAAGCAGAGAAACTATCAATAGAAATGCTGACCGCTAGTGTTCCCTGAAGTAGAACAATCTGACTTCGAGGAGGAGAAAATAGATTAATGTTGGTATTAGCTTGTTCTACAGATGTTTCTGTTTGGCCTTCAGAGAGGAGGTGGTGTCACTGTCACCAATGCTCGTGGGTGAGGGGACAAACAGCTGCTGAGAGGCTGCTCCACGTGCTGGTGGCAGAGCTGAGAACTGTGTCCCTGCTCAGGTCCATCACCTGCGTCCCCTCGGAGGGGCAGGAGACCTCCCAGAGTGTGGTCTGGGGTGCAGCTCATGCAGGGCTCCGGGAGGGGAGCAGGAACTTGCTCGAGGAGCTCCTTGAGCACTCGCAGGACACTCCTGCCCTGCCACCCGTGTGCCAGCCCTTTCCTTGGGAGGAGGAGTAGCGTGCAACCCTCCTGCCAGAGCCTCAGGAAACATCTTCTGCTGGTTTTCACATCAGCCAGCAAGTGTCCATTGAAAAAAAAAAAAATGTACATTCAAATGCTTTGAATGTATTTATTTGGAGTATTTGTGAAACTTCAAGGCTTTGACTAAATTGGTTTTACTGGTTCTGTTAGCTGATAGAAAAAAGTGAGGTTATGTAATGAACACGGTCTTTTTAATGGTAATATAAATGTTTGCTAATTACCATATGGAGATGAAGGTCATATTAATTACAAAATGGTTCTTGCAACGCTACCAGGCAACCATCCTTTTAATTTTTTTTTAAATGGGATTAATTAGAGATAATATGCATTCAGGACTGACAGCTTTTCTTCATAATGTTTTCCAGAAAAACATGTATGGCTCTATTTGAAACTAATTGACTGCTGTGTGCCCTGCACATCTGTGCTGGGTGGTGGCAGCGACATCTTAGCTGCACTTTGGCCAAAAAGGGCAATCAAAGCAAACAGCCAGTGCAGCAGCAGTGCTGGAGCACGTTTGGCCTTCTTAAGCATGAATTTAAAATACAGATGCGAGCTTGTGCCAAGAGGCTGCTTGGGAGCATGGGGTCTGTTCTCATTAAAGACTGCGGGTGAACTCTTGTGCCGGCAGTGTAAATACCAACTGCCTGGAGTGGGATGGGCAGGAGAAGCTGCTGCTGCTCAGCCTTGTCCTGCGTGGGGCTGTCTCTTCTGCTGCATCACTGCTAGATCTGGAGTGAGATGCAGAGTTTTCCTCCACGGCTGGGCTGTTCTCATCACTGGCAATGGTGAACTCTTCCCCCATTTCTGAGCAGTCTCTGTGCTGGAGGCACAAAATAATTTAAAATGGGCAAGACAGGTAGCGCCCAAGCCTTCCCCCTCCTGGACATGCTCCTGAGGCACTTGGTGTATGGAAATGGCCACAGACAGTCTGGGCAGCACAGGGAGCTGGGTTACAGGGCCGTGCAAGGATGGCAGTTCAGGCATTGCTGATGGCCACGAGTAGGCTGGTTCCTCCAGTCTGGAGGGGAGGATGGCTGATCCCAGTGTGGAGCTGTTGGGGCTCATGGTTCAGCTGGTGGTGCTTTGAGTTGCTCTGGGCCTCCCTGGCACTGTGCTGGTGAGGTGGTGCCCAGCATTTCTTCTGCTTCCTGAGGCACACGAGCACTTGTGGTGGAGCAGAGTGCCATACTCAGCCTGGCAGAGTGGGAAGTGGTTTTTGCTTGTCATGAGCCACGTGTGGTAATTGCAGTCTTGCCCTTGACTGCCATGACTTTCCGAATATCATGGCAACTCCATCAGCCAATTCCTTCAGGAGTCTGGGATGCATTTCGTCAGGTCCTATAGATTTGTGCACATTCAGGTTCCTCAGGTGGGCATGAACCTGATCCTTGCTTACAGTGGGGGGGACTTTGCTCTCTCAGTCCTCATCCTGTTGTCCATCCACTCCAGGGGTGTGGGAGCTGTAAGGCTCCGAGCTGGTACTACTGGTACCAGTGATACCACTCACCATGATGGGAATTCTGGGCTGGCCTCAGTGTGCAGGCAGCCGCTGGCCCCCTGCTGACCTCAGGCAAGTGACAGACTGGAGCAGTGATAGAACTGAAGATTGGTGATGAGTTTTGGCATCTCCTGGTGTGCATGTGCACTTTATATTTACTTGTGTGGGTGTGCATTGGTGCCACGTTGTAGGTGAACTGAACCAGCCCTCTGAAAATTGCAGCTCTTGTGCCCAGGCGTTCTTTGATTGCTACAGAATGATCGGTAATGATCTGCATTTGTATTAGTCAGAGTGGGAATACACGGATGGCAAATGTGGAACTGACAGGCTCTGTTCAGGGTACCCCTCTCCAGGGGCTGTGCACACAGTCCTGGCTCTCCCCGGTGTGTGGTTGTGTCGCTTGGACGAGTCATGTCATGGCTGAGCAGCTTCTCTGCCCTCCTCCTGCCCATGCTTTGGAAGATCATGCTGAAGATAAAAATCAAGAGGAAGAATAAGCCCCTGCCTGTGTTTCACCTTGTGCCAGGATTTAGTTTTTAGTCCCAAACTCTTTGCTGTTCAGTTTGAGATGTTTAACATGTCACTCAAGTTGAACGTTGTGATGACAGCGATCAGATTCACTCGAGTACTTTTGTGCTGGCACAGTGCTCTCATTCGAATACGTGTCAGCAGAGGGGATTTAAAAATATGGATATGCCACGCTGAACTGAGCTCAGAGGGATTGTGTGCACAGAGAGATGGTCAGTATCTTAAAACAATTACCGTTCAAATAGGGTGGAAAGGAGGAAGGAATATTACTGTCTGTTCTGATGATGTGTATCTGAAGCCATGAAGGGGTTTAGACTCAGATGCTTGAAGGTATTTAGAAGTCTAAGCCTAGCTTAGGTGGCCAGGTCATTACATGCAGAAATCTCTAGAGACTCTGGAGAGCATGGTGAAGGTCACAGGATAAGGACTAGCAACAAGCCAGTGCTAGAAGCTGAACCCAAAGCGCCTTAGTCATAAATGCCTTAACCATTGTGGTGTTTTTCACCTTTAGCTTTACTAACATGTAGGTGCTGCCTTTCTTTTCAGAGCTCATTGTTTCTCTCAAGGTATATGCGCTGAATTTAAGCTGCTTGGGCATGAGCTGGATTTTCTTGGTTACCCGTCAGAGGTCTCCTAGATGTTAAGGGTCCAGCCCTCTGAAAATCACTGTTATCACAAACACTACCCTCAGTAGTTTCTTGATGGTTCAGAGGGATGTGTAGGGCTTAATTTGTACGTGTGGCAGAGGAGTTTTTTTCAAGTAAAGAAAAAAAGGAAATCATGGAAGTCTATGAACATTTTAATGTTTTAGTGCTTGTCTTTAACTTATATCTATATCTTATATCTAAGATCTATCTTATGTAAGTGTCTTTACGACACTCTTTGGGTCTTATTTTAAAGGAATAATTTTCTTGATTAGAAAATGACTCTCTCACTGATTTTTGTTAATATAATGCGTTATTGCTGATGAACCTGAAGGTGACCTTCAAAAGAAGGAAACCCTGAGAGGTCTGTACTGTAGCCAGAGCAGCTGGGTCATCATGCAGCTCTACAGCTAACACATTGTTTTTTGGGGACATTGTAGGGACTTTGGGGAAAAACACACGCATGGACATCACACTAGTCTGTGCTGGAGCGGGCCTGAGCGTGTCAGGCTGATGCTCAGAGCTGGAGGAGGTCACAGGCTGTTTCTGATTTGTTCGAGACTTGTCTAAATAGCGAAGCTGTTGCCGTACAAACGAGGGAGTGACATTACGATACCAGATTCTCCTCCGTTTCCTCTCCGTTTGGACTGTCACCCATTTGAGTTTTTACATCTTAGCTCCCCCTGCTTTCTGATCCACTGCACTGTTCGAGGACACTGTTCTGCATGAAGTGACCGTGTGAGGAGGTGGTTGGCAGCCAGCCTTGTCCCTGGGTTGTCAAGCTCTTGAGTCATCAAACCCTCTGGAGACTGGTTTTGAGTTCAATGCTTGGTCTCTGTCACCTGCAAAGTGATGGATGCTTGTGTAGTCTTTGTGGCATCCCAGGGTGTTTGCTTGCCCCATTCAGGGCTGGAGTTCAGGCTTGGGGAACCTTGTGTCCCCCAGAGATGATGTGGCTGCATGGGAGGTCAGGGTGGTTGTCCTAAAATGATGACAGTGACCATTGGACCTGCTGCTGTCTGCTGGCTCAGGACTGGTGCAGAGATAAGGTCCTTTGTGCCAGCTTCTCAGGTGCCTCTCAGGAGCTCCCTGGAGAGCAGATGAGGGTGAGTGCTGACAAATTCAACTGTGAAGGGAGAGACAGTTTATCCCAGTTCCAGGGTGTTTGTTTTTCATCTTTTTGCCAGGTTGAAAAGACGCCTTTAATATCATTCCAGTGACACGAAATGAATGGTGTACCAGACTGGGGACTAAAAAACACTCCAGCTTAAAAAATTTAATTCCTCTGTACTATAATCAGGTAGAAAATGAGAGGATTGTTAAGCCCGTGTTTTCTTTGTGGCAAAGACAACTTAATGGAAGTCCGGAGTGTGCAATTGAGCTAACAAAGTTTTAGAAAGGCAACAGAAATAGGTAGCTGGTAGCAGAACGACGTGTGTCTGACAGCTGAGTACAGAGGATGTGGTGACAGAGGCACGGAGTGAAGTCTGGAGATACCAGCAAAGGGAGTCTGGCAGCAAGAAATAGGCTGGTGAGAACAAAGCAGAGCCTGTCGTGGGAATGATTGCTTGTCCCTTTTGATCACGGAGAGGAGGGTGCTCAGCTTCAGGCAGAGGGAGGGGAGTGAGGGGTGAGGGGCTGCAGCTGGGTGTGGGGGGCATCGCTGCACAGCCCCTTCGCCCCGGCCCCTGCCCGGGGCTGGGCTCAGCAGCAACAGCTCTGGGCAAGGAGGGAAGGGGGCTTTTCTCCTGGAACTCAGGGCAGAAATCCTTTAGGTTTCACACTTCTTGAAAGCAGTTGCTCAGTCCCCCTGGCCTGGCTGTTGGCCGGGCTTAGCAGTGCCTGTGAGATCCCAAGTGAAGGGCTGAAATACAACGTGTGTAATCTGCTCAGCCTCTGCCCTGGCTTTGGTTTCCTTCCAGCCCTGTGGGTGGCCAGGAGGAGATGGAAGCTCTCCAGTGACACGCTGCAGTAGGTTTTGACCCCAGGAAGGACAGAACAGGAATTGTAATGGGCCACGTTTGCTTTCTGGTGGGCTTTGAGGGGGAGGCTTTCATTTGACGTTGGTTTAAGAGACTCCAGCGATGGCAGTGCCATGGATCCTGTCTGTTCATCTCCTCGGGCAGTTGCTCTGTCACGTCTCACCAGCAGCCCCCGAATTATTCCTCGTGAGCACACGGCTCTGACCAGGACACAGCCTACTCAACAGAGCCAGAATGACAAACAAGGTCTTCAGTGTGGAAAAGGCAGCAGTGCCCAGTGCTAAGATAGCCCTGCCTGTTCATTTGAGGGGCAGAAGCTGGAAATAGGAAGAAAATTTTACCAGTGGTTTCATTTTGAGCCTTTCCAGCCTGCAGCATGCTGTAAAGCTTTATTAACAGTGTGGTTTTAATTTTTTTTATTATTGCCTTTTTTATTATTTTTTAGACTGCTTGTGTGGGCCAGCCCTGGGCACACAATGATGGATCGGGTGGCACACTGTTCTGTGTGTGCAGCAGCCCTGCTCTCTGTATGTGCAGTCTGTATCCCTGCTCTGTGACAACTGCACCAAAGCCTTTTAATCAGCTTCCTTTCACTCAAGTGTGCAAATTCTGCTCTCATGACACGTACTAGCTCTCAAATTTACAGGCAGGAACTTCTTGGATAGACTAATATTCCTTGGCCACCCTAGCATGCAAATTTAAAATCTAATGTCTTGCGGCATGTCTGTTCACTTTTATGCAAATTCTAATGTAACATTATGTTTTGTAGTTGTAAATTAGAAATTAAAGTAAGTTATGCAGGGGAAGGATATGTGAAAAATGGCAGTCTTGGATTTATATTTCTTTAAATGAGGTAATCCTGGTCGTTTGAGTAATACAGAGATGTACATCCTCTAAAAAGGAGAAAACTTTACCAGCAAACATGGTTTAAATGGGTACTTAGCTCCCATAGCTGTTAATGAAGAAGTGGTTGCTACAAGACTGTCTCCCTCAGTCTCCTGACTTCTCTGAATGCATTTTGAGGCAAACAGTAGGTTAATTGTTCTGGTGTAGGCAAGAGAAATAAAATCCAGACGTAGCTCACTTTTGTTCTTCTGTAACCACACAGCTGAGGGGGTGTGTGGGGACCTGCCTGGAGGAGGGAGATGGGCTGGTGCAGCAGGGCTGGGCTGTAACTCCTGCCTGGAATCTTTGGTTCCTGGGGGATAGCAGCTCCTGGCACAGCTCTCTACCCTTAACTTCTGTTAAGCAGATCTGAAACCTCTGTGACACACTGGGATAGCTGGATCTGGCTGTTGTTCTGACTGTCCCAGGCCTTTACATGGCAGCTTGGCGTGGCCCGTTCCAGCCGTGGTGGCCACCACTGGCTGCGTGTGGCAGCTTTGGCTGGTGAGCAGCTCCTGCCATGCCATGGTGACAAATGCAGGAAAATCTGGAACAGCACAGGGAAGCGAAATGCAGAATCTGAGTGAAATAATTTTTCTTCCGGAGTGCTGCTCACACTTGTTCTAGAAGCAGCCAGAGCATTAGAAGAAATAAAATTCCCTGGGTATTCACACCACACAGGCTGCACTGGAGGATTGGTCTTCAAGAGTGACTCTTCGTGGCCCACAATTTGCCATGAGATAGATGAGAGGGGTAACTCAATAATAGAGAATCCTTTTGTGTATAACCAAAGAGTTTCTGAACACGCTCAGTATTTAGATTTGCTTTTTAGAAATCAGTATCTCTTAAATCACCGAAGGGAGTGATGGGCTCTAGTGCTATAATATCTATACCCAGCATATTTAAAAAAAACTAAAATCAGAAGTATTTCACAATAATGTTAATTGCATATGGATAGGATTTTGTAAAGCAATTTGGGTTCTGTCTCCCTCACTGACTTTCAGCAGTGCCTAAGCTGTCATGCTTCAAAGCAGCTTTTGAAAATGGAGTTTCCAGGGTTGAGCCCTGTATGTGCTTTTGAAATCACTCCTTTACTCTGGAATACTTGTATTTTTCTAGATTGCCTGTTGACAGGGTGTCTTTTCCCTTCCTGTAGTGTCTCCATAGGAAATAATGTGATGGAACCCTTGGAGCTTGGGTGTGGGACTGTGCCTGGTCCCAGATGGATCAGGCATGGCCTTGGCTCGCCCCCGCGGCCAGGGCAGCCCCGACACACAGAGCAGGGCTCACAGAAATGCCTTCCTAGCCCTCGGTGCAAAGAGCGAAGAAAAACACTGGTATTATGGGCTGTTCAGTTCATTTCTTTGCAAATCTGCAATGGCTGACATCTGTTTGCTTTTCTTTGTGGTTTTGGAAAAGAAGAGAGGATTTGGATCCAAAATAGCTATAAGATGGCTTGACATGGAGTAGCATGAATAGGCTTGTTTTGTCTCCTCCTGTTATGAATCACTTTCCATATTAATTTCAGACTTTGAATCGATGTGTATCTGGCCCTGCAGAGCTGCACACCACTTCAGCTCGTCCTATTGTTTGAAAAGAAATACCTCGTGTTTATTTGCTTTCTATCAGAAACCAGGGTCCCGCGTGGAGCTTTGGAGAGGTGGGTTGGTAACGAGGCCAAGCTGCCAGGGGGAAGTTCAGCCTGTTCAAAGGCTCTCCCTGAGCTGGGGGATTTCAGGTGTGCTCCCAGCCCTGCAGTCAGTAGTTCAGATGGACTGTTGTTCCTTCATCCACTACCTCCGTGTTTGCTTTCTGCCACGACTCTGCAGTCAGCCCGTGGGGTCACCACGCTCCACGTGCCCAGGGCAGTGTTCAGTGCTGTGGAGGGGCAGCAGTGGGGCAGTCCCATGGCCTGGCCTGAAATGGGCATTCAGAGCCTGCCAAGGTCTCCTGTCGGCTGCAGTTGCTTGCAGAACCATCAATTAGAGCTTTTTTTCCTCCTTTTTATTTGGATTTAGTATCAGTCAACTTCAGTAAAGGTTCGTCCCTACTCTTTTGCCAGATGTCATGGATTACTGCCTCTGAACGGCTTTCCCATGAAAAGCATAAATAAATACAAGTCCTCAAGCTCCTGGCAGGAAGTCAAGACCCCCTCCTCTGTTTGGTTGAGCTTCTTTTTTCCCCCCTTTTTCTCAGACAGATTAATATGTTGTCTTTAATGGCCTATTTTGGTCAAACATCAAACCCACCCATCCTTTCGTGTGTGTGTGCCTGGGGGAGAACGTGGCCATTTTAGGGATGAAGGAGACAGCCGTGGGGTGGGGAGCTGAGCACCTGCCCACGGGGAGCAGCAGCTCTGGGTTTGTCTTCAGACACTTACTCTGCCTTTTGTGTTAGTCTGGGGATCAGATGGAAGTGGGAGAGGGCCGTGTTCATGCACAAGCTGTGTTATGTTGCTGCTCCACAGGCGATCTGTGGGATGAGTTCCTGTTGTGTGTACAAGGGCCTGAAGGTAGAGTGGAGCAAAAGGAGGGAAGGAAAACTGGTGGATCTTTTCAGTGTGAATGATAATGCAGTGCTACTTCCTGTGTTCCTGCATGGGTTTGACCACGCTGAGCTTGTGCTCAGCGGTGGGGTTCTCCCTGCTGGCTGAGGGATAACTGGAGGTAATCCATGGGATCAGCTCTTTGACTTACCGTGTTTCTAGCCCTGTAACATAAAACTCAGGAGCTGGACCCCACAGAAAGGTGTGATACCAGTTTAATAACCATTCAAATGGGAAGGAAGGAAGGAGAGGGCTTTAAATCTGTCACTGGGTCGTATTTTCAAGTCCTTCTCTGATACTTAGAAATTCTTTTTATTGGAAGCTGAGAGTCCCAAACCACGCGATTCCTGGAAAGGTAGTTTAAAAAAGAGTAGCTGGAGTATAGAGAAAGCTAGTTGTGGAAACCTTTGCAATGAAGTCACTGGCACTACCAGCAGGGCACTAAATGAGTGTGCTGATTAAAGCTGGGAGGAGCCGTTTGCATTTCTTTACATTTCCCTGGGAATGTAGCATCTCATCCGAGCACAGGCTCCTGCAGCCAGCTGCAGTTTGCCGTCCTTGTAGCACCTTCATGTAGGGAATATCAGGCTGCCTTTCCAGGGCAAACTGCAGACCTGGGAGCTTTGCTGGCAACACCAATCACCAGACGAGGGACCAATAAATTCGGGCACTGGGATGTGTGTAGAAAAAAGAAGGGGATATATCCTGGTTTGCTGTACACCAGCACTCATCCGAACATTATCTGTGGCCACTGTTTTGTTCTCAGCTTCCATCCTCGTGGTGCTGCTGTGCTGGCTCTCTCCCCTCCCAATTCTTTTGTGATTTGTGAATGATTAAGATGGAGTCAGACAGAAAGCAGAGTTGGCACAGCCAGGCTGTTACCCTATTAGAAGGTCCAGATGTACTGAATAAGGGTTCCTTGTGGCTTCTGATGAGGAAGAAACAAAACAGTGCTCTAGTTAGGTTTAAAGGATTTGGTAAGCACACATGTGTCATGGTCTAACTGCCTTTGATGGGTACCAGATGGCAAACAGAAAGGGGAGGATGGAGCCGGGGGAGACCAGAGCGCGGAGGTGGGGGAGGCAGAAGGATGGAGAGGTCCTTTGTGAGCCTCTGTAGGGAGATGTCATGTGCAAAAGGTGCTTATTTACACATGTCTATAGGTGCTTGGACAGAGTTAAAGATGTATATATGTATAAAGTCATTTTTCTGCCCACTGGGTCACTGAAACACAAGCCTGTTGCTTACCGTGGTCTCTCTTAGAAATGATAGATCTCATTGTATCTCACATCTCTGTGTGGGTTTGCAGCCACCTTCAGTTCCCGAGGAGGGTGAGACTCTGCAGCTGCAGCCCTGGGAGCTGGGAGGTTGGGTGGGGGTGCTGGCCTGGCTGACAGATCTCCCCTGTCTCCACTTGAGTTATATCCAGTGCTGAATCTCAGCATCAGAGGGGATAAGCTGTCACACAGACACGGAGTGCAGGGATGCTGCAGTGCTGCCAGGGGCTGGCTTGGGGAGAAACAGATACTGGGTCAGTTCTTACCACTTGTAATTGGTTTCTAAGTCACTGAATCCTTGGGCTGATGAGATTTTCTCTTTAAAAAATTACATTTGTATATAATGAGTTGGGAAAGAGAAGACAGCCCAGTGATTTATTTGTGTGCAGTGGTTTAAACGCTGTGAGTGTTCTCAAAAGTCATTCAGTCCTAAAAAAGCCAAACATACTGAAAAGAGTTGAAAGGATTATGTATGGCAAAAGTGCTGGAAGAGATCTTCATTGACATGTCACCCTTTTCCAATTTGCAATCTACAGGACACTGCATCTGCAACCAGGAGATTCTGTCGCTTAGATATTTGGAAAATAGTGAGATATTAGGATTAAAAATCCAGGCTAAATGCCTCATTAGTGTAAACCAGCATGGCAGTTTGGCTTCCAGGGAAACTTATGGATTTATATACCAGCTCCACGTCTGACATGGTATGTTTTCCACTCCTGTGCTGTAATTCAGTACAGCTTGTACAATAATGTAGATGAACTGCTGGCAGGGAAATGGAGTAGATAAATCTTTTATGAGCGAGTCCAGTGTCCCTGAGCTGTGCTCAGCCCTCTGGGGAGCTGCACAGGAGCCAGGCAGGGTCTGGCAGTGCTCTGGTGTCTGCGACAGGGTAAGAGGTGGGAGCATCACCTGGATGTGGTCCCTGAAATCTCCATCTGCTGGGGTAGCCACTGCTCCACCTGGAGCTGTCCCATATACATGGGACAAATGCATCCCATGCACACCTCTTGCAGTGACAAAATGGGTGTTAGCAAAGCCCAGAACATTTTCCTTTCTCCTGCAGGAGCAGGGAGGGTGTTACAAGCAGAGCTGGAAAAATGTTTTGCCAAAACCTATTTGATTAAAAATAAAACAAAGTATTTGTTATAAATTAAATGTTTAGAAAAATGTGTCAATTCCCATATAATTTCCATGGAGAAACATTTTAGAAATAAAAAATACGTAGATCTAGAAAATGTCAGAATTTAGCTGGGGAATTTTGCAGGGTAGTTTTGTGTGTGTGCCTTTCTCCCATTTTCTTTTTGCATTTCATAGTATATTGAGTGATCATATTATTGAGCTGGCATAATGTGGTGTGATTTGATACATAGCTAATGCATTTATTTACATTTCTAAAATGTGTGTATTTAGATCCACGTGATTATTTGTTGAATCAATAAGGGCAGCTGCTACTTAGTATGGTCTGAGCCTCCTGCTTTCCTACGTCAAAGTGTTTCATTACCAAATACTAAAATTTGGTAATTTTGGTACGTCTGAAGTTGAGATGAAGCATGATTTGAATCACTGAATAGTGAGGGTTAGAAGGGTCTTTGATCCAGGTGGAAGTTGGGCTGGAGGTC
Organism: Dicrurus megarhynchus; assembly: GCA_013399195.1. NCBI lineage: Eukaryota > Metazoa > Chordata > Aves > Passeriformes > Dicruridae > Dicrurus > Dicrurus megarhynchus. The sequence goes on along the minus strand of VXAD01011024.1, from coordinate 254,681 downwards.
CTTTGGTCCACCTCCTCTCCTCAAAGAAGGCCAAGCTCACGTTTAGATTGGCTTGCTCAGGGTCATACCCCTCTGAGTTTTGAACGCATCCAAGGTGCCAATTCCTTGGCCTCCCAGTGCTGGATTACTGTCATGGTGAAAATTGTTTTCTGATATTGCAGTGTCTCCTGCTGCAATGTGCTTGTCCTTGTGCTCTGCTCCTCTGGAGCCTGTCCGTCTGCTCTGTGTTAGAGGCGAAGGCTCTAAGAAAGTCCCCTCAGATTCTCCTCCTCTTAAACAAACACATCTCCCTCAGACTTTCCTCCTCCATCATGGGTTCCAGCCCTGTTCCAGCCCCAGGGAATGCTGGAATGTCCATCTGACATTGATCTGTCTGAACTGGATGCTGATAACAGTTAAGATGCATTGGCACAAGCTTTTGCCTGGGTGGCCGCTCAGGCACCCACCAACGCGTGCCCTTGCTGGGCTCTCAGCTCCATCTCCACAGCCCCTGTACCTTCTGCTGCCAGGGCTGGCTGATTAAAGCCTCTTCAGATATGTTAATTCTCCTTGTCGTCACGTTTCCAGAGCCTAATACAGACATGGCCTCTGTGCCAGTGTGGGGGATGCTCTCCCCGCAATGCAAATCACAGATATTTTTATCTAGACAAAAACTGTTTCAATTAGTAATAAACAACCGCTGTCGTGGAGGAAATAAAAATAATAGAGTTGCTCAACTCATATGGTGTGGTGCCTCGTGCAGAAAGTAGGTGGGCAAAAAGAGAACATTCCTAACAAAATCCTAAGAACTTCTGTTTTATGACATTTACTTAAACTGAAACCCAGCACTTGCATTGGGAGTGTTCTGTGCTGGAGGAGTCCTGGGAGACGTGTAACCCACAGCCACTGCTGGCACCCTACAGCTGGTGCTCTTACATGTCTTGAGGCATCTGCAATGTGAGGATTTGCAGACTTCACCTGTATTTGGCTGGGTGGGGATCCCCAGCCAGCTCAGAAGTCGCTCAGTGAGCACTGTTCTGGGTCTGCACGTGTTGCACTTGTGGCCTGGCTCTGTCACAGCCTCCCTGCCCCGCTGTGCCAGGCGTTCACCACGAGCGTGCCAGGGGACACGCGCAGAGGGGAGAAGTGGCTGTGGTGTAGCTCCAGTCCCTGGGATGGATGGCTAACGTGCGTCCTCCCACTGCTGTGCCAGCAGATGCAAGGATGTGAGCAGCTCTAACATGGGCAGCTGAAACCAGGAAACAAAGGACGCTGGTGTGCATGAGCCTTGGGAATACTTGGCTCATCCTGCCATCAGCAGGCTAAATATTTGTAATTTCTGTCATAAAAAATTCACCAGCTGCAGAAGTCAATAGAGAGGAAGTAGTAAACATGATATGACATTGCTTTTCTAGCATTGCTGAGAACAAGAAATCTCTTCTTTCAAACAAAAGCCAGACGTTGCTGCCTGGATGGACTTGAATACTTTTAGGATCTTGTCAGAAAAATGTCTGCCCCAATTCAGTCATTTAGAAGAGGATCCCAGGTCTCTTTAGAGTAATAAGGCTTGAATGTAATCTTGAGCGCAGTGATTTAAAGTGCAAGGAATGTTTCTTTACCCTGCCTATTTATAGGGCAATGCATTTTTAATATTGAATGATCCAAAAGTCAGTTCAGGAAGAATATACAATCAAAGGAAGGAAATAGGTCATAATTTCTCACGAGGGACTGCATGAAACCTTCAGTCATCTTAAATTCCCCATCCAGTCCATTTCCCTGAATATTAGATGGTGCCAAAAAGGGGGCTTGTTTTGGGGTTTTTGTCCCAGTGATTTGGCATGGCAGCAACAGCATATGTTGAACAACTCAGCTGGGGTCTTTGGGGCCACAAAGGTAAAGCTCTGCCCCATGGTGAAAACAGATGGGCTGATTTATCTTTCCTTGTGGGAATAAGACACGTGCCATTACTGTAGAGGAGGAGCAATAGCCACCCCCTGTGTTACTGGAAACTTCTCTGTCTCTGTTGCTGAGGTCCCAAAGCCCTTATAGCTTCAATGAGAAATGAAATTATCTCTCTTATTTATATCCAGTAATAATTGCTTCTTCTAATTGCCCTAGTTTGTGAGTTTCTTCCCAGCAGGTTAGGCTGAAATTTCAGTTTGAGTTTGATTTGCATAATCACTTGAGCCTCTTTCCCTTCCTCCCTTCTTTTACTTGACATCAGGACATGCTTGTCCTCCCCTGGGACCAGATGCAGTCCTACAGGTCTGTGTTGGGGGGAGTGGGTTAAACTCAGTCTCCTAGTCCAGTCTGTCTTTCAGTGCCACCTCTGAAGTTATGTCTCATTTATGATGTTCCTTGGCAGCTGATGGTGGCTGGGCTGAAGATATGGGTGATCAGGTGTCACATTGTGGGTGAGTGGGGAGGTTAGGGGTGCTGTTGGTCTTCTCTCTGTATTTTCTTTTACTTTCCTAGAGCAGTGTACTGCAGGCTGTGCTGCAGGTCGTGCCCAGGACACAGTCCCGGGTGCACCATGCCCTGCAGGCACTGCTGCCTCAGCCTGTCAGGCATGGGCTGTGCTCAACTCCACGGCCCGGCTGCAGGGTCAGCACAGGTGCGGGACACGGCGCTTCCAGGCATCATTCTGGCTCTGTAGATGGCAAAGTAATTTCTGAACTAGGTTCCCAGGGCTGGAGAAGGTGAGGTTCTGGCCCGGGGTTGCAGGGGCAGCCTCCCAGCTGCAGCCCCTCTGACAGCCACTTCCCCACTTGGGCAGGGAAATGAGAGCGGTCTGTCCGGCCAGGACTCGCCCCTGCTGTGCCCGTCACCATTTCATGGCACACAAAAGAGGAACGATGGCTCTGTCCTGAGGTCCTCTGTGTCCCCTGACACTCCCTCACCTTGCCACGGGGATCTCAGTACATGTGGTGCTCCACGGATGGCTTGGAGGCATCGGCTCAGGTTGGGTGCGGGCTCAGGATGGCCCTTGGGCTCAGGATGGTCCTTGGGCTCAGGGGGGCCTGTGGGCTCAGGAGGGCCCGTGGGCTCAGGGTGGCCCGTGGGCTCAGGAGGGCCCGTGAGCTCACAGACACCCTGGGGTGTGCGACAGCATTTCCCCACTGGTGGCTCGGGCCCTGCCTGTGGGAACAGGTTGGATTTGCAGCGACTCCTTGATGCTCACAAAAGAAATTTGGGCCAGAAGGCACAAAGCTGCTTTGAAGACAAAAGCCCTTCCTGCTTATAAGATCACACGTTGTCATCTAACAGATTTCTGTGGGTAAAGAGCCTATTTTTCTCACTTCTGTCCCAGTCTTTTAAGGTGTGAAGAGCTTTTAGTCAAGTTGGAGGGAAGGAGAAGGGTTTCTGGTGAAGGGACTTGGTTGATCTGGGGTTTGTTTTCAAACCACATCACAGATTTTCTTTTTGCCTGTGATTCTCAGTTCACAGGTTGTGATCTGCAGAAATTTTTGAGGGGGCTGGTATTTTCCCTAATTACAGCAAATGGGTGCTGGTCATCAAAGCCATTTGAATTCCTGGGGGCAGTTTGCAAAGAAGGGTGAGGAGGGGTGTTTGTGTTGCCCTGGAGCCTGAACAGCTCCCAGGTTGTCCCTGTGGATATTACATCCCACTGAGCGAGGGGGAAGGATATCTCTGTGAGTAACCACTGCTTGTGTGTGCTGTCTCTGGTGGACTTGGGGAAAGTGGGAATGGGGAACCACGGTCAGCAGGAATGTTTTGTTACTAACTTAGCATCTGAGCACTCAAGCACCCATTTTTTAATGGATTTGGGTTTATTACTGGTTACTTTTTTTAGTCCTTCCTCTAACCCTGAACATCCTAGATGTGGTTCTGCATTCTAGTATTAAAAAAGCAAAAGGACTCTTAGATTTAAAAATAAACTCTGCAGGGAGGAGGCTCTATATATATTTTGCTTTTCAATTTCTGGTATGTTTTATTTATGTATGTAAATGAAGAAAGGTACCTGTATGTGGCTGTTCAGTGTCCAAAATGTACACAGCTCTTCTGCCAGGTGAACGAGACAGAGTCGCCCTCTTACAAGACAGCTTATAAACATCCAAACACTGTTTGGAAATTAAAATACCCAAGCAAACTTTTTGTTGCTGAGGTGACTGTTGGGCCTGGATTTTATCTCCAAGCAGAACTTCCTTTACTCTTGAGAAGGGGTAGCCTGTCCTGCCCGTGCTGTGGCCCTTAGCGATGGAGTGGTGGGGGTATTTATGGAGGAAAACTAAGTGGCCTCTTTGGGCAGCACCAGTGAGCTGCAAAACCTGTTACTGACTGAGCAGGAAGGAATCCTCGCTGCCACCAGCTGAGGCACGTGCTACCATAACTCCACATATAAAGGCAGCAGAAATCCCCAGCCAGGGCATTGAGGAGCAGGATAAAGCTCAGGTTGACATACCCCAGTGTTTGCCAGGATTAGATTTGACAGCCCTTTTCCACCACTGGCAGTAATTAGAGCTCTGATGAGTGTTTGCCAGTGGCACTGGCATGGGCAGCTGGCCATTGCCTATTGCAGTTTGGATATGGTGAGGAGAATGGTAAGAGAACAAATAAAATAATCAGTTAAGCTGCAAGAATTGTCTCTTAGCCAGGCTGTGCTGCTCTTGGAGCCTGGCAGTATATTGTCATAAGTGACGACTGGATTTGGGCTCCCTCATTTCCTTAAACATCAGATTTGTTCCAAAGGGAACACATTTTTTTGAGGAAGCAGAGTTGTGATGCCTGCTGGGAAGCCCAGGATGTGGCTGGCACTGCCCCGTTGGAGGAAGGGGACAGTTTATCTCAGGTGGATGTGGAGGAGAGGCAGCACATGAGGTATATGAATGTGTGGGATCTGTCTTGGTTAGGAAAGCAAGGAGATGGTGGTGAGTACCAGTTTTGACAACGACAAACATGAAAATGCTGCTTTGCAATATCTGCAACTCTGTGTCCCATCTCCCTCCCCTCCTTCCAGCATCCACATCTCCAGATCCTTCTCTTGTGCTGAGCAGGAGCCTTGGATGGCTGCTGTGAGCTGTAGGAGCAATACGAGCCCATGCTCTCTGACTTGGTAGCAAACCTACTCCAAGAGCTTCAGTAATGTCCCTTGATGTTGCTGGTGTAATAACAAGGAATTAAATACAGTCGTGTTCATTTCAAATTCCATTTGAAATACAAATAGGTAAACCCTTAAATTAAATGCAAAAGAGGCAGTGGAGAAAGGAAGTTCAGTCAACGGTTTTTGTTTTAAATCTTCTGAGAAATACTACAAAGGGCACTGAGTAAAACAAGGCCAAGTAATGAGAGGGGCTCTCGCTGTCTTTTGATTCAGAAGCACACAGGGATGTTTAATCCTGGCCTTGCTCCTGGGATGGGAACCTGTGTGTCTTGGGCTTCTCAGGCAAGGGAAGGAAGGGGCACAGCTGAGCTTGCCTGACACCAGTGGTCACCTACTGAGTCCCCTTAGGCTACTTGTTTTAATCTTTCTGTCCTTGTGGAGCATAGTAAAATAGTAGCTGCTGGGGTACTGTGGGTTCACACCTGCCCCATGGCCTCCCAGAGAGAGGAAGTTGCTGTGCTCCTTGGAATAGGCCTTTGACACCTCTTAACAGCCCAGGACCACACTTAGCTGCACCTGGAATGACTGATATTGTATTGACCTGTTTGTCTAACAGCTGACCCCAAATCTGTTAATGCAAAGCAGAAGAATCCTATTGACTTTTGTTGGATTGAGAGCAGCCCCCGTGTCCTATCCCCCATAGGCAGGTGCTGATGGGTGCAAATGGCCTCGGCCACAAAACCTGCCCTGGTCATGCTCAGAGATCTCCTGCTGGGAGGGAAGAGGCTGGATTTATGTGCTGAGGGACCCTGGGGTGCAGTGCTGGCCTGTTGATGGCTCTGGTTGGCCCTCTCAGGACAGGTCAGGTGAGGGTGACAGTTTTCAGCTGCAGGCATTCCTATGGAGAGAAGGGAACAGGAGAGGGGTTAGGATTCAGCACAGATTTACCATAAGCTGGGTTTACACCTGGATCTGGGAAAGCTTTAGAAATATTTGGTGTGCGCTTTGCTTCACAGACTGGCACGTAGGTAGCAGTTTTATTCCTGAGTTCCTCTGCTAGGAGGAAGGGCTGAGAGATTTGGGATTGTTCAGCCTGGAGAAGCTTCAGGGTGACCTAATTGTTGCTTGCCTTCCAGTGCCTTAAGGCAGTCTGCAAGAAAGATGGAGAAAGACTTTTTACAAGGGCCTCAAGTGACAGGACAAGTGGGAATGGCTTCCCACTATCAGAGGGCAGGGGTAGGTGGGATATTGGGAAGGAATTGTTCCCTGGGAGGGTGGGGCAGGCCCTGGCACAGGGTGCCCAGAGCAGCTGTGGCTGCCTCTGGATCCCTGGCAGTGCCCAAGGCCAGGCTGGACATTGGGGCTTGGAGCAGCCTGGGACAGTGGGAGGCGTCCCTGCCCATGGCAGGGAGTGGAATGGGGTGGGCTTTAAGGTCCCTTCCCACCTAAACCATTCTGTGATTCTATGAGTGATTGATTCCCTGTCTGCAGTGTGCACACACAGATTCCACTTCAGCAGCCAGCAAAATTGGTTCCTATCAGAGCAGCTGCCTCCTGTTTTGCCAAGGGGGGAAAAAAGAAATGTTCACCTGGGAGAGAAAAGTGTTTGTCTCAGGCGAGCGTGGTTGCTGGCAGTGAGGCAGAGAAGGGTTAAGCTGGGCTGGCTGTGCACAGCCCTCCCTCTCTGTGCTTTGCAGCAGCCCTTGTAAAATGAGCCCCAAGTGTGCTCAGGCAGCCCAGCACACAGAGCTCTGCCAGGAGCCCAAACCCCGCTATCGGCATCCAGCAAGGAGCTGATAACCACGACACCCTCACAGGAGCTCGTGTTTCCTCACAGTTCCCTGCAGTAGTAGCAGGGGGAACCAGTGGGTTTGGTTTTTTGTTTGGCATCCAGGCACACTGGTGGGGGTATTGCTGTGGTGTGTAGTGCAGAGCTGAGCCCCAAACGGGGCTCTGAGACGCTGCCTGATGGTGTGGAGGAAGAGTCTAAAGGGTGATTTAGCAAAACAGCAAAACCTCGTGATCGTGAGAGCTGCTGATAACAGTCTGGGGCTTGGCTTCAACTGAGCCATGCATAAGAATAAAGCTCTTGGAGTAGAGTCTCAGGGCTGGTGGTTTTAGAAGTGTCTCTTTGTTTTGAACTGTCCAGTTTGAGCACTGGCGGCTGGACTCAAATCTCAGAGTCCGTGCTCAAAATTTTCCAAGAATTGAGGCTTTTTCAAGGTGATTCAAGTTGAGCTCCCTTCCTCCCACCATGATTTTGGAAGATCATGACAGAGGCTGCTCAATTAAAATGTAATTTAGTTTTCCTCATCTGAGATCCGGTCCTGTTTATTCATGTTGTTGGTGTTATTCCCAGAAACAGCCTCATGGCATTCCCTGAATTCTAAATATCTGAATTTACTCTGAGACCAAGTTCTTTGAAAGCCTGGGTGGCTGCAGGACAGCCCAGCAGCTCCTAGTTAGCCTTCTGAACGTGATCCTTCAACTCTGGCTTTTGCTGGACTCACAGATTTTTGCTGGAGTGGGTTGTGAGAGAAAGGCCTGTTTGGGTTGCAACATGCAAGAATATGAATTTATGTGTTCGGTGAGCATTTGAAAACCAGATGTCAGGGCTGATTATTGGAATTAGGGAAGAAAACATGCAACCCCCAAATCCATCTGACTAATTTCCTGTCTCTTTTGCCCCAGGAAGCTTCCTACATCTCAGACCTAGACGAGTAAATAAAATTATTGGTGTATTTCCAATAATTCACCCCAACCTGTCTGCTTTGGCCTTTCAGATACATTCAGATATTGCATCCAAATTATGATTTCATTTGGATATCAGGGGCAAGTATATGTTTGGTTCTCTAAAACTATTAGCCAGGCTAAGCAAAGCAGACCATAGTAGGTGAGTTTTAAGAATCCACTGATGATATTTTAAGCCCAAATTAACTGCAAGTACTTTGTATGATCTGTCAGTCAATCCAAAGAGAGTCTTATGATGGATAGACTATGTGTTGGCTTGGCTGACACTTCTCAAAGATTCTGACAGTGACACATATCAAACAGGACTGTCTTTCAGCTGCTTTGTCTTCAGCTTCCTCTACTGCTGGTTTGTTTATGTGAAATTATAATATATTGTGTGATGGGCCCAATTTGGAGTATTGGGATGAAAATGCCGATGGTGTTTGCATCCAGACGCTGACTCCTGAATGCTGGGTGGCTGGATCTCTGTGCTACCAGCTCTGAATCCATTGCCACATGTTGAATTTTGATAAAACAGAGATCTAAATGCAGGCCTGATTTAGCTTTCTCATGGTGACCTTAATAAATACCATGTCCAAGACATGTAAACGTGGCACTTGGGGACATGGGTTATTGATGGGCTTGGCAATGCCAGAGTAACAGTTGGACTTGAGGGTCTGAGAGGTGTTTTCCAACCTGATCAGTTCTGTGATTCCATGGTTCTGTGTCAATAGAAAAAATCACTTACTTAAAACAAAGTCAGCCTTGCTGGAGAGTTTTAATTTTGAGATGGAAAAGTTATGGTCACCCCATGGCACTGCTCTCGGGATTTACACTGCATGTGGGTTCCTTAGGGAGATCATCATGCTCTAATGAAAGTCCATGGAGAATGGGAATTGGTTTGGTGCAATTAGAATAGGCAATAGCATTTAATGAGTGGGTCAGAGGATGTTCCATGCTGGTCATCCCTTATTTCTAAGACATAGAGAACTGCTTTGTGGGGGATACCACAGCTGGGCTGCACTCGTCGGAGGCACCCGTGGGCTGCAGGCAGTTGTGCAGTGCTGGGGAAGGGAAGATTCCTTCCAGCCCCTCGTGTCTGATCCTGTGTTACGAGCAGGGAAGGATGGGCTTGGTGAGCTCTGTACAAGAACTCAAATTCTTCTCCTCTTTACCCCCGACTTGTGTGCACAGTGGAGTTCTCAGGCTGAGTAAAGAGTGGTTGAAGTTCAGGTAGTTCTCACCGTTTAATGCCAAAGGCCTGTGGGTTGTTTAATCGTAGTTTTTGGTAGCTGAGGGATACTGGAGGACTGTCAGAATGATTTTTAACAGCTCCTTGGAAGCTGGAGCTGGGCTTCCAGACATACCCACACTGTGTGCTGCTGGTACGTAGGTAATGACAAAACACCTGATTTTCAGTGACAATGAATGTCACACCATGCCCTCTGATTTGCCTGAACATCCAATATTGCAATTAGACAGAGCACAGTACACACAGATGACAAAACAATTAAACAGCAGTGAAACATAAAGGGAAAAAATTAACAAGTAACCAAATTCATTTGACACAGAGATCAAAACATATCGACGGTGTCTCGCAACTCTGATAATTCCATTGAGCTGTGCAGAGCTTAACGCTGATGCTCACATGCAACCTCTGATTAACATTAAGTGGGGCTGTCATTTTGACATAGCTGGATAAACCAATATTGAAAAATCTATTAAATATATCAGACTCAAACAGGGAGCACAAATCTTATTATGTTATTTCAGCTGTAATTAGGTGGGAGATAAAATCATAAGCAGGGAAGTTCAGTGAATGGTCTTGTGATGGCACAGAGACACCTGGGTGTTTGTGGGTTTGGGGAGAGGCTGGAGGGGAGCCAAGGACTGCAGGGATGAGAGGTGACTTTGGGAATATGCACAGAACAGGTTTGTTACTCCAATGGCAGTAGCTCCAGTCCTTCCTGAGAAAATGACAGTTGTAATGAATGTCCTTGCATTTAACTGGAAATAGTATTCAGTGCTTTTAGAACCCAGAGCCTCCCTAATTGCTTCTTTGAATAGATAAACATTGCTATTTAGAAGGGTTGCTTTAAGATGTTTTGCATTCTGTTCTGATTAATAATTGAGGTCATGCTACTAAAAACCTTCACATACAAAAAGTGCAATTTTAAAAATTATTCTCTCGGGAAAACAAAAATAAAGACACCTTTCTCATTTTCAAGACCATTGAGGTGCAAAGCCAGGCCCTCCAGAGCGAGGAGGGGAAAGTTGAGGTTTCTTCAGCTAGAGCTTTGTGCACAGAGGACACAAGTTTAGTTTTATTATGTGGCCCCATCCTGTTGTTTCCATGCCAAGTTTGTGACTTGCTCCAGAGAACTCGGTGCTGCACCCTGAGCCAGCAGCTGAATGAGCAGCTTTAGAGGCTTTGAACACATTTTGTGTGTTGGGGACCAGAAAGTAGTTCTTTTGTTTTCTTGTTATTGAGGGGGGGATTTATCTTGCCTAACTTGAGTTGTTGAAAGGCTGATGTCCCTGTGTGGCTGAGGACTTGTGGGAGGTGACTCCCATCTGGTGATGAAGGGGAGCTGAATCCTGTCCCAAGATGCCTCTCTCTCTCCATCGGCAGCAGGAGCTGGCCAAACTCGGGGGAGAGGATTTCCAGCAGTAGTGTCTAGTCCCCATCCTGGTTTAATTTCATTCTGCTGGTTGCCTCACCATCACTGTGCAGGGAACTGGTGCCTGTCCTGAGCATTTTACAAGTACAAACCCTGGGAAAAGGCGCTAAGCGAGCGTCCCAAGTTTACACAGGGAGTTTTCGACAGGCAGCGAACATGACTTTCCCAAATGTCACTGTAAAGCATGACTAAGAAAATACTCCTCATCTTCTCAAAGCTTTTCCTTCTCCTCATGTGTCCCAAAGCCCTGTGGTGAATGAGGGATGAGCACCAGGGTGCTCCTCACACACTGCCCAGCACCCGTGGGAAGGAGCTCCTCGGCTTCCGCTGTGATTCCAGGAGCCGGGGAGCTCCCTGGGAGCTGATGGGCACGTTGCCATTAGCCTCAGCCGAGCCAGGATTTTATCTTTGTCATGCAGCCCTGCCTCATTCTCTGTCCAATGTTTGAACTAACTGAGGCATAAATTCAGTTCTGATGTTGGTTGGTAAGAAGTGAAAACTGAGTTTCTGCCAAACCAGGATAAATTTTCAACTATATTTCATAGGGTCTGTATCCTATCCCAAGAGGTCAGGACCTCTTTCTAATGAAGTTCATGATAATAGATTTAACTTCTATTAATGTATTTGCCTTAGTGTTTGCATGGAAAGAGGCACTTTAAGAAATAGAAATGATTTATGTCAGGTATAGGATGCTTTGTTCTGTCTCATGTACTTTAGTGTTGGAAGAATGAACAAATAGTCTGTGAATAAATAAGGGAATCTTAATATTCTTTCTGGATCTCAACTGCCTGACGTGTTTTCTTCTGGAATGCCAAAGAGTTCTGAATAATTCCTGCAGGCAGTCATTAATCCTGCCTTCTCCTTCTCCTTTGCTCTGGGTGGGGGACACTTAGTTCACATACTGTCAAACTCGTGGCCACTGGGTGTACACTGGAGCTGCCCAAATTAAAGCCAAGGAGCTTGCCAGCAGTCTGAAATGCCACTCGTGAGAGCAGACTTGCTGGCATGCAAAGTACCATCAGCATTCCACATTTTGGTAGGGGCACGTGCAGTTGTGGGGCAGAGAGCTTGTGGGGGCTCTGTGCTGGGGAAGAGGACTGGCAGGTTTTCACACTCACCTCTTCACTGTTACAGAAGATAGAGATGAAAGTTTGAAAGGAGGACAAGGGACACCAATTTCTCTGGGACACAAATCTGATTGCAGTCTCTACAAGCAGAGCCTTGTCCTGGTGCTGGATAAGTACTTGGGGGATAAAATAATACGTAGTAAGAAGTCACAAAGTGTATTCCCAGATGGACAGTGGTTTTTTGAACTCCACCTTTTTTAATGGTACCTGGAAATAGCAGAGCAGGAAGGGTTGTGTGGATATTTAGATGCTTTTGGGACGTGGTTTTACTTCAGAGTAGCTCTGGTGGTCTGACCTGGTAGCATAGGAACAGCCACCACCAAATGCGCACAGCCGAGCTCAGAGTTGCTGGATGGATGTCTCCAGACAGTGGTGACACATCTGATGGTGCCTTGTCTCTCTCTGGCTCTGCTTATCTGTGTGTCCTCTGCAGCTGTTTTGTTAGTTGACTCCAAGTAAGGGGTACACAGTACAAGCATTTCACAAACTGAGTGCAGAGCTGAGCACAAAAGCCTAGCCTGGAAGGCAGTCCTGAGCTGATAGAGTTATGAGGAATGTGTCTCTGACTTCTGAATACGTGGATATAATCTTACTTGCTGAAATGCACCAACAGAAATGTAAACACAAGTGATCATTAATTTTATTGCAGTTTTTTTTTTTTCCTTTTAAGGAAGCTTGGAAGTGCTGTAAATTTGGATTTGAACCATCAGTGACTAGAGTTCAAAACATAGGCTTGACTCTTAACAAGATTTATGCGTGTACTTAATGATTCTCTTGAAAGAGTTTCCAACTGGAGCCTTGCTGTCATTAGATTTGAAGCATGTGTTCGGGTACACATCAAGTACATGTATGAGGGCTCCTAATTCCCATTAATGCAGAGTGAGGAACTGCACTGGCTGTGAAGGAGAAACGTCTCTGGCTGTTTGAATTGCACGTACCGTGGAGCCTGCTGGACACGCAGCAAGACCCAATCCTTGTCTTTTCTTGTTTCCAGATTAACTAAATACAGCTAGTAGGATTAGCCAGTGATTTAAAAATCTACTAAAAGCAAGCTGTCACATTGGAAAGTAACTTTGCAAGGGCTGTGGCAGAAATCTGCAGGACGCAGGGTCTGTGTGCCAGGAGCAGGATGGCTGAGAGCACCAGCAGCAGCAGGACGTGCAACAAGCTGTCATGTCCCTGCCTGATGGGGATCCTCCTCAGCATCACAAATTCTCCTAAGCCTACTCATTTTGAGAACAATGCATTTATTTATTGCTTTCAAGTATTATTAGGCTCGGAAGAACTGTAATGCTTTAAACAGTGAACTGTGCCCGTTCAGATGGAAAGCAGAGATGTGCTGTTTCAGGGCCTGTTCAGCTGGGAGAGCTGCTTGGAAGGATGGAGCTTTTGCAGGGAGGGTGAGGAATACCTCAGGGAGAGAAAAAAGAAGTCTGAGCCCATAAATGGGAAATGTTGGTGTTGGTGTGCTCAGGATTAACTGCAGGGCATATTGCATGTAACTGCAGTCGGGGATGATGTTTCCAGCTACTTTATGTATTTGTTCTTTGGGAAGGTAGATGAAATAGCGAGTGTTGAGTTAGAACCCAGTCTGCTCTTCCCTCGGCTGGATATTACTCGATGATTGACAGAAGTGCTGAAGAACAGCTTGGCTCCTGCTGCAGAAAGGAAGCAAGGAAATGTATCAACAAGCAGGCAGAAGTGACCCTGGAGATTTGCTTGCGGAATCTAAGACTGTTTTCAACCCCTCAAGGTACAAAGCCTGCCCTCCTCTCAGCAGCTTGGAGCCCACCAGCACTTCTCAGGCTTTCTCCAAAGTGTTTGTCTGTGGATGTCCTGCTGGAGAGAACCGCATCAGGAGATGGTGTAGGTGCTGCCTACAAAGATGACTTTGTTGCTCCAGGCTGATAAAGGCTTCAGGAGTGTGTGTTCTGCCAAGAGGAGACACCTGGGTCCTGAAGGCTCTTCTGGGATCCTGTTGTGTAGGGCTGTGGTGGTTCGATTTCTTTCCTTGAAAGCAGCGAGCCCCCGGGTGCTTGCGCTGTGCGGGAAAAGAGCCCCTGTGGCCACGGGCTGTGCTCGTGTTCGTGCCTGGCTCTGGAGCTGAGCATTTCCACCGAGGTTCCCACGCCTCCGTGCTGCACGCAGAGCCTTCACTGTGGACTCCCACTCAGCCCTGGGTCTAGGATTGTTCACTCACCGTGCTGACAGGAGCCGTGCGGGCACCGTGCTTACTCAGACTCAGAGCAGCCTTTATTTATACAGCCACTGCCTCCTCCAACCAGGCTAAAAATAAAAGGCTTGCTCTGAGTAAGCAGATCGCCTTCCCTGTGAGATCCCTGTGATGTAACTGCGGGGCTTTTTCTGTGCTGTGGGGAGCCGGACTCAGCCAGAGCAGTCCCCGCCGTGGAGCGGGGCGTCTCGGGAGCAGCGTGCCTGAGCTGTGGCTGTGCAGCCGAGCTGACAGCGTGACAAGTGCCACCTCCCACGCCGAGGCACTTGTGGAGAGGCCCCGTGGCACAAGGAGGTTCACACTCATTGACTGCGATGGGTAGCAGCTCCCATCACGCCCCAAAGCTGACAGAGAAAAGAACATTTCAGTGCAGAGCCATGTCAGGAAGAGAGAAGCAGGCGGAGGCTCGGAGCAAGGCAGCCTGACAAGTGCTAAAAGGGCCTGCAATCTGCATTGTGTCATCATTAAAGTGGCTGCCATTAGCTGGCGATGCACATTAGGAAGTAATGCCAGGCACATCCAGCCTTTTGCTCCAGTGCCCTGAGGTGCTTAGGAAAATCAGGTGGTTTCAAGGCGTCCCTAATCACACCGTGCCTTGCATTGCAGGAGTTAGACCCGGGCTGGTTACATCAAGGTCTGGGGAGCTGCTCTGTCAGGTGCTGCAGAAACACAGACTAAAAAGGTTCTTCTCTGCTTGGCTGGGGGAATTCCCCAGCCAAAATACATCCACCACATCTCAAACGTAAAAGCAGTGAGGGAAGCTGAAGGATAGAGAAACCAAACTGCACGTCCAGGGTGACAAAAGCAAAATGCAGCAAGTACTGCCCAGTTCTGTGTTCTCTTGGTCACAAAATTTAGCAAGTCAGCTTTGATTTGTATAATTAATAATTAATAACCTAAGTTGCTCTCACAGAAATTCAGTGGGAGGAGAGTTCTTGTTAGCTCTGTCTTGAAGCTTTGCAGAAATTCTGGGGCTTGGGGTGATGTTTTATAAAGTGCCTCTTCATTTTCTTGAAGATCTTGATGCATGGGCTCTGCAGTGAGACCATGCAGACTCCCCTTTGCAAACACATTCTGCTTGGGCAGAGTCAGAGAAATGAGTCCTCACCTTGTAACGCTGGTTTCCCAGAGATCACAGCATCATTTTTCCTGGCAGTTCATTTTCTAGATACTTCTCTCACAGAATAACCCCAAAATAGGAAAAGAAAAGGCAAGACTCGTCCAGTGGGTGACATTTGTTCCTGTTTCTTTCTCTGCTGCTGGTGAGTACTGAGCTGTGCAGAACAGACACCAAGTGGTTGTCAAACTGTTTGCCCTGGGATGACTCCATGGCAAGAAGTTCCACGAGCTAATGTACTTACACTGAAAATTGTATTACCTCTGTGATTCCACCGGCTCCCTTTTGCTCTTGCGGAGAAAGGAGGTCTTTTGGGGTCATTTTCTGATGCTTTCAGCAACTGAAGAGATATAATTGCCAAGGAAACACCCAGCTGTAAGGCAGCCGAGCTGCCAGGGCCTGAGTGGAGATGACTGAGCAGTTGTGAAAGTACAAAGGCTGTAGGTGATGGGAAGTGAGGAAATGAGAGCAGAAAGCTGCTTTTCTGGGAGTTCTCTCTGCTAGTGAGTGGGGAATCTAGACTGGAAAGGGAATCCCATCTCTCCCCATGTACTGGCCAGCAGGAGCAGCAGGGCTTGTCCATAGCTGGGAGCTGCTGTCACATGGGATGGGGACAGTTTGCTTGTACCTGGTGCCACATCAGCTCCCTTACAGCCCTCTGCAGCCAGGCTGCTGCTGGCTCTGCAAGAAGCCTGCCAAACCAAGACATTAATGGTACTCTGTGGAAAGGATGGAGGTATCAGAGGATCAGTAAAGAAAATGGATTATTATAGACCTTCTGATAGTACAGAAATCTTTGTAGTTGGCTGTTACTGAAGTAGAACTTTGTGTAATGATGAGAACAGACATTAGTATACACCAGACGTGAGATTTTACAATCAATTTTATTAATTTTAATTGATTATAAAATAATGGGGGATACATTTAAGAAGACTGTTTAATTCACTGTAATTAGAATATGCTTAATTATTATAAATTTGATGGGGCAATAAAGGTATTAAAATAAATAGAACAGTAGAGGTTCTCATTAAAATTGCATCTGACCTCTGTGCATTGATATGTGCTGGAGTGAATGCAGTAAAATTGGCTGCAATGTGGGAGCAGAGGGAGCTATTAATTCCCAATTCATAGGTCTTGGCAAGCATGATGCAAATAAAGTCAAACTTAACTATCTGTCTCACACGAAAGACCAGAGAGGGCTCTGCTGAAAGAACAGTAGCCTGTGAATCACTGATGATTCCAGTTGTGCAGCTGCTGCAAATGTGGGGTTTCAGGCACTGAAATTTTGGACACTTCATAGAAATTGCAATGATGCCCTTCCCAGCAGCGTAGGATCTACACTTGTAGGTGTGTTGCAACTGCCGTGGCACAAGCATTGGTTTTGGAGCCTGATTTAGACATTTGGATGCTTATCCTGACCCTTAACAGTTGGACTGGAAATCTCTCAAGAACTGGTGTTTGAAGGCTATTTTAGATCCTCACTGCCAGACCCAGGGAACATTTTGCAATCTGGAAGCAAGCAATGATTGAGAGCCAAATTTGCAATTTTTAAATTTTCCTTTGTGTGGGGAAGAAATTTGGTTTGCTTCTGTGGTGTGGGAATTGTCTTGGTGGGTTGTTCCCCTTGCCCCTATATCTGTAGGTGCTGTGAGCACACAGGATGGAGCAGGGCAGAAACATGAAGCCCTCGAGTGAGTTAAAGCAGCGCTGCTGCTGCTGGACTCGCTGCTGTCTCTCCTGGACATTGGTTGCTGTGTCTCTGAATGCCCTGAGAAAAATCTGAAGCAAGTTTGTGTATGTCACAGCTCTGAAAATGTGGATTTTGATTTTTGCAGTGGATGGTGGCCCCATAAAAACAGTTGTGCAGTTTTTTAAAATGTTTGCATATCCCTGAAAAATGAAATTGCATGGGTTGGAAAGGAGGATGTTACAATGGTTGTAAGGAATCTGGTGTATTATAGGCTGATTGTTTCCATTGAGATGTACAAAAAAGCAAGCACTCCTTTTCTGTGGTGTTCTATATGGGTGAGCAGTTCTTCACATGAGCCTGGAGGATGGGGGCTGGCACTCAGCTTCCTCCTTCACTGTGAATGTGGTGGAGGAATGGTAATTTCCACATTAAATGTGAAGGAGGCATTTTATCCTATGGCAACAGCACCTGCTTTGCATTGATCTGGTGAGAGGGCACGAGCACTATCCAGGAGTGAGGAATGGGTCTCAATAGGATATTCCTGTCTCTGAATGCAAAACTCCTATTTCTGCCTGCTACAGCCCATATATTCAGACTCATTTTTGCATGGCACTTAAATGGACCTAAATATTTCACCAGCTAGCAAGATAACACTACAGCTTGTTTGGTATTTGGTAATCAGTTATTAGGACAGGGCTTCACTGAAATAAAATATGAGGGCAAAGGAAAGTAACACGCCTGTGGCATTAGAATGCTGTTAGCAAGCTGGAGGCATATCAGAGAGATTGGTCCTGAGAGTAACATTTGCTGTCTTACTGCTTTTGAACTTTTTTTTTTTTTTTTCCATTTGCCTGTTTCTGAGGTCTGGGATTTATCCTGAATTTAAGAACTGACAGGTTTTGATCATTTGAATAGGTATCACTGTTCAGCAGGGAATACATGTGCCAGCTGAGTTGTCTCTTAAAGCCAATTTGTACTACCAGTTATATGAGATGATTTCTCGAGACTGTAATGTATTTCAGCTCCAGACTCTCCACCTGTACTGCGACTGTTCCTCCCCTGCTCATCCCCACCTGATTGTCCTCTCCCTTACCCACCCAGTGCCCTGACACCTGTGCATGTTCTTTAACGTGAATACACCCAGAACCACAGAAAAATTATATTGGAAGGTTAAGAGTCTGACTTGGATTTACTAAGGCAGAGCACTCTTAAAGCTGAAGTAATGTCTTTATCCCAACCTCATCTTTTGTGCTGAGCTCATGCAGTTTGTCTTCATGTAAGCAGAACCACCCCTGCTGTAGAATCTCCAGCATTTCAGCATTTAGGTACTTCTTGAGCTTCTCTCTATATAAATGATGGCTCAATTCCAGTGTTTTTGCTGTGCTGAAGAACAGAAGAATTGAGTTCATCGTTACTAACAGTGGTGCACAAATCAGAATTATTTATTGGTAATGCCTCTAAAGAAGACTTTTCCAGTGCAGCAGTGCTTATTCATGAGACGTGCTCTGATGATGACATTTATGGACTTTGGTAGGATGGTTGTGAACTGTAAATGTGGGAAGAGACTTGGGATTCCAGTTACTGGTACCCTGAGTTTCACACGCTTACACAGTCATCTGCTTGATACTCGGTTGTTTCCTGTTGTGCTCCTGAAGAGTTGTTTTTGTTGGAAGTTGGGAAGGAAATGGACGGTTTAAAGCTTTCAGCCCAAAAGATAAAGACTGTACATACCTTTTATCTACACAAATATACATTATACATATACAAGTGATACACGAATCCTGGAGAAGTTGGTGGGAGTGGAGGCAAATTTTGCTGGCTGGCCAGAGAACCTGCCTGGCCCCTTATTTAGAGAAGGCATTTGCCAAATTTTACCTCCCAGTTATTACCTTTCTAGGGAGATGCACTCCCTAGCTGCTCCACGGAGAGATACAATGGCAGTCGCTGTTGTCTCCACACTTGTATAGAGGTACACAAGTTACCCATGAGCTGTGGAGCTGCACAGCTCACACTGCCAGTCCAGCCAGGCAGCCCTGGCACGAGCTCAGTTAGTCCCTGCTCATCTGCAGCCAGTCTGGGTTTGTCTGTTTGAACTGCAAGTGCCATGTTTGTCACAAAAACCAGAAATAAATCAGTCTGCAGCCCTGCCAATAACACACAGAACATATGATATGCTCGGGCATGCTTCCTTGATCCTTGTGGACCCAATTTTACTCCATTTCCCATGCATCTGTCCATAAAGAAGAACCATGAAGGGAAAGGAATGGCAGGAATGAAACATTTGAAGAATGCTTTCAACGAGCCCATTAAACCATCCTGCTGGAAACTGTAGCCTGGTGTGATAGGTCTGGTTCAGATTTTCCATGTATTTGAAGTCTTATGTTGAAGAATGAAGCCTCTGTTTTAGAGAAATGAGTCCCTAAGTGGAAAAAGAAAGAGCCCAGCTGTTAGTAAGGCACTTAAGGTTATTTTGCTTTTTGTTGGTTTTTGTTTTGTTTTAAATCCTTCCGGCAAGTGTAGCTGATACTGCTGGCTCTCGAGCTGTTTAGAGAAATCAGTCCTGGCTGAGTGGAGCTCAGCTTGTGGGTGGTGAGGTGGGGAACCTCGGCAGTGGACAGGCTGCAGAGTCCGGGTGTCTTCCTGCACAGCCTGGGAGTGCAGACATAAAGTAGTGATCCTAACTACGTCCCTGCTATCTGCAGCAACAAAGAAAAGGAAGCAGAGACCAGAATGTTCAGGAAAAGTTCAGTGTTTCCAAAGTAATGGTTTGAATGGGTTGAACTTTGCCTGGTGGGAGAAACATCCATCGTTTGGTGCATGTTTACAATTAATCTTGTGGCTCTAAACCCATCCAGTTACTAAACAATTCTTCAAGTCCCTGAGTTCTTGTTGGTACTTGGTGACCATTTTAATGATGCTTTGCCCTTGCTCCTTCTCAGTGCAAGGCCATGGGTGAGCCTGTGGTGGTGCAGGAGACAAGGATGGCTTTTGTGGGTCTTGATGTATTTACTCCTGTGCTGCGCAAGGAATGGCCACAGTAGCCCTTGTTATCAGGCTGTCAGAAGAATTACGAATCAAGTAGTTGCATGAGCAGCAGGATGATTGAAGGCTGGTTTCTGATGGACTTTTATCTGGTAATTGATTTCCTCTGTGGGTTTGTGCTGTCTAATGAGGTGTGAGCTAACAGCCAGCCTTCCCCGTGGTGGGAGGTGAGAGAAGCCAGGTGCCTTTCCCTGCATGGCTGCAGGCTCCTCACTGAACTTCTGGGAACTTGGCACTGTGGAGACCTCTGCCCTGCTGTCACATTGACTTGAAATTAGTGGGTTTCAAAAGTTATTAGAAGGGGGACAGATAGGGAAACACACGCAGGCAGGATGAACTTCTGTACCCCTGGCTCTTTGAAAATTAAGCTTAAAAAAAAAAAGAAATGGAGAAATTGCTTTGGTCTTAAAAGTTTCCTTTGTCTGTGTTAATCCTGGGATGGGGAGTGGGCAGGGAGGGGTTGGAGAAGGCGGGGCAGGAAAACCTGGTGATTATCATGATTATAATTCCATGCTAAAATACCCTCTTGCCATAACTGCTGACAAGTGTGCTGGTAACTGCAGAGGTTCCCAAGGACTTAAGCAAATAAACAAAAAGCAGAGTCCTGGAGCTATGATTGGGAGCAATTTAGTTTCTGGTGCTGTGAGAAACCGGAGAAAGCTTCTCCCTGCCTGTTGTTCAGCTCTCCTGGGGTTGGCTGATCCCTGGCAGTTCTCCCTGGATAACCGTTTGCTGGGTACACTGCAAGTAGGTTGGATGCTCTGGCCCTATTGGAATGGGAAGGAGCGATACATAATGACTATTAGCACTCGAGGGTTGGGAAGAACTTTGTTTTCCTTTAACCCTGGACTACCTGGACATTTATGCAAAACTTGGGAACCCTAAATGCTTTATTAAGCCAGTTCAGCTTTAAAAGAAAAGTTCCTAAATGTTTGGATACAGTATAGAAATGTCCTTTCATCCATTAAACAGTTTGTATCCTCAGGCATCCACACAGTTAATAGTGTTAGCCCCAGTGGAAAGCCTCTTGAGGCACTGCTGGCTGCACTGGAAAGCATGGATCATTTAAACATTAACAGCTTTGGTTATTAATTATTGTGGAAAATGTGGGGGTGGAGAATGCTGAACTGGAAATGCTGTCCCATGACATATTTTTCCCTTGCTGCATTATCAAATCCATTTCTGCTGTCAGCTGAGTGCAGCGCTTTTAGAGCAGCATGATGGGAGCAGAGGTTATTTTGCCTCCTGCTTGGCTTCCAGGTTTTCACTTGACAATGATGATGGTGTCTTTTCTGTAGGGAGTACAGATGATAGGCTTTAGCTTCATTTAATTTAGTGTGAGCTCTGTTTTCAGCCAGGAGGAAAATGTCTTGTAAAAATTGTGCCCCGAACACATCCTGAGAGATGGCTCAGCATGGGGACGGTCTGGCAGCTCCTGGGGACTGGAGCTGTGCTTGTGGTGCTGGCTCAGCCTCGCCTCTCTGTTTGGGAATTCAAGCAGGGAGCTTTCTGCACTTGGGGTGTCTGAGCAAGGAGATACCACTGTGGTCAGGGAGAGAGAGCTGTTTTCCTCTCGGATACACAGAAGGGTTTGGAGCCCTGTGTCTTCACCCAGGGCCTGGCTCCTTGGATGGCATGGCCAGAAGCATCACACCACAGGTGCTGGGGACCGAGCGCATTGGAAAATCAAACCTCTCTGTTACTGCTAGAAAGAGAGACTGGAGTTCCTCAAAAGCTTGGCCTTGAGAGCTGATACCTTACAAATATGCCCACATGTCAGTACTCACAAGGCTTCAAGTCCTTGTCACCATCAGCCAGGTGCTTTGAGCACCTTTGGTTCTTGGATTTGGGTCAGTCTTCAGCAAAGCCTGTCCTTGCAGCGGGGCTGGGCTGTGGAGGATGGCCAGGGTGACTCACTCACTCGGTGGTAAATCAGCTCTGCCTCTTGCTTCATTTGCATCCAGCTAATATAGCTGTAATTACTGAATTGTATTTCCTGGACACTTGGAAATAATTTAGCTCCATATAAAACTAATGTGTCTTGCCAAATTTAGGCTTAAAATTGTTTCTACGGTTGAGTGCAGTAATCTTCTATTAGATTTAAGGGTTTTTAAAAAAATATTTTACTAGTGCCTGGCTTGATTGACTCACAGTGTTGTAAGGCTTATTTGTGGAGGGGGTATAGAGATATTAAATGAATTTGGAATTAAGTAGGTGCTGGCTAAATTCCTGCTTTACCCGAGCCCCAGTGATCCCAGTGGTATGGAGTCTGGGCATGCAATATTGTTGCTGGCTTATTGAAGCTGAGTGGAGGTATAAGCTATGAGAATATGAGAGACTGGATTCTTGAGGGGTTTATTTTTGGTGCTCTTTCAGCAAAAACTAGGCTTATGTGCATAGTGTACTTAAAAAACTGCTTTCTACTCCTGCTCTCTTATTAGTTAATGGCAGTACTCAGTAGAGGTTAGAAAGAGGGATTTGTGAGTAGCTGATTCTCCACCTCATCAGGAGAGAAGTGAGGGTTCAGGAAGTGTCCTGGTTTGAGACAAATTTGGAGGAAACGTCCGAAATGAACTTCCTCTGATGGAAGGCAGGTTTCAGCAGCCCCTCCCCCACCAGGTTTGGAAAGAAATTCCTTGGAGGAAAGTGAAAAAAAAACCTGCTTATTTAACAAGCAGGGTGCACACAGGCACTAAAAAGAACGAATCATATTAAATAAGAAAACCTGTAGCTGTGGAGAAAACCTGGTTAGATTCAGAGTCCTTTCTGTAGGTGTGGCTCTCTCTCCGGAGCTGGCGTGTGGCCGTGGTGTGGGGCCTCCTGATGCTCTGGTGTTGCTGAACAGTTCCAGAAGAAGAGGGAAAAACCACAGTCCCAGGGAAAACACTTTTCTTGCCTCAGCTAGCAGGCTAGGTAAAAAGCAAAGAATTGTAACTCTCCGTGTCTCTCCTGAGAAACAGAGCCGAAAGCTGGCTAAAAGCAGGGAAGGTGCTCCCTCGGCTCTGCAGCGGCAGTGGGAACGCAGGGAGCCTGTGAGTCCTTGAGCACAAACCACTCTGAAGAATTCGCTCGGCTTTTCCCTCCTTCCCCTCTCTCGGACCCAGTTTAAAGGCACAGAAAGGCACGGGATTCATGTCTGGGCATAGAGCAGGCAGTAGGGGATACAGCATCACCCCAAGACAGGAGGCAAGCAGGTAACTTCAGGTACAGAAGGCCGCTGGAGATGCAGGGGGATGAGCAAAGCACTGAGCAAGTCCTGGCATAAATCTGGTGTAGGAGAAAGCTTTGGAGACCTCAGTGCTGTAACACTTGTGTGGGCACCTTGACTTGCCTTTGTGTTAAAAAGTCCCACATGTTCAGACTGATGTAGCTTGTACCTGGACACTGGCACTGTGGGCTGGTTTGGGAGCTCTGTGAATTCAGTTTGCATGGCTTCTTTCTGGTTTGTAGTAATTAATGATAATGAGCCCTGGAGACAAAACTGAAGGAGTGCATGGACGTGGGTGTCTGCAGCCCCAGCCCCGGCGAGCAGCTGCCCTGCTCGCTGCCCAAGGGACTGCTGCTGTTGGGCTGGGTTTGCAGGACAAGCCAGCCACTAACAGCAATCCAATACCCTTGTCAACAGCAGGATTAGGTGCAGTATCACTGGATTTGTGTAGGAAGAATTTCTGGGAAAAGCAGATAGAATTTTTTTGGAAGAGCTCCTTACTGTGCCTCCTTGTTTTTCCATACGTTGAAGGGTTTTCAAGGTTGCCTTCCAGTTTTAGGTGTGGAGAGAGGATGGAATTCTGTACTGTTATGTCAGATTTTCATGATTGTGGGGCTGCTTCCTGTCTTTTTCTTTTTTTAAAATGATTTCTGGTGCACTGCTTAGTGAAGTGTCCACATGAAGTAAGATTTGTGTCTCAAATGCTGTGTCATGAATGGGCTCATGGGGCTCCTTCGCTGGCTCAGTTGCCGTGTCCAGCTTTCAGTGTGACTGAATGGTCAGTGCTGGGAATTGCAAGTGTTGGGATTATAGATGTTCCTACAAGTGCTGTGTTCTTTACTGCAGGAAAAGGCCTTTTGCTGTTCATTGAGCTATAATTTTTTTTTCTTGTGATAAAAATTGATGCCTCACTTTAAAAGTGTTTAAGTTGCGTGTGTGGCCACATTTGGAAATAAATTCCTCCTGTGTCTGTGTGTGTGCACAAATGTGCATGTGTGCGAGCCATGCAGGTGCCCACATGAAAGTATGTAAAGCTGCTTGGCATTCGGCCCTGGATTTTACGATTTTTGGATTGTACAAGGAAGGACATATTATGGAAGTGTGTATTGTATTAATACATCTGTTAAAGGATATAAAAAAAAAAATGTAGCGGTGATGCTTTGTATGGAATGGAAATCCTGTTGTAAACATCCAAACCCCAAATAGCTGTGCCTGGAAAGGAACCATTCATCAACTAGACCCTACCTTGGACAGATTCCTGTAGATCATAAACCCTCTGTCCCCACCACTGGGTTGTCTCAGCATCCCCAAGCCAGCCACATCTGCTGTATTCCTGTCACCGTTAAGAATGGGATTTGAATTAATTCAGAAAATCAGAGTATATTGCTACTTTATTACTTTATTTGCACTGAACAGTTTTTGTTTTGCGTATGCAGCAAAGCAGGAGCCTTCCCCTGACCTTGCAGGGTTTCACAGATAGATGAAAGTGTGTGTTCTTTAAGGCAGCTGGGAATTTATGGTGTTTGAAGAGACTCTGGCTCCAGCGTGGGTTGTTGGCAGCAGTGCTGATAATCACAATGTGATAGCAACTGGGCTCTATTATTTCAGATGTGCTTAAATCTTATTTTCTTCTGCTGTAAGGTTATGTCTTTGCAGACTATCAGAGCTCAGAAGGGAGAAAAGAAAACAATCCCAACCCAGGAACCTTTGTTTCAAAAGGTTGCAAGCATAAATCTATTCTGTTTTGTTTTTGATCACCTGATATATTGTTAGATCTTGGGTAGAATGGCTGAGCAGTTCGTAGGGTGTACTGATTTCTTGTGTAAAGACATTTGTATGAAACAGAGCACTCTTGTCTTGCAATCTGTTGGAGCAGTACCTTGCTAATTCCCTGGATTAGCAGACCTCTCATATATGCTTGCATTTTGAGAGTTAGCAAATCTGGTGAACAAATGTTTCACAAAAGCCAGGAAAATGCATCACAAACCCCGTTCCATCTCTTCAATACTGTAATTGCTGACAGTCATATTCCACGGAGGATACAGTAGTGTATCTCTTGTACACGCAGTAGGAGTGTAGTAGTACATGTCCTCAAGCATTTGTTTCTGAACCACAGCAGAGAGTTAACAACAGCGGCAAAATGTTCTGCTGATGTATTGTTGATCAAAAAATGTGTAGTAATGCCATCCCTAACGTGCTTGCATCCGAGATTTGCTCGGTTATTGAGTGTGCAGCCATGCACTGGCAGCCAGGATCCCTCAGGGCCCTGCAGCTGCACACTGGGGTCACACACAGGGGGGGTCCTCAGTGACACCTGCACAGGCTCCTGGGGCTGGGGTCACACACAGGGGTTGGGGTCACACACAGGGTCCCTCAGTGACACCTGCACAGGCTGCTCAGGTTGCTCCAGCACCAAACACTGCCAGGGTAATCATCCCACGCACATAGACACACCCTGCCAGAGCTTATCTGTGCACAGTCTAATTATTTTCAACTGCTAGAGAGGTGTGTGCTGTACAGGCTGTAGGGGTTTATTGCCACGGATGTATGGGATCGACCCTCACACGTGTTGTGGTGTCAGCGTGTCCCTGTGGGCAGGTTGCACTGGGGTTTTCATGACCTGTTTGAAAGTCTCTGAGGCTGTTTGAGAGCTGAGAGCCGGAGTCTGGAGCGTTGGTGGGAGCAGGGCAGCACAGGAGAACAGACACTGGGAAGGAGGAAGGAATAGGTTGGGAGGGGGTTTAAAAGACAATACAGACATGAGCTATTTCTTGCAGATGTAGTTTTGGAGGAATTTACAGGAGCATGCTAGATACATAAAATTAATGTAGCAGAAGTTGATTAATAGAAATCTCTGACATATAATGTCCACGTCTGTTGCTTGTCAGTTAGGGTGTTTTTTCATGTATTTTTTTTCTCCTAGCCCGGATTTTTTTTTTCTGATGGAACTGTATCCTGCAGATTTGGAATTCAGGAAATACCTGGAGGGACTCTTTTTCTCATTTTTGAGTTAGGAGTACGTAGATTTCGTTTTGTTGGTCTAGGTTTTGGTGTATGTGAAATCCACGTCAGTGTTTGAACTCACAGGCTTTTGGTCTGGCCCTTGTGGCTTTCCTGGGTTGTAAGCGATTTTTACAGCTTGGAGAAATATGGATAAATAAGCAAAGAAAAAAAAATCTGGTGTCAGGAAAACATTGTATTTCATGGTCTATCCACAAAGAAAAAGCTGCATGGAATTATGTGAATAAAACGACGTGCTTTTTAATTGCATGGCCAGCTTAATTACATTTCTAGAGCAGTTATCTATTTACATCTCAAAACATAACTGAATTTTAGGAAATACTCCATATATATAAAGTACTTCTAAATTCTCTGTATGTTATATTAGCATAAAATCTGTTAAACACCACAGAGGTGTGTATGGGTTTTAGCTCCCTTGTGGTTTCACAGGGCTGTTCCCCTGCTTTCCCCATCCCACCAGGCACAAACACATCTTGTTGCTGTCTCATGGAGTGAGCACAAGGCCTGAGGTTCCCTCCTAAAGGGGATTTTAAAGCCTGTTAATTATATTCAGTATGGAATGAGTCCCTGGCCATGTGTCCCTGAGGTTCCCTGCAGCCTGGGGGAGCAGAGTGGGGCCATATTTGGGGCTCCTTCACTGCTAACGAGGGGACAGCCCTGTAATGAGGCTGATGAACCTGCTAATGAGGCTGATGAGCCTGCTAATGAGGGCTCCTGGGCTGGGGTAATGAAGGTGCTGTCTGGCCCCTCCTTGGGAGGGTTCTGGGCCACGTCCCCGGGGCTGAAGGCTTGGGGAGTTCAGAGCTGCATCGGAAGGGCTGAGGCTGTGAGTAACAAGTGTTGCAGGAATTGTGTTTCTGTTTCCATCCCCCATCATCCCTGCTGCTGGGCAGTGCAGGTCTTGCCTGGCCTGGCCCGGCCCAAATCAGAGGCTCACTGTGGTGTCCGATTTGTTGTGTTTTCCAGACTTAGATTGCAGGAAGTTTTTTGAGTTGTCACTAAACGTGACGCTGGAGGGCTACTGGGCAGTGTGTTGCTTGGCCCCTGCTCTCCCCTGCCAGCTCTGTGTCCTCCCCAGGATCAGAGACTGGATCAAGCCTGGCTGTCACAGGAGTCGGGGTGTGCAGGTTACTGTGTCTTCAAGCGCTTTGTAGCACTGCGGGGCGAGGCTGTGGTTTGAGGAGTAACTTGCTGGGAAGGGGTAGAAATGGTAACACAGACATTTAATTCATTTTAATGAGGCTCCTGGCACACTTCTCCAGGTGCTCCCGTGTCAGGTCTTTGGAGATGTTGTGCCTTTGTGACAGAAGCGCTGTGCTAAAGAGGATCTGTGGAGGTAACAATAGGATGTCAAAATGAAGTGAAACAAGGGCAGGGCAATTTTATGGAGATGACATGACAGGAGGAAAGTATGGGGGGAAGAAAAGAGAATTTAAGATGTCAGTACAGATTTACTGAAGGCTTTCCAATGTCAGCTAGAAGAAACGTCAGCACGATTGACTTGGCAGTGTCAAGGTGATGGCAGGATGAAGTCCGATCAGCTTGGGAAGCATCTCGTACTCCAGCTGTGGAGACAAGCTGCTGTCAGTAAAGATGATGTCAGGATGATAATTATTTTGCACATTGTGGTTTAAGTAGGGCATTGTTTCTGTTGAGGTATTTTGAATTTAGCACAAGGTAGGAGAATAGTCATTCAAAGATAAAAGCCTCCAAATGGTGTCTGCTTTCTGTGAGAATGCCAGGAGCTTCCACCCCAGCTTCTGAGCTGCTGCAGTGAAGCTGGCACCCGGCTGCCCTGGGGACTGGGCCCTGCCTGCCATGGGTAGCGTCGAGGTGGGCTGAGTTATGGCTCTGCTTGGCTTCTGCATAATATGTGAGACATATTTTCATTTCTCTCTTCAAACTCTGCTCAGTAAATAGGAGGGGAGAGGAGAAAACTGGTGTCAGAGGGGAGTGCAGTCATGATTTTAGGCAGGTGGGTTGGAGATACTTGAGGATGAACAATTGTAATTCACTGTCGTTGATGAATATACATGCAGCTGTGTGTGATACTGTGACATAATTGGTGCTGAAACAGCTACACCTGTGTTGAAAGTCACTGGGTGTTGTAGATGGCAGAATAAAGTGGCAGCAGAGGCTGTTCCCACCTCTTAGGTTTGTTTTAGGATGCCTGTAGAGTTAATTAGAGTCCTGAGGAGTAACAAAAAGAAGTATAATGTGTTACTGAAATGAAAAGTTGGGCCCTTAGCTATTCTGTAGTTGTAGGGTATGGATTTGGGAGTAAATTGTGCCACACAGTAAATAACGAGGCTGGGGTGCACGGCTCGCCATCAACTCACCCTGCCAGGCTCTCCCCACTCCGAGGCACTTCCCAGCATCCAAGTGCTGCCTTGTCTGGCACCCTTTCCAAGAAGGGAATTCCCTGTTAGTTAAATTGCCCTCACTCTCTGTGTGTCCTTTATCACAAAACAAACAAACAGGGAAAAAATATGCTGGAAGAGCCAATCTAAGGCCTGGCAATCCGATAATAAATCCCCTGTCTTTCCACACACACTCAGTGCCAGCTGTAGACTAATTAAACTCAATAGTTCACAGGTGTTTCTGGGAATGACTATCGCAAGAGCACTCTCCTCTTTAGGGCTCGTTAACATCTTTTTCAGAGCTCTTTAAATTTCATACACCAGCAACACTGAGCTAAAGCAGATGAAAGATAGTAGAAAAGGACTTGAGCTATTACAGGAGTGCTCTCAGTGTTAGCACAGGCTGTGGACTCACTCAATTCAACAGCTTATTCGTTTTGATGGGTGAATCTCTTGGAGACCAGTGTAAGAAGGAAAATTGCTTTCTTAGAAACATTCAGCTTTCTGTAGCCAAATGAAATTCTTGTCTCTGGAGCTCATTATATAACTGTACATGCTGTCAGGATGTCCATAGGCTCTACACACACACAGGGGCTACAGAAGAAGAAAGTCCATGGCCAAATGAAGCAGATTTAGCCATTCTGTCAAGGCTTCTAAAACCTTTCCAGGGAGAAGCAAATGGAAGGCAAGGCATTCTCCAGCCTTCCCTGCTTATTGAATCTTCTGGGCTTTGAGAGATGTAGTCCCAATTTCTTTACACTAATATTAGAGCACTGGACTGTCTCTCCATAGGCTGATTTAAGGGGACAGTTGCCATGATAAGTGATTCCAGTTCCAACCTGCTTCCACTGCCTGCTGTGTAGCAAGAGCTCAGATTTTAGTAGATCTCACAGACTCGTGCAGTTCTGTGGCTGGACTAGCTCATCTGTTCATTCATCTACCCATTTTCACTCATGTTCCTTTTGCCTGTCTTACAGAATTAATTTGAATTTCTTGGAGAGCTCTCATAAGAATGGAGGAAAGAAAGGAGGCTTTTAGTGCTGTCTTTCAAGGTTCCCTAAAAGCCTCCTCTTGTGGAACTGGGCCAGATTCCACTTAAGTCTGATGTGCAAATTCCCTTCTTGGAGAAGAAGCTCCTTGACCAGAAATATGGTGCCAGACCAGGCAGCCCAGAGAGAGGAACTGCTTTGCCTGGGTAAGATAGTGTTGGTGGGATAAAACTATTTTTTAATCTATCTTGATATACCTGATCTCTTGCTTTACTGTCCTGCCTCAGCCACTGCTTTCCAGCAGACTGGAGTGGTTCATACGTGGATACACTAAGCAGAAGTGTTTCTGTTTTAGCAGTTATTAATTGAAAGTAATTTCTAGATTTCATAGCTCTTGTTCTCATGAGCTCTCATGCTTCTGTTTCTTTCTAATGATATTTTCAATTGTACTCTTTTACACTCTTCCCTAGACAAGAAAACCACAGTGATACACCTAAATAGTGAATGGATTTATTGCTGATTTATGCTAAATTGATATCCCTAAATCAAAATAATATTTTCTACATGAATCAACTGCACCATTTTAATGAAATAATTTTCTCAGTCACTTCTATTGCATCAGTGCAGTTTTACCCTATCCATAAAATTTTACTTAAGCTGCTAGTGGTGTGGCTATGAATGGCAAAGAGCCTTCATTCTCCTAAATGCCAGGTCTGGGGAAAAAAAAACCCTGGTTTCAAATTAAGAAAAACCTATTCACGTGTAGTTTGTTCTAACTATCCTTACAGTAATTCTTCTCTTTCCTGTGTCACTGTCACGGGTAGGTCTCATAGTGCTGTGCAGACAGACGGGATTGGGAGCTAATGCTGTATATTTGGGAAACAGGTACAGACTGAAATGACATTTCAGTTCACTGGCCTGGCTACAGGAAGCCAGGAGTAGGAGTCTCCCAGTCCAGTGCTCTTTCCACCAAAGTTGCAGTGCCTCCTCTAAACACTGCTTAGTTTCCAAACATGCAGAGTACCCAGGTGAGGTGAGTCTGAGTGAATTTCCAGAGTCAGTTCTGGATGAATGGTTTGAATTGGGCTTGTATAAATCTAATCAATTTAGAAAAAGCCTAAAACTCTTTCAGTGAGTTTGCATTGAGGTGATTTTGTGAACAGAAGTCAGTTTGAGGTGGAGAGAAAACCATCAGGACAAGTACATGTTTTCATAAGGATTTGATTTGTTAGCATTTAATGGCATTATTTTGTGAGTAAAAAAGTAAAACCCCAAAAGGTGCAGTGCACAAAGCTAAAAGTGTTAAGCAAAAAGTGGGCAGAGTATAAGAAATCCTTTCCTGACCCCAATCCCATGCATGCCTGGGTATCACTGCTTGTGACATTGATTTGAGGGTATTTAATAAAGAAAAAGACTTCCTAGTTTCTGTGTTGGAGACTCCTCTGTGGCTGGCACCCAAAAGCTTATTTGCACAGCAGTTCTGAAGTTAAATAAATTATGTGGCAATTGGTGTAGCACTAAGCTGAAGCACTGATATGAGGGGAAGGGCTTTACGGAAAGCACTGCCTTGGTTGCTTCACCTCCCTCTTCCAGGTGAGGGAATGATTAAAAATGCAGTGGTATTTAACTAATGAGTATGGAGAACCTGGGATCCCTCCATGTGTGGGTCATTTTTCAGTGGCCAGTTGAAACAATTCCCATTGTTTCAAAACTCAAATTCAAAACTAAATGAGCAGATCTACTGTTGAGAAAAATACCTGTTAACAAAGGCAGCTTTAGTGGCTAGATGATTGGTACACCATCATCAGTGGAGATTTTAAGTTTCTCTTTGGTAAAATATAAAATGGGAGCCTCCATCCCAAACTGGGTGTTTCTGAAGTCTAAATGCATATGGACTTCTTCAGATACTTGTGTGCTTGATAAGTGAGCCTGTCTGTCTTTGGTAAGAAACTTGCTTTCGTCAGATTTTACTAAATGTGTGCTATGTCGTTGTGAAGAAAAATGTCTATGGGTGGGATTTGGGGGAAACTTGGATTCTGGTATTAAGAGAGAAGCTAAAGTGTTTAAGTGCCCAGATGCGAACTCCAACCAGCTCCATACAGATAGACAAGATTTCTCTGCTCTCCTTTTGCTAGCATATTCTGCAAATTCATCTGAATGTAAGTTAGTTTAGGAACCAATTAATTTATGAAATGCATTAAGCACCGCATAGTACAGTGTCTGAGCTCCTTATCTATGGAGATAAAAATTGGTGTAAAGGTTGACTCTCTTCAGTAGTAGTTTCAAGATTAGCTCTTACTCCTTAGGAGTTAATAGGAAGTGAGAGATCTATGTCTATTTATGTGATAAAATTAATTCCTGCATAAGATGAGAGTAAAGCCCAAATACTTGGAAGTTTAGTCTCTTGATTTTATTTCTTATGAAACTGAACCCTCCTCCTCTTATGGATTCAAGGAAATAATATAGTACTGAGATATAACTTCAGTTGTTTTCTCAAAGGGAGGACTCAAGCTCTTCTTTGAAGGCCAACTTATTTCTGTCTAGCTGTTAAATAAATCCTGCAGCAAATAGCAGTGCAGCACCATGTCTAAAGCAATATCCCCGTCTGGACAAGTAAAATGTTAATTTCTGTATCACTTTATGCTTTTGATTTTGTAGCAATCGGGTACTTAATGTCAACCCACAATTTTTAAAGTGCCTGATGATTTGTGTTTGCAGATTTTGGGTGTGCAGTATAAAGCAGGTGGGTTGGTTGGGCTGGGTGATGGTGGCTGTGACCCCAAGCCAGCAGCTGTGCTGGTGGTGTATGAGCCACTTGGCTGTGTTTGGGTGCTGTCCCCGCTTCAGGGGCCCTGGCTGGCAGGGCAGGGGGGGACAGCAGCTCGTGGGGCTGCACCCGAAGGGGGACACCATCCCAAAGCTCTCCTTGGGCTGGTGCTGCCAGGGAGAGCAGAACTTTGACTTGTTTGGGGGCCTCGGCAGCCTGGCAGTTTGATTTGTGTTGTGACTAATGGAAAATAAGCAAAAGGAGAGAAGCAGGGAGGAGGCCTCCCCTGCCTTGACTGTGAGTGTATTTATGTGTGGGAAAAGTGCTGTTTCTTGACAGGTGTTTTTGTTCCTCCACCAAGCAGAGGGCAGTACACCTGCTCGGGGTTGCTCTCTCGGGTGATTCTGTGTGTGACTGAGCCCACGTCCCTCAGCCACCCCCTCCTCAGCTCTGCATGTGCTCACAGCTCAAGTTCCTTCTGTGAAGCGTCTGGGCTCTGGTTTAGCACAAGTATCTATTGCTGCTTCTGATTTCTTCCTAAATGAGACACTAATCCGTTTCTTAGCTGCAGCACCAAGAATCAAGTCCTTCACGGATCACCTTGCAGAACTTTAATTTCTTTTTTTCTCATTTGTTCTTTGTGGTTGGTTTTGGTTTGTTTTTTTTTAAGCAATGAAGAATTGATTCAAATTCTCTTACAACCCAATAGACTTTGAATCATGACATGAAAGAAGAATAATATTTGTTATCTTAGCATTCAAAACACAGTTTAATTTGTAAATGGTTGTAAGACATATTGACACAATTGGATGGAAGTTGCTCTGGAGGTGAGCAGGGCTCTATCACTGAGGTGTGATCAGGTTACATAAGAAGTGACAACACAAGTATGCCCAGGAGAGGTGTTTTGATGACGATGATGTTTGCTACTACTATTATTAGCTTTATGTCTGTGGATCAGCAGCAAAACTTTGATAAGCAAAAATCCTCAGCTGCTCTCGCCAGTGAATTCTGGATTCATCCCACTTAGCTGAACTTCAGTAGTATCTTCCTATGGACAAGAGTTGTCATTTCCTTTTCTCCCCTGATGAGTCACTGCAAAGGTTTTTGCCTTGTTCTGTCTCACAGGCAGCTGCTCTTCTATTTTGGGAAAACTGTTACTTTAGGGGGTCCTTCTGGATGAAAGGCAGGAAAATTACTATAATTAAATAATAATACTGTGGAGCCCCAAAATATTATGTGTTTTAATGCTGTTGCATAATCTTGGGCTTTATAGATGCTTTATGCTCCTGTATAATAGCCTCAAACACATGAGAAGGTTGTGAAATAGGAAAAAGGAAAATGCTTGACAACGCTGCATTTTTAAGCTAAAAATACTTAAAGCAATCTTGCCTGAATTCTGCCACAGATTAATTAGAATATTCTTTCAAAAATCTTTAAAGATGCTGGACAAAGAACAGTGTGATGCTCTGTGCCCCAAGTCAAGTGTAAATGGGGGAAAGCATTATACTGTTTTCCCTTTATCCCTGCTCCTTGCTCCCAGAGATGCTGTGGATCTGACCTGCAGGTCAGGATAGTGCAGCTGGGGATAGTGTACATGAGTCTGCAAGCAGAGAAGGAGTTTGCCTGGCCGTGGCTAGTCATGAATTAGTCATCCCCAACACCTCCAGTTGGCTGAGCTCGTTTCAGCAGGCTCTGGTGTGTTCGTTTATTAGTGAGCTTGAAGCTGTGATTGCAGCTGACCTCTCTGGTAGCTGGAAAAGTTCTTCCCTATGTGGTTTCTGTGATGGGGAGGGACGTTGTCAGTCAGTCCTTGGAGCTGGCTGGCCGAAAGAGAAATATCCAGTGTGCCTTGTTATGTGGGCATAGAGAAGGGTGAGGGCTCTGTTGGGAACTGGAGCCATTCGTGGTGCTCGGTGGATGGAGATGCTGGTCACCACCCTGCCGGGGAGGGACATTGCTCCTGGCACTGCTGAAATGTGTTTTGCTGTCGGTGTGTGCTGCAGCAGGCACAGTTCTCCTCGTGTGCAGGGAAAGGAGTGTCTCCTGCTGCTGAAATCCCTCATTTTGAAGGGAGGTTACAAGGCAGAAGTTGGAAGCAATCAGTTAAAGCTCCATTTCCACAGTGCCCTTCATGCCAAGCCTCTCAAGGCACTTAAGAAAATACTGGAAGCTGTACAGCACAAAATAGCATTGGCACATTGCTCAAGAAAAACAAACCTCCTGCCTGGATTTGAAAATTGAAAATTTACAAGACTGATTGCTGAGCTTCCAGGCCCAGGAATGGAGTTAGAAAAAGGGCCCTGTGAGATCAGGGCAGTTTAAGGTGTTCTTCAGTGATGGGGATGATGTTTCTATCAGTGCTGATAATTTTTCTGGTAGACTTTTCTGTTTTGCCATCACACCATCTCCTGCTCCTAACCACCCAGGCTGTAGGATGGAATTTCTCTTTTCTGCAGCAGCAGCACAGTGAACCTTCTTTGGTTCTTTATTTTTTTCTCTCTTTAGCTTCTGCTAATATGATTCTTATCCTGGAGATAGCAGGTCCAAGCTGAGTTCCGACTTGCAGCACAGTATCTTGTCTTCTGATATTTTCAAAATGTGGCTCTCCTCCTCCCCAGACTGTAACCAGTGAAAATGTTTTTCTTTTTTTAAAGCAATCTGACAGTCCCAGAAGCCTCATGCTGGATGTACGTATTTACAGAAAAAGTTGACTGCCTTGCAAACATTTCCTCTTTGTGCAGCTGTGGTGTACTGGATCACACTAAGGAGACTTGCTGTGGGATGAATATGAGGTGATCTTTTCATCACAAACCCTTCCAGTGTGAGTGGGCATTGCTGCAGGCAGCATGGATTTCTGATGTGAATGTAGAAAGAAAAGTCACAACTAATAGGAGTTGCTCATAATAATCCTGGTATAGAAATCAATCAAAATCAGGTGAAAAAAAGTTAAACCAGTAAAGATTTTCTGGTTTTACTGCTAAAATTTATTACAGTCTTGTCTCATGGGCTTTAGCCCATTTTATTTTCCTGAAGGGATATGGAGGTTTGGGGATTTAATCTTTGGCATTGTGGGGGCTCCTGCAGAACCAAGCTAACCATGAGAGAGCTGCTGCTCGTGGTGCAAGCCTGCAGCAGATGATCTCAGAGAACTGATTCCTCCCTTCCAGTTTGCAAACGTGTATTTCTGCCCGTGGAGTTGGGGAGCTGGATATAAATCCACTGGCAAGGAGTTGTTCCTGCAGTTGCCTTTTTAAGAATAATCATCTGAGTGTCTACAGGGGTATTTGGAGAAGTTCTGGGCATGTATTTCCGTAACTGTTGGAGAGCAAGAGAGAAAGGTGTTGGTTTGGGCTGTAGGTTGTCAGGAACAAAAAAGAAAAGCCATCTCTACAAGGGGAAACGAGAGATTTAAAAAAAGAGCAAAAAGCTAGGAATTGGATGCTGTTGAGTATGAATGTGTCAGAGAGCAGCTCCACACTGAGAGAGAAGGCAGGAGGTGATGAAGCAGTCACGGGGCACTGAGCCTCAGTGAGCCTGGCGTGAGGAAAGGGAAGTTCCTCTGGCACAGGTGGGAACCACCTTCTTTCCTCTGCTGCAGAGACACTTCAGCCATCGCTGTTCAGGGCATGAGAGCAGCCCCCAGGCAAAAGCCAAGGTTGCATCACGTGTGCCTTTGAACAAGATAATCACTTCCAAAATAGCCATTTGACCTTCATCTTCTTAAAGCCCTGCCATGAACCTCTGCAGTGGCTGTGGAGCCACTTTTTCATACCATGAAACAGTGGATAATTAAATCATATCAGTTTGTGTAAGTCTGATAGGAATTGGAATTGATAAGCATTTCTTTTATTCTTCTTTTCCTTTTTTTTTGGTTTTCTAGCAGGGCAAAATGAAATAACAAAACTCATTTGAAACTTTTCTGGAAGTCAAAAGTGTAATTCTAAAGAAGCAGTACAAGGGGATTAGACCCTTAGGAAGATTAGTGTCTGTTAAACATGATGATCTGGATGTAGCTTCTGGCTCTCAAGGCCTATAAATTGCTGGGCTGCGGACCCTGGGAGAGAGGACCAGGGTAAGAGTTACCTTAAACTCCCTGCCAGTTCTTAGCCAGGGTGACTTAGGGGTTGGAGAACAGGGTAAGGGAAAAGCCTGGCTGCTACTTAAGCAAGTTGCAAAATTCTGATGTTTCAGCAGACTTCATCTTGTCTAAAGTTGGTCTTCATGAATGCCCCCTCTCTCCAGCAGCCCCAGAATTCATGCATGCTGGTGGCTTCACACAACCCCATCCCCAAACACTGGCCACAAAAATCAGGCATTGCTATGGAAAGGGAGAGGCTGAGCTGAACCCGCGGGGTGCTGGTGGATGGGTGCTTTGCATAATGGCTGGATCGTGCCACTTGAGAGGAGGGCTTGGTCGGCTGGGGAGGAAACATCTTGTGTGTCCTTCTGTCCCTCCAAAAGTTTGGTTGAAGTGCTGGGCCGCTGGAAGGGCTGGGGCGTGCCAGGAAAGTGTCAGCAAGCCTCATTTTGGCATTTATATATGAGGAGTAAGCACAATCCTTCTACTATTCCAATGAGCTGCTTTTGCCAAGAAAAATCATTTGTAACTCTTTTTTCCTGCTGTAGTGCTTCTCCAGCAGGCCTGGCTTAGATTGCTTTAACCCCTCGAGTGCCAGCAGGCACTGCGAGCAGAGCGGTGCCTTGTGCACGTCTTGGCAAGTCCTCCCACGTGCCAAGCAGCAGACTGAAGCGTTGTCTGGCAGTTAGCTTTTCTTTTTCATCGAGTCTGTTTCTTAGGGCTGCTGCTGCTTTTTTATGTTTGTATTCCTTTCCTGGGGCTGTAGCGGAGGAGGAGGAGGTGGAGGCTGGGGAGGAAGCTGGTTTTCAGAAATCTGCTAATCTGAGGAAGGAGAGGAAAAACGGAGCAGGGAAATGGTGAAGTGGTTTGACCCTTGCTCTGTTGTGTTGTCCAGCACGATCCTGAATCAACAGCACAGCAGGGCTGCCAGTCTGATGTGCTTTTAGAGATTTGCTCACCTGCAAGTTCAAAAGCAGTTCTTCCTCTGTTCTCTCAATAAAGCCTCAAAGAATAGGAGATGCCTATACCTTTTTATGATGTACACTTCAGCTCTTGCAGTGTTGCATATATGCGCTTTTACCTTTGATCATCATTTGGAGAGGTTTGCAAGACAGGTTTAGTTGTGTGAGAAATGGATGCACTGTTTGGAATGAGCGATTTCTCCCCCTCCCTCTAGATGCTGGCTGAATTTTATCACCATCCTGTGCTCTGGGCAGAAAGGCTGTTTGTTCCCTTTGTGTGTTGCTTTACAGGAGAGCACTGCCTTTGCCCTTTTGTAGAGACGGGGCAGCTGCTTTGCTGCTTTGCTAAAACCTTGATGAGATTCAGCAATTCATGTTTCTCTACTTAAGAAGCTGAAAAAGACAGTAACTCCTTTTGTCTATCTAGTGTGTGTTGGGTTTTTTTTTTCAAAAGGAAAGGAAAAGAAGCAAATTATTTTGTTTAAAAAAATAACATTTTAATAATGTAGTAGTCTAACCTTTATGCTAATTGCCCCAGGCTTTTAATGAAGCAGCGTAAAATTAGTCCTGTGAGTCTTCATTAATCAAATATAGGAGCTGATGGTATAGTAATAAGATGCTGTGCTGCCTCTGCTCCCCATGCAATGTTGACATTTGCTTATATTCAGAGTAGAAAGCAACTATTTTTTTTTGGTAGCTCATTAAAATAATTAGCCATGTTTGGCTTTTTTTTTAAAAAAAAATCTTTTCTTAAAAAATCCTTTTAATGAGGAAAGATGAAAACAGACAGGATGGAAAAGTCAAAAGAATCAAATTAAGATAGAAAAACTGACTGCTGGAGGCTTCCTTTGAACGGAAGATTTATGTATGTTAATGGCAGCTGTTGGCAGGAACCTCTGTACAGACACCTTGTTTGTTATTTGCAGAACTTAGAGCAGAAACAAACAACTTCAAGGGTCTTTGTTGATTTGTTTTGTTCCAAATTATTTTCCAAAGGTGGTCTAAGATTCGCTATGCCTCCTCTCTTCCCCAGACTCAGTGCTTGCATGGGAGATGTGCCCGTGCACACAGGCACTGGTACGCTGCCCCTCTCCAGGTGAGTGAGTTCTGCTGTCCTGTCTGCCCAGCTCCTCTCTGCAGGCACGGGCTGTGCTCTGACCATGTTCTGCTCGGGGTATGCTGATCTTCTGCTGAGTCCTGGGTTCAGAAAAAAGTAGTGCTTAAACCCCCTCCTCTCACAACAGACGTAACCCCAATGCTCAGCCCTTACTTGAAGTTTCAGGGTGTTTGGAAAGAGCCAGGTCCTGGAGCTCCAGACAAGAATCACATCCACACTGCACTCCCTGGAGGGAGGGGGAGGCATCTGCTCTTACGGTCCCATCTCCACTTCAAAAGCATTTCAAGCAGTATTTTCTGGTCCGTCTGCTGCCTAAGTGGAAACTGCTGTCTGCTATAAAAATGTTTGTGGGAAGAATGGCAGCAGAGTATGATTTTTGTGTTTAAGATGCTGGTGTAGCAGCTTTGGGTTTCTACAGGGTAATTATCAAAGCCGCAGTTGGCCGACCAGAGCCAGGGAAGAGCCAGGATAATGATCCTTGCCGAGGATATGTCAGCCCCGCGGTGCCCGGCTCTGTGTAAACATGCAGGAGACGGCTCCTCTCGGGAGAGCTGCACTGGCAGCACTGCTAATGTGCCCTCTCAGTTGTCGAGATGATGGCTCTCGTTTCAGAGTTCAGGCCTTGGTGGCAGGGCAGGACAGTCGTGATTATGCTGCTCCTGCCTCTGGGGCTGTGTGCGCACACATGCACGTTTCCAGATGAGGAATGATGGTGGTCCGGTGGGGATGTGGCTCTTGTCTGGGAATCAGGGAGCCTGCACTCAGTTGCCGTGTTTGTCATATGGGATTAGCAGGCCAGCTCTCCGTTCCCTTCCATTTTTCTCATTCTGCCCCATCCACAGGCACAGAGTGGAGATGAGGATATCCCTTTATATTAAAAAAGAATTTGGCTATCAGTTGATCATGATTTTAAAATGAACACTCTGATTCCCACTGCTTAGAAATGACTGAGAGTTTAGCAGTTCAGTCAGAAAGGAAGTTGCATTCCCCCCTACATACTCCTTCTCCCCATTTCTACCGGTGTGCTTGCTTCCAGATAGGTCGTATTTCACTTCTGATCTGTTTTCTAGTGTGTTCCATCATCTTTCTTATTGCCAGATTAACAGCTCTTCTCTCCCAGTAAAATCTTTCCATTCCTCCTGTCCAGAGAGCTCCATAAAATTTGTGTTTTCTGAAAAGCATTAAAATAGGTAACACAGCGCTTTGACAGCCTGTGTTACAGGGACTGTGAAGGTGAGGAAGCAATGCATAGCAGGAAAAATGCTCCATTTCCTGCACTGAAATTCTTTGTAGGAGCCTCAGCAACCTAAAATAGCTGCCTCCAGAGGACTCCCACAAAAGTCTTATCCTCGGATTGTTTCACCTCCCAGCCCTATGCAGCCTCCAGTTTAAAACTTTGGGGTTTTTTCCCAACCAGTGTCATCCTCTTCCCCCCCTCTTCCCTTTCTCTTGTTAACCAGTTCTGTAAACACAGACTGCGATGGAGCATACTCCACAATTATTTGTGAAATTTAAAAGAAAAAAAATACCCGAAGCTTAGCCATGTGCAGTGGTGCTGTTATTTCATGCCCTGCACAGTGGGCAGACAAAATCCAGCGTGTCCCAGGGCTTGGAGCAGGAGAAACCCCAGGGAAACCTGCAGGGCTGCGAGGGTTCATCCCCGCGTGCGGCGCTGGAAGCTTTGGCTTGTAGCGTGTGAGATTGACATGAGGAGCAGTCGTTCATGTATATGCAAAACCTCGCTGATGAGGTGCGGGATTGTATCTCTGCTAATTACGGGCTTCTCTCTGGCCGGTGGGGGCAGATCTGGTGCCGGTCAGATAGGGTCAGCCAGAGGCTCTGCCCGGAACTCCTGGCAGGAATGAGCTATCAGGGTTGGTGATGGACAGCTTGGCCAGGGCTGGGCTTTGGCTTTGATTGCCCCACAGTGCGAGATTTAAGCAGGCAGGGAATTTATGGGGTGTTCACCGAGCTGCTCTGGGTGCTGTGCACAGGCAGGGGAGGGTGTGCATGGGGAAGCACTGGAGACAAAGCCTGCAGCATAGGCGTGCCTTAATCCCATCGCTCACACCGAGCTCTTGTGAGATCCTTGGGCAGCACTTAATCTCTGAGCTTTAATTCTGTGTCTGTAGGGTGAGAGTGCACGTGCTTTATCCACACTCTGCTGAAGTGCTTACAGATCAATAGGAACCAGTTCAAGGTATTACGGTTGTTAATGTAAATACATGTTATATCACAGTATCTTCACCACGTTTATTCCATGGAATATATTTATCCATAAAATTCTGTTATATTTATATACAGCTCCAAACACCCTGGAAGCAGCTAGGTGTTGACAGAACAGCTGCAGTCTTTTACTATGTTCAATAAATACAAATGGATATAAACAGTATCCATCTGTCAGGCTCAGTTAGATGGTTTAAACATAAAGCTATTTTGTTCCTGTAATTGTATTTAGATCTGAAATGATAGAGGTTTGATTTTTCTTTACATAGTGATAAGATACAAATTCCTTTGAATTGCTTTGACTCCTGATTTATTGCAATAAATTAAATAATAATCCGTCCTGTCTTGTTTCACCCCTTCTCCAAGAAAAGAGAGCTCACTGCTGAGGCACTGAAGCATCCCGCTTACAGTAAGCCACCCTTCCCATGCTCGTAAGCACCTGGGCCTGTGACCTCTGTGTTTACAAGATATTTATTGCTGCTTGCACTTTCCACTGCTACAGTGTTATCACTTCAGTGCCTTGTAAAATTTGATTGCGTTTAATAAATGTATTCAGCGTTATT
The DNA here is from genome assembly GCA_013399195.1 of Dicrurus megarhynchus. Classification (NCBI taxonomy): domain Eukaryota; kingdom Metazoa; phylum Chordata; class Aves; order Passeriformes; family Dicruridae; genus Dicrurus; species Dicrurus megarhynchus. The sequence continues at coordinate 213,729 of VXAD01011024.1, read as the reverse complement.
GCTGAGCAAGTCCTTGTTCCTTCCCTCACACGCACAAACCCAGACACCTTCATAACCTACATATTTTCTTAGCTACGTATGTTATTGCTTGTGTTGTATCGGAGGCAATTTTGGATGCATCTCAATTAGATCATTTTTCTAATTAAATAAGTGCTTGTGGTTGTAACGTGAGCGTGTCTCTGAATACTGAGTGAGTGTGATTCACTGCAGTGATTTTTCCAGTTTCTGTGTGATGTTTGCTTTATAAAACTCAGCTTCTGGCACGGAGGCATCTCATTACCTTCCCCATGCTGACCTCTCGAGCTGATGCTAGCCAGATGTGTTCAGCTCCTTCCTTCACCACAGGCTTCCTGTGTGACATCAGGGAGATCATTTGGTCTCACTGTACTATTTCTCCCTCTGTGAAGCAGTTACCAGACCCTCACCTACTCCTCGGGAGCTTTTATGGAGCTTGGGCTATGAGCACATGTGGGAATATTGTGTCAGAGGAATGTCTGAAAACCTGTGATGTTCTTTACCTCCTCCTCTTCAGCATCCTGTACCTGGGCATGGGAGGATAGTGAAGCAGATGTTGCTTTTCTTGTGGCAGAGGTGGCTTTTGATTTCTTTGTCTTTTTGTGTCTGAGTGTTTCTCCTTAAGAAAATAGTTTAACAATATAAAAACTCTGCTTTGTGCTCCTGAGGGGGTTTAGGCACCATCTCCTTGGTGTGGCTTCTCGTGGGTCTGTTCCCTGCCAAAGCAGAGTCTTCACTGCTATCCTGTTGCCCGCAAAATTGCATGAGAAAAGGGTGTACAAACAGCTGCAGGGAGGTGCAGAGTGGCGCTTCTATTACCTTATTTTTTGGCTTCATTTTGTGGGGAATATCTTCCCAAGTATGAGAAATCAGGGACTGAGATATTAGTCTTGCTTCTGTAAGACTGGTGGAAGCTCATTGGTGTGTCTGGAGCATTTTTGGGTACCCTGTAAGCTGCTAAACTGTGGTGTGTGAGTTAGTACATCCTCCTGGGTTCTTAGGAACAGGCAAATGGCTGTAAAATGTCTTTGGGGACTAAGTATTTTTATTCTGTGTATAGAAGGAGGAGAAGGGCTTTTCTAATTGTCAGAAGTGAGACAAAATGACAAAGTTTAGAAAGTTAAATGCAGGCAAAGAGATTCTTGTATCTTCTTTCATTTCTTCTCTTCGAATGTCCATCTTGTAACTATCACAAACTGCATCACATGACTTCTTGCTCTTGATTAATTGTTACTGGAACAAACAGTGAAGTCCATGCAGGCCAGTGCATGGTCCTGGTGTAATTTACTGGCTGTGCAGCTCAGGATGTGTTCAGTTGGAGAAGTCCCTCAGTACCAGCCCTTTCTGCTGAGATAGGATCAGCCTCTGGGACATGTGGGAGCCACATCTGTCACCAGAGCAACCTGACATTAAACTTATTATTTTCGTCCCAACAAAGTTAATTGCTCTTGTGTTTTATGGAATTTGCCTGAGTTCTTAGAAGTCAAGTAGCACTGGTTGTAAGCAAATACTAGTTTGAGGTAGTGTCACTAAATAATAAATTTGAGTGCTGGTGGAGCAGAAGTACAATGAACTGTGCTGTCATTCATGGAGGTTTATCCCGTTGCCGCAGTTCCAGATGCAGATTTCATCCTTGGGCCAGTTCAGGTGTCTGCTTTGAAATAATCTTTTTCCCAAAAAGCAGCAGAGTAGCAAAGAATAGGAAAGAACTCCTGTGTGATGGTGCAGTGCAAGCTGCATTAAAGCCTGGCTTTTGTGGGCTTTTGCTTGGATTCTAAGTCGTTGCTTCAGATGGTCTCCAAGGATTTCAACAGACAGGTGACAAATATGTAATGGAAGATGACTGCTAAAATTCACAGATGTGCCCAGGTTACATTTTCTTCATGGAGTCTGGCCCTTAATAATCAAAATTCCATGGACTTTCTGATACACTTGAACATGAAAATTGCATTTGGAAATAGATGATAGACCCTCTGAAATACTCTCTACTAGTGACTGGCTATTTATTTCTTCCTTTCTCTGAATTTTTTTATACTTTTAGAACACAAAAATCTTTTTTGTTTCTTTGAAAGCGTTTGTTTTTCTTTTCAGGGAATTACTGTAGCTGGCAGCATCATTATGGAATAGGGGATCTTCCATAACAGTAGAGGGAATGTAGAAGAGTAACAAGTATCAGTTTGGATAAAGTGTCAAAAACAGAGACTGAAGGAAACAATCACATTTTATAAAATTTGTTCTTGTAGACCAGGATATAAAATTCAGTGCTACTGAAATCTCCTGAAATTTCGGTCTGTAATGGATTTTTTTTCCTGATGGCAGTGGGAGGTTTGCACGGGGATCATGACCTTTGTGTAGCTATGTTCTTATTATTTATTCAGAGCCATCTCGTCACATTCAAAGGGAAAATTTGCTCCTTGTTTGACCAGCACCAATTCTGACCTTTTTCTTCCATTTACTGTCTCCTGCTCTGTTTGTGTTTTGCTTTGTTTTCTGTGCTAAGCCCCTGTGCTCTGCTGCTTCCCTGTCTCTTACCCAGAGGACATCCTACCCCTCAGAGCCTTTCCCACCTTCTTTGCCATGGCAGAGTTCCAGTTAGTTAGACTAATTCCAGTTAGGCTTCCATGATCCAGCCCAGAGGACAGCCTGGTCATGCCTTAGAGGCAAGGATCTGAAAACCCCACCAGAAGACACCAGCTGCAGGTACTGCTGAAGTGGCTCCGTGGGTGCTCTGGGAGCTCTGTGCCACCGCTGCCATCTCCCCAGGGAGAATGGGTGGGTTGAGCCTCCTCTCTGAAGTGTACTCCACATCTTAAGCTGTTCTCAAGGTTTTCACATCTTCATGGTTCACATGCTGCATCTGATGATTAAAGAAGGTCTGGTTTCTTGAAAGGTATGAAGGGAACAGGAGTGGGAGATGGAGCCCAGGGCAGTGGAGCCAGATGTGAGTGTGAGGATGTGGAAGCTAGAGACAGACCAGAAAGCTGTCGTGCTCTAGGCTGTGCTGATTTATCTTGCACTTAAAGTAAATATTCCTGAGCAAACCAGAAACTGCTCCGTTATGTGCAAACCAGTGTGCTGTAGCAATTACTGTGAGCACTGAGCCCTGCCTGCCCTGTGCCTGAGCTGGGAGGTAGCAGAGCTCCTGCTTGAGCCTCTCTGCAGGGCTGGGTTGCTTCTGCAGTAAAGGCTGGGCGGGATGGGAAGTGTGGGAAGAGTGCAGATGTGTTGCCATTGTTTGTATGCAGCTATTCAGAGTCTTTTCTTACACTTGAGACTGAAACCTGTTTTTCTGGCACTGACCTTATCGAATAAACATTGATTCAAGAGCTGAATGTCCCACTTACATTTTTCCATTTGACAGCCAACAGAAATGCAGAGGCACAGTGTGAGCTCCTTCAAGGAGGCAGAGTGAGAATTTTGTGATTCTTTTTTTCACTTACAGTCTAACTCCGCTATTAAATATCTATTTCTACTGCCCCCCCCTTTCTCTTGCCCAAGCCTACTGCTTGGCTTTCATTTTGTCCTTCTTTTCCCTGTCAGGGAATATTTGGATTTAGGACCTTAAGACTGGCAGCACCAGAAAATTAAGTCGTCATTTTGTCTGCAAACCTGCCACTGTGTCCCTGGGCACAGGGCAAGCTCCCTGCCAGTGACTTCAGCCTCTGTCTCAGAGGATCTTCCCGCTGCAGGTGTGGGAGGTGATTCACATTCAGTGCCCATCTTTCCCTGTTCTCCTGAGGTGCCAATTATCCAGCATTGTGTCAAGTTAGATCTGGGGGGTGTGTGTGAGGGCCACAATTAGCTGGTGCAGGGCTGGAAAGCTGAGGGTACTGACAGTCAGACCTGCCAGCGAGATGAAGTGGGGAAGGACAAAACAATCTGGATGCAATTAGAGTCCTGCCCACCTTCTCCCACAACCCCTTTCAAACACAGAAATGTGCATCTTCCTACAAGGATGAAAAAGTTTGGGCTTTGTCCTCCATCCTCCACCTCCCACTCCTTTCTGTATGTCTGCACTTGTGCTTTCCAGCAGGGAAGAAATGTTCAATTCCACAGGGAATTGTTCCTGCAGTGTCTCTGGCTCGGAGCGTAGCTGGAGGTGGTGGATCTCCCAAAGGAAATTTCTTCTCCTGAGGTTTATGGCTCACTTTTGCAGATCTCAGGGAGGCTGCTGCTCTTCAGAATGGGAGCTGGAAGTTGAGAAAGCTGTTGGAATTGCACCTCCTGAAATGTTCTTCATGCACCCCCACTGATTAAAGTGTAGCCTACTTCTTTTTCCTGCTTCCCTCATAAAAGATGTGTTGGGTGGAGCTCATCTGTCTACAGGAAAGGAAGGCAGGGTAGTGGAGACTGGATTCTCTTTCTGCTGTCTTTTGATCCTCCTGTGTAAGTTGAAGGTTTTAGAAATTATTAAAAGCTTCATGCAGGGTGAATACTTTCAGAGGAGACTGAACCTGCAGAACTAAGTTCCAGCTCTGTGGTTCCCTCACAAGCTCAAGGCTGGGGTATTAAATCCCATCATGCTGATCAACATGGTCAAAAGAGCAAGAGGAGTGTCGAAGTGGGTTGACTTCTGCACGCTTTCAAAGCCTTGTTTCAAACTTAGCCTTAACAGCTTTTTAGGAGAGCCTCTCAACTGGAGAATGTAATGCTGATTGAAACAGGCTTTCTGTGATGCTGGGGTTTTAGGCACACAATAAGCTTCTCTGCTCTGTAAGTGGCAAAAAAATAGCTAATACCTGGCATGGTGATGTGGTGTATTTAATCCTCCTGATTAAAAAATGTTATCCTTTCCCTTTAGTCTTTCTGATAGGCAGCAATCAGCTGTCACTCCTTTTTAGCATATCCCACACATTAAATGAATGCTTCAATTTTGAGAGTAATAAGAACAACTGTGCACTTAAATTGAGTCTGTGGTTTCCAAAGCGCTTAAGAAACTCACACCTAATTCTGCCACTGTGTTTTTAACTGTAATTTTACATACCTGGAAGCCTACAGACTGATACTACTAAAGCCTGTAGTCATAAATTGTGCTTTTGATGAAGACTCCACTCTAAACTGATCAGTCACGTTTTTTTCTAGCAGAATAAATTGATGCTGAGCTGGGAATGAAACTCATTTTATGAGGAGTGTAGTCTTTTATCCTGGTCTCGGAGTGCTACTGTCCTTCCACCCACAAGGTATCACTGGCTCTGTCTCAGTAGCAAATATTAACCCCCAGCAATATTACAGAGTAGTAGGAGGGAGCTCTTCCATCAGTCGGTTTCCTTGCTGGAGTACGGGCTGCAGCCAGTTTAAAATAACCAGCCATTTCTTGTTATCTGCTTTAAATGTTACATTGCTGAATCCAGCAGCCCTGTAGAGCGGGGCCACATCTTGAGAACCTGCCTGTGCTGCCAATGTTCTTCTGAGCAGCAGGGAGGAAAAAGTCTCTTCCTTCTGAAGCAGCATCAAAGGAGCTGTCGTGTGTGTAATGCCTTGTCTTCCAGCCTGCAGTCTCTGAATGTGAGATTCCCTTTATCGTAATGCAGTAAATCATCTCTGAAACATGCACTTGGGGATGAAGAGGATTATGTTTTCGTTAGTGTCTGATTGCCTTTTTCAGCAATCCTTTCTCGGGCATTAAAGCTGTGGCTCTTTGCACATGCTGTTGTTTTTGGGGCTGTCACAGGCTGGATGGGAAGAAGTCATGTTGGTTTGTACCTTAAACCTGTTCAATAGCAGCCTGGCCATCTTCTGTCATGACAGTATAAAAGCTGTCACCCTCCAGCACTAAGGAGCAGACCTAGAACGTGGGTGTTCTCACTTAGGAGGGTGTCAAGGCATTAAGTTCAAGTCTGTTGTACTTGCTGTGAGGTTCCTGGGCAGAGTTCTGAAGCTCTGTACTACCATTTCCCTTCTGTAAATCAGGGACAGAAGGAGCTCCACATTATCAGTTCCTGTATGCTGGCAAAGGAACTGGAGCTCTTCAGCAAGCTGTGAAATAGGGCTCACCAACCTCTTTGTCTCCACTGACCTCATGCCCAAAGCTCTGGATGGCTGGAGTGATCACACATATCCCATGTGGTGTGGAGAGCCTCAGGAGAAGTGTGTGAGGAGGAGATGGCCCTGGTTCCTCAGGGAGCATTGGGACAGGTCAGGGCTGCCCAAACCCTCTCTCTGGGCTGCCCTGCTGTCCTGAGCCTCAGCAGCTCCTGCTGGCCCTGTCCTCTGCTGTGATTGATCACCCCACAGCTCCCACACCAGTACTGATCCTGGCTGGTCCACCTCAGGCATGGGAACCGGCTGCTGTCCTGCTGGTCCCACCCCAGGCTGGCTGTGGCTGCTCCTGCTCTTGTGAAATGGGACTGCTGATGGGTTTTGTGAGGACTGGCTGGTGTGACAGGTTAGAATTATCCAAGGCACTCTTTTATACTGCAGCACATCCTACTTCGATGAGGGCACACCACTAGAATACAATGGTCTTCCTTTAGCTGTTTATTTGCCATGTCTGCTTTTTTGGTCTTCTGGAAATGACCAAGACCTTTGCTGCAGCTGAAGAGGCTAAAACACAATGATCCTAATCAGGAGAACTGGAGCTGTGCTAGTTAGCTGAAGATTTTCATGTTTTCTCTAAGGTCTTCTCTGTTTAAACAGTTTTCTTCATTGAGGCCCAGAGTCAGATTAACCATCATCATAGTTTTCTCCCAATTAGAGACTGGGGAGAAGGAACTAAGGCAAACTGGTGTTTGCAATTGTGTGCTGAGCAATTACCCTTTGGGACATTGGGGCTGAAGTGGGAGGCAGGGCACAGTGGAGAGAGGCATGCTGCTAAAAATGTCCCTTTAATTGGGCTGCCTGACACAGAAGGATTTTGACACTCAAGAGGTTAGACCATCTGGTGTATGGGAGGCCTTGCTTTATAGATGTTTAACTTTTTTTTAAAGTACACTGAAGAAGCATTACTGATTCCCATGTCATGAGGCTGTTAGACATGGAAAGCCTGGTGAAAACACTTGAGCGGAGGCTCTTGAAAGCAGAAAAGTGGTCTCAAGCAGTTTAACTGCTACTTAGAGTGTGCAGTTTGCTGTGGCACGTTCTCCTCCTGCCCCCAATCCAGCTGGGTTTCTGCAGGGAATTATCTTAATGCTCTGTGGAAAGACACAAATAACTAAGCACAAGCTTCTGCTTAAAGCACATTCTGAATGTGCATGTTTTGCTATATATGTGTGTGTGTGACTGTAAATATTTGTGAAATAGCGATATAACCGTGGCATGCGCAGTATTGGTGAGGAGTTTCAAAACAGATCAGCTTGTGTAGGAGTAGGGCTCTCCTAAGTTAAGGCTAAGAGTATCCATGAACCAAACTCTTCACTGTACCTGGAGAAGTCCCATGAAGTGCAGAAGGAGCTGTTTTCCCTCTTTTAAAGAGATAAAAATTGATACTGTGTCACACATTTTCTCATCAGAAGGTCTGTTTTCATTTCCAAAAATATGCAAGGAAGGCAGAAACTCATTCATGCTTAGATTTGGTATACTTTGTCATGGTTGTGTAACTGCTCTTTATGATAAAGTCATGGAATGCCTTGGATTGGAGAGGACCTTAAAGATCATCTCACTCCAGCCCCCCTTCTGCCCACACTGGAGGATCAGCCCAGGGCACTGGGGGTTTCTGGCTGCCAGCACGTGGCCAGGGCATGTTGAATTTCTGTCTGTCAACATCCTGAAGTCCTTCTCCTCCATCCATGCTCCACCTGCCTATACTTGTGCTTGGGATTGCCCTGGCCCAGGTGCAGGACCTTGGCATGGTTTCCTGGAGGATCTGTTCCATGGTCTGTTAAAATCTCTGCCTGCCAGGCTGTTCCCAGCCTGGTCTGCAGGTTAACGGGGTCCGAGTCCGCGTGAGCCAGCGACTGGAAGATGGTAACTGGGGTTTGTGTGCCTCAGTTTACCAGTGCAGCCCAACGCCTCCTCACAGCATGTAGGCATGCTGTAGCCAGCAGTGGAAGGTACAGAGAAAAGAGTGGAAACTCTGTCAGCTGCATTCCAAGTTTATTTTCTCCTGCCCCCGAGAGGGCAGGGGCCAGTTAGCTTGAAGGGAAGCTAAAGCAGAGAGACCCCGGTTGTCCTCTTGCAGAGAGTTTTAAGGTGTTACATCATCAGGTAGAGATAACAGAATGAACCAATCATGAAAGAAGGTACATGATAGTAAACCAATAATGAACCTCCTCAGGGGAGGAACAATACAAAACTAACAAATAACAAAACAGCTGGAGGGTATTTCAAACCACGCTAGCCTGTTACTGGATTTTTAACTTCTGTGAGTGACAAGCAAGGGGTATGTTGCTATGCTATAGGACAGCAACAATGGTCTTACCCGGCACAAAGGTGAGAGTGACCTGCCTGTAGCTCCCCACCTCTTCCTCATTTCCTTTTTTACAAATGGGAGTTCTGTTTCCCCTTTTTCAGTCAGGAGAATGTCACTGGACTGCCACAACTTCTCAAATATTATTTATATGCGTTATTTATTCTTTTTTCCCCCTAATCAATAGGATTTACAGTGAAGCAATGTGCATGCACACTTAATTATCTTTTGGTGTTCTTTGGTTTTGCTTTTGTTTGTTTGTTTGGGTTTTGTTTGTTGGTTTTGGAGGTTTGTTTGTTTGTTTGTTTTAATGCAGGAAGTGGGACTAGTACCAATTCCTGCTGAGAGCAGATAGTCAGCATTCTTGTTTCCTGTGATTTTCACCAAACTGTGAGCCTTGGCTGTGAAAGGGGCAGTGAGGCATCATAGAGAAGAGGAACTTTCTAGAGGGAAAAGAATTTAAGCAGCTGAATCACCGGAGCATGCAGAGTCTGAGTTAATTGCTGTGTTTTAGGTGTAAGAAACTGTTCAGTGTAATTTTAGAATTGAGCAGCACATTCATGTGGGTCCAGGAGCGTGTCAGGCTCCTCCATAACCTCCCCTTTCCCTGACTGCAGTTACACTGTGTGACTTTTCTATGATTATGGTTATTTGTGTCTATGGGATTTACAGTAACAGAACCCTGATCTTTGATGGGATTTCTTAGAGCTATTGCAGTGTGTTTTGAAAAGGAAATAGTTATTTGTGGTGGCCTCAATTTTGATAGCTGAAGGTTTCCTATGGTTGCAGTTACTTAGAAGACTAAGCTTTTGTGTGGTGGTGTGGGACTCCCTGGCTTAGAAGTCTTTTTTGCATCTGGAAGTTAAAGGTGAAATACTCCTGCCTGTCTCTGTTGTGCAGTTCTCCTCCATGCTGTCACCAGGGCGCCTGCTTGCAGTGTTCTTTGTTGCTGCTTTTAAAAAAATTTCAAGGAAGAGGAGAGCAATCATATTTAATAATGCAATTACAATCAGGGGAAGATGTTTATCCTGTAAGATTCCAACTGCTGGAAAAGCCCTGGGGCATTCTGGGAAATGAGATGCAAATATCCAGGATTACCTCGTCCTAAAAATACCAGAATCAAACAACAACAATCATTGCTCTGAACAGTGTATTAAGTGATTAGTCTGTTATTGCCCGCAAGAAGCTTTGGATTCTCCAGCCAAAGGACTCATCCAAACCAAACACAGCGCTGGCAACGGGAGAGCAACGTGGGGGCTGTTCCAGGCACCCCGTCCCTGCTCTCCGTGCTGCACAAACAGCATTTAACAGAGTTTGGCAGCCACAGTCAAAGCCTTCAGAGGTAAAAGCTCTGAGACGAAAAGAAACCTCCTCTTGTTTTTCTCTGTAATCCAAAGGCTCTTGGTTTGCCTGGTGGCAGTTCGTAAATGAAGGCACATCTTGGTGATGCTTTGTGATTAAATTCGTATGCAAAGTCTTAACTCCTTCTCTAAGTTGGCCATGGAAAGTATTATTCATGGGGTGAAAGTTCTGAAGAAACTTTAGTTGTGGTGCAGCAGCAGCAATGCATCCTGTGCAGCATTGGGTGCACCCTGTTTCTTTCTGTTTGCTGGTTACCAAGCAGTGTTAACCCTAATGTCAGTTCTAGGATGACATCAGCTGTATTCTATATTTAAAATAAGATCAAATATTAAACATAACCATTTAAAGAACTAATCTGAATTTAATTTCAGTAAAATGTTAGCTGTGAAAATCTCGATTTAAGGCTTCATTGAATCTGAGCTAAATTACAGACCTGTGTTGCCGAGCACATGAACTAGGGCCAAAACATGCTTTTCAGTCAATTAGATAAAACAAAAATAATTTCATATGGTACTGAGCTGAACTTCTGTCTGTCCAAACTGAATTTACACATTTGAATCCACTTCTGCTGGAAACAAAGGATTCAAACACCCATTTTCCTCTAAGTGCTCATTAACGAGGGCATGATCACATTACTTTCCATTTTATATTCTGGGATTCAAGTAGAGAGATTAAAGACTATTTGGAATTAATTTTTTTTTAAATTTAAAATACATATTTGAAGATGTTCTAATGGTATTCTTGTACTAAATTGCTATGATTTTTTGGAGATTACTTCAGAAGATCATGGTCCTTAGTTTCCATAGGCTCCTTTTTGGGGGTAGTGATTCACATAATGTTATTTAATTCAAGTCCACTCCCTAGGAGAAGCTGCACTTGGCTGGTTTGCTGTGCCCTGTTATCACAGGGGAGAACACAAGGTTTCTCTGTCTCACGTGTCATTCACTGGCTTTGTTCCCTTCCATTTGCTCTGCCGTGCCTTGTGTGGGGAGGGCAGCAGCTCAGGTGGGAGCTGCCATCAGAACCTCTGTTCCCATCCGTCCGGGAGCCCGGGCTTTGGAGTGTTTGGTGTTGTGCACTGACATGTGGCTGTCCCGTCACCCACCCATGTGAGTGCTTTACCCAAGGATGCTTCACCCCCTCCTCTGCTGCTGCCTCCCCTCCCGGGGTGGCCAAGCCCACGGCAGTGAGGGAGTGTGAGCGCAGGAAACCACCCAGGCCATGCTGCTGCTCCAGGAACATCCTCACAGTCTCTGTGTCATCACGTGCTCTTGTTTCCTTACTGTCAAAAATCCACAAAGTTAAGGTGGCCTTAAGGTCTCTGGCTAGCACAGGGTGATACTGTGGGATCATTTCATAGCTTGTGTCTGCTGGCTGAAGGACCCCCATGAGGACAGCGTCCCATTGTGGGAGACAATGTCCATGTGCCTTGAGGAAGTAGAGACTTCAAATGAATGATGGGCAGGTGCAGCAGCAGAAAGGGTCAATTTTGTGGCAGGAGTTATTAGCATCCATCACATTCCACAAAATGAAGTATGCAAGTGGCATGTAAAGTCAGTTAATATATGTTTGTGTGTGTGTGACTGTTCTTTGGATATGAGAGTATTGATCACGGCTGTTGTTTGCAGCAGGGCAGAGCAATGTGCACTGCAATGGGAAAAGAGCTGGGGAGCAGTAACAGAAAGTGAAGTAATAAGACACTAAGAGACAAAAAGCAATAAGAAGTTCAGACATCACAGTGTGTCTGGAAGGGGCCATGACCTGGCTCACAGAACACATCATGGTGAGGTTTTTTCCTCTCAACACCAGGGAACCCTCCTGTTCCCTTCATCTGAACTGTCCTAGGGAAGAAAGGGAGACTCTCTTCCTTAGGACATCAAGCCTTCAGAAATATTTGCAGGTTTTCCATCACTTAAATAGCTTATGTACCAGAGAGACTCTACACACTTGCAAGCAAGGCCACTGGTTTGTACTTCAGCCTCTGCAGTTCAGCTGTGACTATGGGGCAGAATTTGGTCCTTAATGAATTAACAACCAAGATCAGCCCCTGCCTTCAGGCACCTGTTCCTGGTACAAGGGAGGGAAAACCCTGAACTTCAAACTCAGCATTGCATACAACATCCTGCAATGTGCAATCAGTCAGACTTCCTTCACCGTGGGATGGATGGCAATGCAGAGATCAAAGAGCCCAAGCTGGAACGGAGCAGGGGGAGAGCGAAGTGTTTCCCTGCCTGCTCCCACTGAGCCTGGTGCCACAGGCAGGGAGAAGCACTGACAGGGCAAGGAGGTGGGAGCTGCCTGTTCCAGGAGCCTTTTCCCAGCCCTGGAGATCTCTGAATCTAAGCAGAGTATAAATATTTCCCCTGGACCATGTTGCTTGTAGACTTGTCAGGAGTTGCTTTTCCAACTGCACCAGGATGAAGGAGTGAGGACAGAAAGGGTGGAAAAAAGCTTGCATAAATATTTTCTGACACTTGGTTTAAACATGCAGAAGAAGTCAATCTTGTCGGTATTCCCATTGAGATCTTTGTGCAGCTGAGGCTTAGGGAAGAGCTTTCCTTGCCACATGGTGCTGACTTTAAACTACAGCAGTTTATGTATTAAAGGGGAAGAGATTTGGAGGTAAATGCCAGGTGATCATTCTGTCTTACGCAGGATGGATCATGGCCAAGACTAATCTTCATTTTTACCACTAGCATGATCAAAGAGGGAGAAAAAAACCCCCTGCTGTCTCTAGAGTATCCCTCTGGCCAGGCAGGAGGGGGCCATGCACTTGCTTATTCCTGGTGTCAAAAGTCAGCACCTGCTCTGCCAAGTTCAGTCGTCCAAGGGGCTTCCTTAGGGGGGCCAAGCACTGCAGAGCTGCTCCACTGGAGGGACTGAGGAGATGAATTGGTCTGTTTGGTGGGTTTGAACTGGGTGGGGACAGGGTATTTAAATCTTGATCACTGCATACACTGTAGTAAGAACAAGGCAGCTGTGCTTTTCTGCTGTTGTTGCTGGGCTGCTTTTGGAACTGTGTAGAAAAGATCTTGAGTTTTATGTTACTAAAAGAAAGGGCAGGAGGGAGGAATTCTACCAGTTGAGCTGTGTTTTATTAGCTGCTAGCAGTGGGATCTGTGTTACGTAGCTGTTCCAATTCCTTCCAGGAGAGGTTACGTGTGCCTGCATGGTTGGTAAACTGAGATTAATTTATTCTGTGGCCTTGGCAGGCTCTGGTAAACTGCATTGCTATAAGGAGTTATGGGGGAGAGTATCAGATGTCAAACTCACATTGGTCTGACAAGGCAAAGAGTTTTGGGGTTGTTTAAAACCCTTCTCACTTTGATATTTGGGTTCTTACTCGAGTTTGTAAGTGTGAACACAATTCTGCCCTCTGGGTGCATGTAGGCAGTGGGAGGGTTCCTTTGTCCTTACAAAGACGGGTTACTGCAGACATCCACTTGCTTTTAAGTGACTTTGCCACCCTTGTCTGAAGGGGGTCAGAGGCTGGCAATGCAGATAGCCAGCTTCTGAGTCACAGGAATATGCAAAAAGGGACCTTGTTGATGTACTGACCTTTGAATAATTATCTTGATTTGTTGGCATGTGACTTACTAGTCAAGGAAAGGCTGTTGTTTAAAGCAAACCAATGAGTAAGACAAATAAAGGGCAGTCCAGTGCTCCTCTTTTGTTAGAGCAAGAGCAGGAGTCCAGCCTTAAAAGCAAAACCCTTTAGAGTGGCTCAGCTGTGAATCGAAAAACGGGAGCAATCTCTGTAGGTATTGACCAAGCAAAGTAGTGGGGCTGTTCTGCAGTCTGGAATGCACACGTGTCACTACAAAAATGCAGAGATCCAAGCTGCTTGGAGTTTGGGTGTAGAACTGACTTTTTCCCTTGGCTGAGGTTCAGATTGCCTTGACTTTTCTTTCTGACTCACTTGAACCATTAGTGTGTGCAAATGCTTGACTTCCACACTGCTGCTGGTGCTTTATTAGGTAAAGGGCTTACCCTGCTCCAGAGCAAGGAAATTGTTGTTGCTCTTGGTTGGAACAGCCTGGGGTTCTCAGATGCGTGGGATACAATGGCACTGTCATGTCTGCTGCCTGCCCAGGGTCTCTCCCTGGTATCCTTTGTTGTAGTTGCATAAATACTTTTCCCATTAAAGGAATTAATCCTTGCCTGATCAGCATTTAGAGCCAGGAATAAATGAAATACAGCCTTTTGCATTAAATAGCATTATGGGTTATGGTGGAGAGTAAAAAGCCCATCCCCTATTCCATCAGGGGAAAAAGAGAGCCTGCTTGTGCAATTTGGCTGAATGATTCTATGGATATGTCCCTAAACCTGAAAATTGGCATTAGAGCCCAGATCTTTCTAGATTATGCATTTATGTATCAGTGTTGGTCCTTGCAGTGTCACCGTAGCCACATGTATCCCAGTGGTGAAATTTTGGGCAGATACTTTGGCCTGCTGCGATCCCACTGCAGGTCCTGGGTGTCCTGGGTGGGAGAAGTGGTGGCCAGAGGTGCCTTCTGCAAATCCCTGTCCACAGCAATGCCAAGAATCTCCAGCACTTTTCCATGCACTGCTTTGCTCTTTAAGTGCCTCTGTACAAGTGTTGAGCTGGCTGTTAAAGAGTTATGATGTGAGATCCAGGCTCTTAGGATCTGTTCCTATTTTGTTCTGATTTTCCCCCAACATTTGTTGCCCAGAGAAGCTGTGGCTGCCCCTGGATCCCTGGAAGTGTCCAGGGCCAGGCTGGATGGGACTTGGAGCCACCTGGTCTAGTGGAAGGTGTCCCTGCCCATGGCAGGGGATGGAATGGGATGACCTTTAAATCTCTGGATGATTAGGGAAGTGCTGGAGGTTATTTTACAGAGTATAATTTGGAAGCAACTCCAGTAGTGGTAGATGGTATCAAGCAGGTGTCACAGGGAAGAATTTAGCCCTAAGCTAATAGAAAATTTGTCCTCCTGCATGTTCTTCAACTCCACTTGTGAAAGCTGCAGAGCAGTTTGGAATAATATCCACTTCCATTATTTAGCTGCATAAAATACCTTGAAGGCAAATAGCACATCTATAAATTAAGCTTCTGAAGTGTTGGTCAGGTTACTTGGGGAGTTTTTGACAGTGAGATTATTGACGGTGTAAAGTGATAGTTCTGCTCTTGAAAAGCTCATTCTCCCAACACAAATCACAGCACTGCCAGGATTTATTGAACTGCCTGATGGAGAGGTACCATACAAGCCTCTATTAGTCCCTTTCCTCTGCTTTGCCATCAGGAGGCTTTAAATAATTGTATTTGAAAGAAATGTCAGAGTGACAGAATTGGGTGCAGAAGGCCATAGATATTCCCTCTCTGCTCCACCCCACCCCTGTTCTTTCTCTTATGCTTTCTCTTGCTCTCTCTATCATTTGATAATTTCAGAGGGAGAGGGCTTCCCCAGCTGCATAATTGGAAGGTTTCAAGACATCGTGTCTGCTACTTTAGGCAAAATCTTGGTTATGCTGCAGAAATGGGAAGTTTCCCAGCTTCACGCTGTCCTGCAGATCTGTTTAGACAGCCAGGGATGCTCCTGCCAGGGTTGAGGCTGCCACGGAGGGTGGCAGGAGCAACTGTGAATAGAGCAAAGAGCATAGTGGTGGCACTGTGGGGATCGACAGCCTTGGGGAACAGAGGGGCAACCCCTGGGAGGCAGAGGCTGCTCACCAGTCCCTCTTCTAACTGGCTTGTGGTGAAGCCTTCATATGAGAAGAGGGGCAGCTGGTGTGCAGGAGCACATGAAACAGGAGGTGTCATGCCCTTGAAAATAAAGGACACTGAGTTCATGGGATCACAATGTTTTCAGTTGGAGCAGAGCTCTGGAGGTTCTCTGGTCCCATGAGCGGGACTCAGCCACCTGTCACAGCCTGGTCTGGCCAAGACCCCAAAATCCCCAAGGATAGAGCTTCCCTGAGGGCCTCTGACCTGGTGGATCTGAGAGGAGAATGCAGGTGCCCTTGTTCTCCCAGCTCTGTGCTTCTCCAGGCGCGTTCCCAGCACGTGTGTACGGTGCCCCACAGTGCAGACACTGCACCCCGAGACCTCCGGCTGCCTGTACTGGGCTCGGGGGTTGTTCAGTGCTTTACTGGGGAGGGACAAACTGCAGCTCACTGCAGCTCCTGCCCAGAGTGCCCTGGGTCCATCTGAGGGGCCCTGGCTGAGCTGGGAGTGCCCTGGGTCTGTCTGAGTGACTCTGGCTGAGCTGGGAGTGCCCTGGGTCTGTCTGAGGGGCTCTGGCTGAGCTGGGAGTGCCCTGGGTCTGTCTGAGGGGCTCTGGCTGAGCTGGGAGTGCCCTGGGTCTGTCCGAGGGGCTCTGGCTGAGCTGGGAGTGCCCTGGGTCTGTCTGAGGGGCTCTGGCTGAGCTGGGAGTGCCCTGGGTCAGTGCGAGGGGCTCTGGGTGAGCTGGGAGTGCCCTGGGTCCATCTCAGTGACTCTGGCTGAGCTGGGAGTGCCCTGGGTCTGTCTGAGGGGCTCTGGCTGAGCTGGGAGTGCCCTGGGTCTGTCTGAGGGGCTCTGGCTGAGCTGACTTGCTCCAGCTGGGTTTTAGTTGTGTGCAGGAGAAATTGAGGTTAATGGTGTTGGATAAACAGAATACCAGCCTTTAGTGTGACCCAAGTGACAGTAGGGTCAGCAGGGATTTATCCTCGACCTTTCTTTGTCCTTCACAACGTTGGCAGCGCGCTGACCTGTCCCATTAACAGACCAGGGGCTGAACTGGCCACAGCAGTGAGGGTCCTGCCCCACTACAGCATTGATGTATTAAATGCATTTAAGCACAAAGGCTGTAATTGATCCTCAAGGATGTGAAACTGGGCTTTTAAGTTAATTTTCCTGGCATTTTGCTGCCCACTCTGCTCTGTCTTTTAGAAAATTTTGTCACGGTCCACTGTTTCAGGATTCCCTTATTTCTCTATGGTCTGTCACATACCTGAACTGTTCCTTTCCCTGGGGACAAATTAAGGGGGCTACCAAATAGTAGTTCTGCTGCAACTTTTGAAGGTGTCTGTGAAGCCTTTAATTTAATAAGCTCAAGGTAAGCAAGGTTCATAACTTGCTGCAGGTGGGGGGAATCTGGTTTCCTGAAGCTGGCGGCACGTTGTCCTGCATATTTGGAGAAGCAGCTGAGTTCCCTCTCTGGTAGTGCTTTGACTATGGAATTCATGCAGAGGCCACAATAGAGTGTATTTGTAACACCTGCATATGGGCTCCTGTGTGTCACAGCAAGAATGATGGCTCTCAGGGTTTAAGCATGAGTGTGTTTGGAGAAAAGCATCTCTAATTTATTGTAAGCAGACACAAAAGAGAAGAAAGAGGCATCTTTTCTTGCTGCGAAGTCATTTGGAACTAAATGGACACACAACCTTAATAAAACAGACTTGTACCTTTTAGAAAAGAGAAAACTCAAAGAGTTATGATTTTTACAATAAAAATCTGTAGAAAATAAGAATCATGACCTTGTTTTTACAAATTCTCTTACAAAGGTGAGCTACAGCTGCATGTTCCCCTGCCATAGGCTGGTTCTTGTGTCCTACAACGTTAAGGACCTATTTGCGCTATTCTGCCAGATTGTTCCAAAAAGCTGCCTTTTACAGCAAATGGAAAAAAACCCAAAGTGTAAGGTACCTCAGTCCTTTCCAGGGTGTAGGGAAGAAATGGCTCCTTTTCATTTTCCTTTTTTTCAGTGAAATTGCTCCTCCAGAGGATGTGGTATTTCAGAGGGTTGATTCCTGTAGTAATTGGGAGAATTTCTTCTTGTCATCAGTCCCCCTGGTTAGATGTAGCTTTGAAGAGATCCCTGGTCCCGAATGAGGAAATAGCATTCCTTTTCCTTCACTTCAGTCCCACTTTCTCATACCCCATCTTGGTGTGAATTGCAGACAGGTTTCAGTTGCAGAACATACCTGATAGGATTTTGACTCCGAAGTGTTTCTCGCAGAGCTTCTTTACTGTCCCAGCCAGCCCCGAGCAGTGAGGAGCCTGTAAACACACGGTTTGTAAGCCCATTACAAGCTTCCCGCGTTATAATGCGATTAGTCAGCCCTGACTCGTTTGTTTCATGGAGGCAAATGGAGGAGATTCAGGGATTTGTTTATTTGGATGTACCAATTTGTTGCACAGTCTAACTTGTTTCAGAAAAGGCAGTTCCTGCTCTTCAGCTGGCTTCCCCTTTGCTGGGAGACTGCAGCCTGCATTTGCAAAATCCTGCTTTCCACCAGCATTATCCAGCTTGCCTTTGCAAAGGAAATAATGTTAAATGGAGCTTTTTATTGAATACAAACCTTTTCCATATAACTCCAGAGAGTTAAATGTGGCACAGAATGTAAATTCTGAACCGTTCTCCATAGGATGCCCTTCTCACTTCCATCTTGAGGTAATTATGTCAAAATACATGCCACTGCTCCCATGGACTGGTGATCCAGCTAGTACTTAGTGTCTGAATTAATGTTTGGAATTGTTGCTGCTTTCTTTGTAACAGAGACGAGAACCCAGCTGGTTTGGGTTATTGGTAATGGATTCCAGTGCTCTGAAATCATTCACTCAAATCCAGCTCCAGTCTGTAGTAACCCAAAGTAATTATTATTTGATTGCTACCCGGTGATGTAAACTGAGCTGGTCATCCCAGCCTGGCTGGACAGATGTCCAAGTTAAACAGCACCAGCTTAACTACTGCCAGTGGCTCTTTGAAAGTCTGTGAAGGATATTGCTGAAGACACTTAGATAAATTGGGTTGGGAGTTTTTCTTGCTTGTTGTTTGAGTGGAGAAAGAAATCCAGAATGGAAAGCCAGTAGAGCCTCTGAGGGCTCTTCCCTGAAAATGGATTTCTCTGGGATCGCAGTTGAGGAGTGCAGAGTGGGAGGGAAAAGCTGCTTGTCTCTCTTCTGTCTTGTATCGTGTGCTGGGGCAGAGCGTCCCTAAGGCAGTGTGTTGATGTGACAGCAGTGTGTGCTTGCGGATGGGCATGAAAAGGTTTTTGCTTTTTAACTCTCTGGGGGTCTGTGTGTATGCTTTCTTGGAAGCTGTTTCTGTATTTAGCCTGGAAGCCTTTAAAAAGGGGAGTTTAAATACCACCATCCTTTCAAGTAATTTGTAGTGGGTTTGTTCCTTTTCTTTTTTTTTTTTTTTTTTTAATTACTTTTGATAACACAAAGAACTAGTAGTTGTGGGAGTGTGGCAGCAAGAAATTTTGGCCATGCAGGGGCCAGCAAAAGGCCTTTAGAATGTCTAAAAACCCATTTGTGTTCTCCATGCAAAAACATTATGTAGATGCATCATAAATGGTCACTTAACTTTCATGGTGCTCTTCTGGAGTACGCTTCACCCAGAATTTCCTTCAGAGACGAGAAGCTTTCCTACCTCTTCCTAGCTCTCCAGCAGCTGAGCAGTGGAGGTTCTGCTCTGTCTGCCTTTGGTGCGTTGCCCCCATGGTGTGGGCATGTGAGATGTGAGTGGGTGACTGCGCTGCCTGCAGATCTGTTCCTCACATGTGAATGTTGCCATCACCTGACAAAAGCAATGTGAAATGAATGTGTTTGTGGCACATCTTTCATCGCATAGCTGGGAGATACCAAATCTCTTGACCTTTTTAGCAGTTTTTGAGGCAGAGTCGGGAGATGTGGTTTACTTGACATGAAGGTTCTTTTCCTGCTGCTGGAAGAAAAATGCTATTGTCAGCTGAACTTTTGGCTGTGACTGAAGGTCTTCCTTTACTGTGTTTTATTGCTGATGCTTGGCTCTTGGCCATGCAGTTACACTCCCTTTGCTTGCTCTGACTCTTGTCCTCTTTGGATAGTCAGAAATTGAGCCAAAGTCACTTCTCTATTCCTTGTGCTGCAGTTGAGGTTGTGAAGTGGCTCAAGAGCTTTTGCAGGTCAGCTCTTTCTCAGGGCCTGTAGTGCCCATTCATGGGCACTCAGGTGAGTGGTCACCTACATCTCCAGACTTGGGGACAGCTCTGAGTGTCCTCTGCCTCACACCAGACCCTGCACCTGCCCTTCACAGGGAGGTAGAGGCTGTGGAGAACCCTCATGGCAGTTGGATACAATCATTTAGCTGGTAATACATGGTGAAAATAATGCTCAAGTGTTTGTGTGAGGGGTGATGCAGACCTTTAGGGCGTTCCTCTGTGAACCGTAGGGTATAAAAGGGTGTGAAGAAAGACTGCTTCAGAAAGTACCATACACTAATGCATTTCTCCCTCACAGAAGGAATTTTATGTTCCAAAGGAAACAAAACTTCAAATGAAATGTCTTGGCTTGATTGGTTGATATGCTGTTGTGAATTCAGCTGGTGTTAACACTCCACTTGAAACTTCCAGTTGTATTAAAGCTAGTTGGTGATGTTAGTACTAGAATTTAGGCTTGGAGTTTCTACATACATTGGTATAAACTTCCAATGACCATGTGGTCTTTCAGAAAAATCTCAGCAGTTAGCAGCATATGAGTCAACGAGCCTGTGAGGGAGGAGTAAAATTCAAGTATTTTGTTCCCAGACCAGTGATCTCTGCTACTGAAATGGGATCTCGGTTCCTTGACCCTGAAAACGGCAGCAACAACAGGAGAAATAACTGCTGTAAACAGCTCTATAATGAAACCTCTCAGACAGCCTGTCAGCATGTGCTGATCTTTTGCCTTCACTTGCTGCTATGGCAAATTAGGTTGACCTTTCCTTGGTAGCATCTTAAAAAAAAAAGGAAAAAAAAAAAAGGTGCTAGGATTTGAAAAAGAGCCTAAGGGAATTAGGTGTACCCAGTGCTCATTGAAATTCAGCTGAAGTTGGGCATTTAACTCTCATAGCTGCCTTTCAGACTCCCACCCTCTCTAAATTATACCCTGCCCTAGAGGTGGTGAGAGTACCGGGGCTGATGGCATAGGGCTGTAATTTAGCCAAATTATGAGATATACTTGAGAAGTCAGAATTGATACTTTCCATGAGTTAGATTAGAGAGGCACTGGCATGAGAATTAACAGCAAGAGCTGGTAAATAAAGTTTGAGAAATTGCTAATCTCTGCTTTATGCCGCTCTCCAGAAATCAGCCGGCCCAGGGCAGCACTCGGTGATTGAGAGCCCTGCCAGGGGCTCCTCCATCACACCACGCCTTTCTTATCTGGCGGTCGCAGGTTCCCAAGGTCTCAGTCCATCCTGCCTTAGATTTTCCAGCTGTCATGTATCTTTCCACAGTTTACCAGATGATTTCTGTCACCCTCCCCACCAGTCCGTGGTGGCTTTGCAATGTTACCTGAGACAGGACTCGGATGAAAACACCCAGAACAGCAGCAGGGCTCAGGGCTGTTGTGTTGGATACCAACAGCATTTATCCCCTGTGTTTTTAGAGTGCACCCTGCCACGGCCTTTAAAGGAGGATGTTACTCTGCAATGATGGAACATTTCTCCTGATGCAGCTGTAATTAGGACTGATGAGCATCCTTGGGGTCCTGCCTGGCTCTCGTTTAAATCAGCAGGAGCAGAGCTGATCCCCTTCAAACAGAGCTGCATTTGTGCTGCAGCACAGTGATGGATTTGGTTGTTTTCCCTTTCCTTAACAACAAAGGAGGAGCGAGAAAGATAATGTTGTGGTGAGGGGAGGGGTATTTGTCTTGGAACAATGATGAAGATAAAGATGGACAAGCAGGGCAATTTGTGAGTTTTATCCTCTATCCCACTTAATTGGCTGCAGTTATATAAAGAAATGGAGATCTCAGTTAATCTTTATACTGTGTCCTTGTTTAGGAACACAGTTACTTCAAATTAAATTAGCCTTTTGCCTCTTGCTGGAAATGATAGGGCTTCTTTGGCATCCTTGTTTATTTTTCATTGATCCAGAGAAAAAGAATTTCTGTCTGTTTCCCCCCAGGATGTTAAAAATAAAGGGATCACCTTTCTGTTATCAGCTGCCATGGCCTAAAAAATACAGAAATGAGGAATAAATTCACCATGATTTGAAGAAATCCTCTTCAAAAAACCAATGGGGAACATGACAGAGTTAGAGAGACCTCTCCCTCAGAAGAAGAGTAATATATATTTTATTCTCTTATTAATATTTCATTGGCAAGAAGGTCAAAATCTACATTTAAATGGAAATATTTAAAAAGCAGAAGCATAATATTTGACTATCTGGAGCTTTTATGGGTTAGAGAAAACCAGAGGCTTGAACACATTGGTTCAAAATTCATGGGGTGGGCTGGGAATTCCTCGTGTAATTTATCCAGCAAAGGAATCCTCCATTTGCCTTCATCGACACCTCCGATAAAGGGTTTATGTTCCTAATACAAAGCTCCCTTTTAATTTAAAAATCCTTTTAAGTATGTCATGTCAGCTCGAGTCTTTAGATGAGATAGTCTGTCAGTGCTCAGAATATTATCTGGGCAGACAGAGCAATCCATGGCTTGTGAGGATGCTGGGTTATTTCTCCCAGGGCCAGGCAGATGCAGAGCTGCTGTGTGTGGTGTCAGCAGGGCCTGGGGCTTGGGGGGAGCCTGCCCTCCAAGTGTGAGGGACTGGGGGTCACAGCCCTCCCTCCTGTCCCAGCTGGGCTTTGGGGGAGCCTGCCCTCCAAGTGTGGGGGACTGGGGGTCACAGCCCTGCCTCCTGTCCTGGCTGGAGTCTTGGTCTCACATCACAGCACCTACTGCAGATCCCATTTGGGTGTATGGGAAGATGTGTGTGACTTTGAGAGTGCAGCCTGTCTGCACGGGGAGGATCCTGTAGATCACTTCAGTCAGGATGTGAAGTGGCTTGAACGGCTCCTGCCTTATGCTTGGGCTCATCTCGAACACATTCGTTTTCCAGTCTCAGTAGTTTTGGGTTTTAACATCAGTCAGGGGTCGAGATTCCCAGGCTGTGGCAGTTGTGCCACTAACCTCAGGTATGCTAACTCCAAACAGCATGAGAACAGGAAATAGAAAGCCCAGTAGGCTGTGTTTTCCTAATCGATTGGAAGAGACTGAATTTATCTTCTGCCCAGCAGAGCACTGCTCATGCCCACGCCCTGCATTCATCCAAGAAGAGAGTCCAGCATCTTTGTCGGTGACAAGGACAAGTGGGATCTAGGACACCCTCAGCAGAGATGTGCTGCTGACACTGAGCTGTGTGGTGCAGTCACACACTGGAGGGAAGGGATGGATCCAGAGGGGCCTGGACAGGCTGGAGAGGTGGGACTGTGTGCACTTCATGGAGTTCAGCAAAGCCAAGTGCAGCGTCCTGCACTTGGGTTGGGACAATCCCAGACCCACCCACAGGCTGGGCAGAGGAGTGATGGAGAGCAGCCCTGGGAGAAGGGCTTGGGGGTGATGGAAAACCTCACCATGAGCCAGCCTGGAAACCAACAGAGCGATCCCAGCCCGGAAGCCAACAGAGTCCGGGCTGCATGCAAAGGAGCGTGGCCAGCAGGTCGAGGGAACAGGTCGATTCTCCCCCTCTACTCTGCTCTTGTGAGAGCCCATCTGGAGTCCTGCACACAGTTCTGGTGTCCCCAACATAAGAAACACATGGAAGTGCTGGAGCAAGTCCAGAGGAGGCCAGGAAGTTGATCAGAGGACTGGAGCACCTCCCCTGTGGAGACAGGCTGAGAGAGTTGGGGCTGTGCAGCCTGGAGAAGAGGAGGTTGTGTGGAGACCTCACGGCACCTTCCAGGGTCTGAAGGGGCTCCAGGGGAGCCAGAGGGAGACTTTGCATCAGGAACTGGAGTGACAGGACAAGGGGGAATGGGTGCAAATGGAAAGAGGGGAAATTTAGGTCAGATATCAGGAAGAAATTTTTCATTCTGGGGGTGGTGAGACTCCGGCACAGGTTGCCCAGGGAGGCTGTGGATGTCCCAGCCCTGGCAGTGTTCAAAACCAGGTTGGATAAGGCTTTAGGCAGCTTGCTCTAGTGGGAGCTGTCCCTGCCCATGGCATGGGGGGTTGGGACAAGAGGATCTTTAAGGTCCATTCCAACCCCTTAACATTCTATGATGCCATGAGAGGGCTGGGATGGCCTCGCTGTGCCCATGGCTGCCCTGCAGAGCCAGGAACTGCTGCTTTGTAATGGGCACATCATTCCCTGCCTGTCATGGGGACACCTGAGCAAAGAGTTGAGGAATCCCTGGCTTTGGGGACACCTCAGGCAGCCCAGGACAGACAGCTCTGAAGAACTGGCCCAGCTCAGTCCCAGCCATGATATTGATCCCTGGCTGTGTTTGACACAGCCTGTCTGTAAATGTGCTGCCTGTGGCTCCAGGAGCAGCTGTGGGAGCAGTGTTCTCTGCAGAGGAGTGATAACATTGATTCCTTACTGGGTAACAGTATTTGATCGAGTCTCACAGCTGGGCAGAGGCTTGGTTTGGGTTTTTCTTGTGTTTTGGTTTGTTATTGTGGTTTTTTTTTTAAATCAGCATTATACTGACTAGCAGCAGCCCACTGAGTATTTGTGCAGTTTGGGAAGACTTGCTTGCTTTGCCACCAGCAATTTCCTGCACACCTGAGCCTCCCAGGAACACAGGTAATTGTTGGAAATGATACAGGGGAGCTCAGTGGTAGAGAGAGAGCAACAGAGAGATGCTCTGCTGCTGCTTGACAGACTTGTAACCAGATTCCAGTTTGTGCTGCATTGCCCCTTCGTGTAACCCTATTAAGAAGCTGTAAATAGTAATATAAATGATGTTACAGTCATTTGTTTTGATGTATCTGAGCCTTTAATAAATCAGCTGTAGCTTGGCTAATAGGAATATGAGAGTATGGTGTTTGTTGCCAGCAGCTGCTAGTAAATTACAATGCAGTCATCTGTTTTACAAGGAAATTAAATGTTTGTTCTCTTGCTCCCTCTCCCTCTCGCATATTTTAGAGCATCAGAATTGTTCAAGAGCCGCTGTGTTTTGCTAGGCATCCTTTTTGATCCTGTTGCATGTGGCTGGGGTGGCAGGGAAAGCATCTGCAAGGAGATTTGAGTCATTGCAATGCGTCAGTCCCATATTCCAGCATTGCTCTGGGTGTATCCTCCAAAACAACAGTGGTTGTGTTTGATTTTACCTGGGTGACAATCTCTTTCACGGGCTGTCAGCAGCATGTGATCCTTGGGTCTGCTACACAGACCTTGCAGAGCTGAGCTGCAGCAGCGATTTCGGGAGTGGGCATTTCCCCTGGGCTGGGTCTGTGTTTGGACCAGCCGTGCCCCGTGCCAGCCTGGCTGAGGTTTGGCCAGGGCTTAGGACTGTCTGGAGTGGCCTCAGGGCTGGTAACAGGTCTGGCTTTTGGATGTGTCAATCCAAATTAATTACTCCTTTTGGTTTCCTTTAGAGGTAGTGATAGGATCCAAGTGCTTGGAGCTGCAGTAGGTCGGGATGAAGTTTACAGGGGTGATGGTTTTACCAAGATCTCATAACTGGAGGAGTCGAAGAAAGCATTGGACCCCAGAGAAGCCTCTTGTCATGGCTTTGAGGCTTTTCATAAGCACTTGTCCACCAGAAGGCTCTTGTAGAGTCACAGCCACCCTCTGTGCTCCATCCTTCTGCTCCATACTCCTGAGAAGGAGTTCTGAGGACAGTTTCATATTTCAGGATGAAAAATTAATCTCATCTTTCAGTGCTCTGCTTATCTCTAGATAAACACATAAATGTAGTCTCGGGCTTGAAACTTATCTGAGTTACTCGAAGAAGTGCCTAGAATTCTATTAAAAACTTGTGATTTCTGTATTTGGTGAAAGAAGGGTTTGGCTGTGCTCTTTATCTCATAAAATGTTTCCATATTGTAACATGGTGATTGTTTCTTCTCTCACTGCAGCTGTGCAATAATCCATGTCTCCAGACCCAAAATGACATGAGTTTTGCCAAATATTGCAATTAAAATGCAACACAGAAGCTGTGTTCTCTCTGTTTTCCCAATTCTTTTCCCGGCTCTCAGCTGCACCCACGTTCTCTGGCGTGACAGCACACGGCGCTGAGCAGGAAGCAGCTCCATCCTTCTGGAGGTGTTGGTGTTAACAAAAAATATCCTCTGGCAAAGCAGGGAATCTCAGCAAGGCTGTGCTTTGGAGTTGAGGCAGTGTCCCCAGTGTCCGCAGGCAGCTGGAGGAGATGGTCCCGTGCACAGCTTTGGTTGAACGGGAGCGGTTGGTGCCTCCTCTCTCTGTTTAAAGGCTCCAGGAAGGAACTGTGCTGGATGCCTTTCTGCAGGTGAACACTAACTCTGCTCTCACAGTCTGTGCCCTGGGAAGGGTGTGCAATCCAAGGATAACATCACAAATCTACGCAGTTTTATTATAATGTAAAGGAGAAATAACTGCACTGGATGACAGAGATACTGTTCCTTGTAGACTGATTGTTAGTATTTCGTTTATTATGTCTTGTGGTCTGTCACAGAAGAACCTCTTTGGTTTGTGAGGGTGATTTCATGCAAGGTTGCACTTTGTAATACATTTGAGGTCTGATTTGGAGAAATAAACTGTGTTATATTAATATGAACAGGGCTTTTGTCGACTCCCAAACATAGGCTGTGTGGAAGGGGATATTGCCTGACCATGTCTGCCCTGAATGTTTGATTCAGTGACCACTTAAATCCATGCTGTGGTTTATTATTGTTATTGTTAAATTTCTATTTGAAGAGTAAATATATTGCTGTCAGTCAGAAATCAGTCAAGACAGAACCAGTAATGCATTCAGGCATGTGTTTGTGTCATGTTGAACACAGTGACTTTTAAGAATACACATGTGCCTGTTGTTGATACCTCTTGAAGGCAGAAATCCAGATTGGAAAAAATGATTTATTAATAAATAGCTGTTGAATTTGAAAGGGACAGATGTCTCTGGTGCAGCTCTCTGGCAGAGGCCGTCTTGGTTTCCCTGCTGAAGTTGATGGCTGAGGTCCTGCACAGGGCAGGGGGACAGACCGGCCCTCACAGCAGAGATTTGTTTTCTTTGCACTGCTCAGCTGGGCTCTGCATCATCAAACCTCAAACTGCTTTGCTGACATGGGGCTGGGGCTCACTCTTTAACGAGACTTGTCTCTGCGTGTTCTGAGAGCTGATACAATTCCCAGCTTTTACTCCACTGCAGTGTAAAGAGAATATTGTTATACTGAAGTCATATATTATATTGGAGGCAGGTAATGGTTTGCTTCAAGTCCAAAACCAAGAGAGATTTTTACGGAAGTTTTTTGTCCAATAGCAGTCTCAGTTAAATGTTACTGATAACGTGAGGCACACCGCATTTCCTCCTGTAAAACACATTGTCTCGGCAAGGTATCCCAGAGCGGGTCCCTCTCCCTGTGCAAGCTCTCACTTGGTTTGGCTGACTTGCTGATGCTCTCCAGACACGCTTTATGAGCTCTGCCACAAATTTATAAGGGTGAATTAAAATGTCTGTATTTCATACTTCCACGGACTGGTGTTTTCTATTAAAAAGCCAAACGAGTGTGGGTTGTGGTTTCTGAGGAGGAAAGCCTGAGCTACGGTTTCTGGAGGAGAAGAGTTCCCTGGGACAGTGACACGCAAAGCTGCGTGTCTGGCAGCGTCTGCTGCAGCTGCAGAGGGATCTGTGTGTGGAAGGAGCGTTCTTGCTCGGGAGCTTTTGTTCCTGCTCCCAGCAGGAGTCTGCAGTGCAACTCCTGCCCCCGTGTGCGGTGCCTGACCGGGGCTGAGTGTTCGGTTCACTGCGCTGCCCGAGCTCTCCCTTCGCACGCCGTGTGCTCGCCCTGCAGCGCTGCCCGCTGCAGCTGGCAACGAAGGCAGTGGCCACCAGCTCCCGTCCCCTGCTGCCCAGAGCTGCTGCTGAGAGCCCGGCCACTGCCACAGCGTGACACGGTGAAGCTGCTTCTCTCATGATGAGAGTGGAGGGTGTTGTTTGCCTTTTCCTGCTGTTGTAGTGGTGAAGGAGGGACGCTGCCTGTGTGCTGGGCTGGAGGCGCAGCAGCGGGTACCCGAGTGCATCCAGGGAGGGGCAGCAAGGCTGGTGAGGGGTCTGGAACACAAATCCTGTGAGGGAGCTGTGGTTGTTTATCCTGGAGAAAAGGAGGCTCAGGGGAGACCTCATCACTCCCTACAATTCCCTGACAGGAGGGGACAGCCAGGTGGGGTCAGGCTCTGCTTCCAGGGAACAGGGACAGGAGGAGAGGACACAGCCTTCAGCTGCACCAGGGGAGGTTTAGGCTGGACATGAGGAAAAAATTGTTCAAAGAAAGAGTGATTGGGCACTGGAATGGGCTGCCCAGGGAGGTCGTGGAGTCCCTGGAGGTGTTTAAAAAAAGCCTGGATGTGGCACTCAGTGCCGTGGTCTGGCTGATGAGGTGGTGTTAGGTCATAGGCTGGACTTGATGATCTCAAAGGTCTTTTCCAACCTCATTAATCCTGTGATTCTGTGAATGAAAGTGTGTGGGGCAGCAGTGGTCCCATGGCAGGGCATCGCCTGCTTGCTCTGTCCTACAACCTGAGTATGTTTTTTGCAGACAGGTTTTTCTCAGTGCTCTGCAAGGAGGGGTAGGGTGCAAAGAGATTAAAGAAAGCAAAGCCAAGGTGCCAATAACACCAAAGGTGTGAGTTTCATCCCTCTAGAAGCCATTCACTTAAGAGTTGGACTCAATCCTTATGGATCCCTTCCAACTCAGGATATTCTGTGAGTCTGTGAAAGTGTGAGGCTGTGAGTGTCTGTATTGTTAATAATAGTAATGATGATAATAATGAAGACAACCTATAAGTAAGCAAGAAATCTCTCAACAGAAATGTAAAAGATTTCATCCATGGCTCCTGGATGTTTGTAAGGGATCTACAAGCATCTGGGCAAGCAGCACAATGGGGGTAGAAGCAGTTGTCTCGTGGTGCCCTGTGCCATCTCCAGGGCTCTGCAGTCTCCTGGTGAGAGTGCTCAGGACAGGGAGTTTGGGACGATGCAGTGCTGTGCTTTTGTGCCTTGTCTTTGCTGTGTGTGCCATGCTCAGGTTTCTCAGTGTAGCCATTGCCCCCCACTGCAGACTTGTGCTCCATCCCCTGACCCTCCAAGCTGAGCTCTGAGGCCAGCAGGTTGTCACTGGAGCCCATGGGAATTGTGAAATACCAAACCACAAAGCCTCTTCGAGGGGAGTGCATCCTTGGGCTTTGGTAGCTCTGTTGCAGTCTCTAAATTTTGGGACCTTTTCCTCAGTGTGTGGTGCCTGGCAGCAGTGCAGGGTGGTCAGGAAATGCCATGGGAAACGCCTGGGTAATGAGCATGTGTTCCTGGGAGTGTTAGTGCACTCTGCCAGCCCTGGGAACAGCCTCTGTCAGCTGCAGATTATCTGCAATAGTATCTCTGGGTGATCTGAGTAAAAACTCTACCTCTGTGCTTAAAAGAGGAATGTCTCCATAAATAGGGATGCTCTCTGGCAACTGCAGTGAACTGAGATAACTGACTGATGATCAGTGCTGCACAGATTAATGATGTCAGGTAAATGGGATTAGAATTACATTCTTGGAGTAGTTCAGGTTGCAGCACTTTCAATTTACATTAATTTCAGGTCAAAGTAACTTTTCTCTATCCTGGTGCCGAGGGGCAGAGAATCAGAAGCCAGTCTCTGGCACCCCAGTTCTTCATGCATCCTGTGTTCCAGACAGATTGCTCGAAATAGTTTTTCCATGAGCTTGAATAAATCAGACTTAATGTATGAAGACTTGAAATGCATTTTCTAGGCAGTAGGAATATATATTTTGTAACAGATGCCATACAAATGCCTTGTGTCCTGTAAAAATATATAGACATTTTGAATGTGATAGGAAGTTGCAATTTATAAGAGCATCAAGATTCTTCAAGCCAAAAAGCTACAGACAGTTGTAAGAAAGATTGTCTTGTCTGTCAGTGCAAATGCTATTATACAACTGAATCATAACTGGCTGCACTTGACTAGCTGCATCTGAACTTCTGTCAGCTGTTACAGACAACTCCATTCTCTTTGCAGGGTTTTTTTCTCTTCCCTCAGGAACTCAGCTGAACTTGTTCTCGTGCAGAGATCTCTGCTATGGCTGGAGCATTTCATTTAGGTATTTAAGGTGTTTCTATTTGCTGCATTAAGACTTAGCCCCATATCCAGAGCCAGCTAACACATCAGTGGAGCTGGCAGGGCATTGCAATACCAGTTGGATTTGAAACATCACACCAGCCAATTGACTCCTCAAGGTTCTTCCTTGGAATCTTACTTTTTATTGCAAATTAGCCCATCAAAGCCATCCAGAAGTAGCTGCCCTGCAGTGTATCTGTGCATTTAAATACAGGATACCCATCTGAACCTCAGTCATTACACTGGAGTAGTTTGGCTGAGCAATTTAAATATCATAAATCTTTGCCACTGTAAAAATGCCATCTTTCTGTCATCCAAAAATCTGCCCTTTTCCTCCCTCTTCTTTTAAGCAAGTGGTTACTTAAAGTCTACTATTGCAGTGCTGAGGTTAGAGGGCTCAGCTGTATGACAAGCTGGTGGTTAAATGCCAGGGATAACATGCTTTCAGAAATATTTTTGGAAATTTAGTACATTAATAGTGTGGTTTAAATAAAAAAAAAAAAGTAGTTGTCAGCTAAAAGCAGAGCCTGCTTTGGAAAAGGAATAAATTATGACAAAGTGTCAAAATACTAAAAAAACACAGACAAAAGTTCCTGTAAATTGCATTAAAAAGTTCATTGACAAATATTTGATATGTGTTTTGTGCTGTGTCAACATTAGTTGAGACTCCTGGAATGTTTACCTTTGGTAATACTGCGTTTTTTTCCCCCCTTAAGTAGGTTATTTATTTTTAATGAAACGCTGTAAAATCCATTTTTAACTCCCAGGAAATGCTGCGAGCTTCTGCGTGCAAGTGTTGTCAGTGTAAGAGCACAGCAGTGGAGCTGCGCTGACCCGGCGAGCTCCAGCAGCTCCCCCGGAGCAGGCAGCACTTCCAGGGATCCCCGGGCTGGGAACGTGGGCCTGGCTGAACCCAGGGCTGGGCTTGCTGCTGCGGGAAGTGTGGGTGCTCAGCAGACTGAAAATCGAACCGTGGTCGTTCAGAGCACCTTTAGCAGGGAGCTCCAGGGTGCTGGGATGGATGCCCAGGGTGGAGGAGCCCAGGCTGGCACTGACGGCCCCAGGACCTGGAACTCAGCGCTGCTGGGAGTTAAAGGAAGGTGGAAAATGGTTATGGAGCAGAAACGGGAGAGTTAAAAGTGATCAACACTTAAATTGGGTTCCTGGCTCTTTCCCAGTAACCATGCTGAACATGAGGAAAAGGTTCTTCCCCTAGAGGGTGCTGGGCACTGCCCAGGCTCCCCAGGGAATGGGCACGGCCCCGAGGCTGCCAGAGCTCCAGGAGCGTTTGGACAGCGCTGCCAGGGATGCCCAGGGTGGGGTTGTTGGGGTGTCTGTGCAGGGCCAGGGGCTGGGCTGGGTGATCCCTGGGGGTCCCTTCAGGTCACAATATTCCATGATTCTGTGATAGCTGTGACACTGGACGTGCCACTTGCTCTCTGCCTGCCTGTGCTTGTCTCCTGGGAAATAGGCTTAAGGCTTTCTTTTGTGGGGCTTTTTGCTCGTTTATTTTTTCTCTCCACCTTTCTGGTGGCAAGCTCGGAAGGCTCCAGGTTATGAAGTTGTCACTGTACCACAGAATTAAATGGCAGTTTTGTCCCTGGACTTTTAAATCACCTGCAGTTAGGGCACTCACATGCCTGTTTTAGCTATATGGAACAGGGCTAATTCACATGGTGCTTTAATAGAAATAATTTTTTAAAAGGCCCAAAACCATGGCATACATATTTAGCCCCTAGCATAAACTGATTTGATCTGTCAAGCAGTGTTTGGAATTAGTGGAGCACAGAAATGCTGTTCATTGTCACAAGGCTTGTTTTAGCTTGGTCCTTAATTTAAATTTTAAAAATTCTTTATTTTTCCATGTTCTGATTAAAAGACACGTTTTAATTCTGTAGTCATTATGCATCTAACTCCAAAATATTTTACTCAGAATCCATAAGTAAGAATTGCTAAGTGATAAATATTTTACTTTTGTTAGGAAGACATTCATCAGAGTAGATTTTAATGCTCTTATTTTCTTTCCCTGTAACAGAGTTTATTTTGCAGGTACAGACAAGTCTTTTGATAACAACAGTGGGAATGGTTCTGGTTTTACTCAAATTTTATTAGACTCTTTTTGAGAAATAATTCAGCAATAATCCCACAGTAGCACATAGTTGTGTAAGGGGCTGTGGTCTCCTGTGGGCTTATTATAGAGAGGGAGGTATTTCTTTCCCTGGCACTACCACATAGTTTAGTGCTGTTTCACTCCCAGAACACTGGAGAGTTTGTTTCTGATTTAAAGGTATCGGTGCATTTAAATTTAGTGAATTGAATGGGTTTGAAAAGATACTGGCTTGAATTCGAGGGGGTGCTTGGCTGCCCATTGGCTGCTGCCACTGTTGAGTCTCTGTGCATGAGGTTACCCATTCCCAATGCTCAGAGGTGATAAATGCAAATATCAACATGTGATATTTTCCATTCACTCTGCCAAGTTGTAAACAAAGCTCTCGGTTGGATATGATCCCTTTTCAATAATAAAATATTTAAGAGCTACACAGTGCTTTTCATTTTCCAGGTGAAATCAAGCTGAATCCTGCCTGTTAGCATAGTCCTGGTATGGGACACACAGACCTTGTCCCAGAAGTTGTTTTCCTTCAGAGACATTTCGCCCATGACAAGCAGAGCTCTTCTTTCTCAAGCCAGACACAGGACTGGAATGAAGAGGGAATGATCTTGTGCTTCTGTTAATGTTCTTTTTCTGACACACCAAAATGTTACCATTCTGCATTAGGACAAAAGAAAGAATATTCCCAGCAAAATACTGAAATAAAATTTTTGAAGTCATTTCCCACCCCAAAGTAGCTATTGCAGAAGCACAAAGAGAGTACAGAAGCCCTTCACCCCAAACCAGATTTTAACTCTGGGCACCGATGACTTGACTGCAAGCTGGACAACGCAGGGGTGATTGAGCTTTGGCCTGACTTGAACCCCATTCTCCAGACCCTTGGGTCTGTGTTTGTTGGGTTGAGGGCTGGTTATAGGAGGCATTTGTCTTTCTCTGGGCATTTCTGTACTTACATTCTCTGAGAATTCCCATGTGGGAAGTGGTTGCCTCCACACTTGTTGGCCACTCACTGATCCTTCATGGGGAACAGAGATGTATCTTGTACTCACCTGGAAGAGATTTAAAAGAGAAAGAAAGTAAAGTATTTGTCTCTGAGACAGGCAGCCCAAGGTGGGTGTGTCTGCATGCAAGAATTGTGCTGGAAAGTAGGCAACTGTCCCTTGATAGTCAGAGCCAGTCCTGCACATTCCAGGGAGCTTGGCTTGAACTTGCCCCATTCAAAGGGACACCTACCAGTGGGAGATTTTGATAAAAAACACAGTTTTTCCTGGGAAATCCTGGGTAGCTGCACCAGGTCTGTGGTAACCCAAATTTAGGAAGCCTTTCTGCTGTGCCTGTTGGTGAGTGCTACTGGCTGTTTCTGTCTCAGACACAGGGTAGCACAGAATACTTTTATTATCACAGTCTTATTTGGGCTCATCTGAACAGAAATTAGTAGGAATTAAAAAATAGAACCTTTTGAATTTGAAACAGCATTTCTTATTTGATCATCTTTTCTCTGGGAGTCACAAAGTTTATTGCATAAAAGTTCAATTCTATTTCTGGAGTGGTTTTAGTTATGTCATATAAAGAACTTTCATTCCGGAGTTGGGAATAGCAATTCAGGAGTAAGTGCCTCTCCCCTTCAGCTATTTACTCTGTTTTGAGCCCCAATCTGCAGGACCACATCTGCATGCCTATTTAAAACATCATTTCCTTTGCACAGAAGCACCACTATGGCTAAAATTTAATTCTGATATTTAACTGAATGAAATTGCTTGCAGATGACTGTTTGAAAGAGAAACAAACCACATCCTTGTGTGCTGCTGCACTTTGGAGGATTTGCGAAATATTATACGAATGTAGAGAATGTGCCCTCCCCTGACTGAACAGTTGGATTTTACTCATTCAAATACCAGCGCATTTTGCTTCAAAAATCACGGCTTGTTATTGTTGTCTGACAAATAGCAGCCAGTAGAAATTGCAGGGAGCAGATTCAGCCAGCAGCAGGACTGTCTTTTGTTCCTACTGAACCTACCACAGCGTCTCCTCTGACGCTGTTTCAGGGACAGATAAACATTGCCACAGAGTATTTCCGAAATAATTGCAATAAAGATTCAGATTTCTTTTTTAATATTCTGCATTAGGTGACTTAAAACTTCTAAAACGTTGGACATCATCTAAAAAGTTGGATTTGAGTAGGAGCATCAGAATAAGCTGCGCTGGTCCGGCCTGGCCTGCACATAAATCACATTATACCAGCATGAATGAGAACAGTTTCCTTTCAGATGGGTGCAGAAGGGGAGTTGGCATGAAGGGGAGTTGTTCCAAGTCACTTGGCAAGCCTTTCCTGACAACAGTGCTTTAATTCACA
The DNA here is from genome assembly GCA_013399195.1 of Dicrurus megarhynchus. Lineage (NCBI taxonomy): Eukaryota > Metazoa > Chordata > Aves > Passeriformes > Dicruridae > Dicrurus > Dicrurus megarhynchus. The sequence goes on along the minus strand of VXAD01011024.1, from coordinate 179,528 downwards.
AAGCAGCCTTGTTTTTACATCTTCATTGGTAGCTGGCACTGATTTGGAAATTGTTTGCCCGTAGTTCAGGTGATGAGAGCTGCCTTTGCCCACAGCCACCCTGCTGTGCAGCTCTGTGCTCGGAGCTGTTTGTTAACGTTGCTCATCTTAAAAAGCAGCAGCCCCATGAACTGCTCTGTGGATGATTTGTGTCCCTGAGCTTGCTCTTGCTGCTGGCAGGGGTGCAGCACGTCAGAAGGGACGAGGAGTGGGCTGCTGCAGGGTGCTGCTGTGAGCCTCACGCAGGGCTGGCAGGGCAGAGCTGTCTCTCTCTGAAGCTGGGCTGGTTTTGCAGTGCCAGCAGGAGGTGTGCTGGGCAGTACGTGCCAGGGGTGCTGCTCTGTGTGTCTGGAGCCAGGAAGGTGCAGGGGGATGTATGCCAGTGGTTTCCTCATTCCAGGAGTTGCAGTTTTCCTTCTCGACATCTCCGTGACAGAATGTGGTGGACTTGCTGCAGACCAAGTGAAGGAATCCAGAACAGATGGGTCACACGGTTACCCCAGTGCTCTGTTTTAACCCTGTGGTAGTTTAACTCTGTCCCCTTTACAGCCAACCAGAGCAGGCACTGCAGGGAAGCTTTGCTATTTTCAGCTCCAGGAGTATCTCCAGGACCCTCTAGTACTAAAATCAGGGACCTCTCAAGGAAAGGGTTTTTTTCTGGTGATATTTTTTATGTAGGAGCTCTGTAGTCTGACCACAGAATCACAGAATATGCCGAGTTAAAAGGGACCCATCAGGATCATCGAGTCCAGCTCCTGGCCCTGCCCAGACCCCACAACAACCCCACCCTGGGCATCCCTGGCAGCGCTGTCCAAACGCTCCTGGAGCTCTGGCAGCCTCGGGGCCGTGCCCATTCCCTGGGGAGCCTGGGCAGTGCCCAGCACCCTCTGGGGGAAGAACCTTTCCCTGATCTCCAGCCTGACCCTGCCCTGGCACAGCTCCAGCTGCTCTGTGGGTCCTGTCCCTGCTCATGAGAGTGAGGAGATCAGTGCCTGCCCCGCGCTGCCCCTCGGGAGGATGTTGAAGACCACAGTGAGGTCTGACCTCAGTCTCCTCCAGCTGAACACACCAAGTGCCCTCAGCCTCTCCTCACGTGGCTTCTCCTCAAGGCCCTTCCCCATCCTTGTGGCCAAGTGCCCTCAGCCTCTCCTCACGTGGCTTCTCCTCAAGGCCCTTCCCCATCCTTGTGGCCTCCTTCAGATGATCTCTAATGGATTATTGTCCTTTTTATGCTGTGCTGCCCAAACTGCCCCAGCACTGGAGGTGAGGCTGCCCCAGCCCAGAGCAGAGCAGGACAATCCCCTCCCTGGCCCGACTGGCGCTGCTGGGCCCGGTGCCCCCAGGACAGGGATGTCCCTCCTGGCTCCAGGGCACTGCTGGCTCAGATCCCACTGGCTCTTAAATTAGCCCAGGACCAAAGTAAGTCATGCTTTCTGCTAAAGGTGCTGTGCCCCTGGAAGGGCTGATGGCTTGGGCTGAGCTCCTGTCACTCCTCTTTGGGTAGGGCTTGACCTAAGGCAGGTGGTAACCTGCCTTATGTTCTTATTATCATGTCTGCAAGCTTTGTGCAGGGTAGGCTTTAAATTTGATCTCTCCTTTGCCTTTAATATTTTTGTATGTTTTTCCCCTTCTTTTTCCTTCTATTTGTAGTTTGGGACTTTTTTTTTACACTACATGTCTGAGTTTTCTGAGCCTTTTCAGTGATTCTTGTTCCAGCCTCCCCCACTTGATTCTGCTGTGCTCTTGCTCTTTTGTTTTTCTCTATTCCCTCGGTGGATTTCTCTTCTCTGCTGCTTACTTTGTTTCCTTATCATCTTTTGTTCTTCATTCTGCTGTTTCTTCCTCAGGGTGTTCCTCACATCCCGGTTCTATCCCTGGTTCCCTTCTCTCCCCTCACTTTTTAGTCTCCTCTGCTACTCTCTAGACGTATAAAGAAAGTGGGGGTATCTGGTATCAGTTCTTTTTACTCTCTGACTCCATTTTACTTCTGTTTTCTTCTGTCACTGTTGAAGAGAAGAAATCTCTTCCTCTTTTCATAGTGCAAGATCCATTTAGGTCGTTCTAATGTTATGGCCTTTACCAGCGAGGTTGGCAGGGAGCTACCAGAGACGGGGGAAGGAGGATAGACAGGGTGTTGAGGTGTGTCCTCCCCCCTTCCAAAGCCAACTCTCTCACCCTGGTGCTGTGTGTGACACCAGGCCAAACTCCTGGTGAGGGAAGAAGGTGTTGGTGTTCCTGCAGTGAGCCCAGCAGAGTGTCCAGCTGGGGCTGTCCTTCCTGGGCTTGACTTTTTCTCGGTTCTTGCTTTTCCAGTCTGTTTCCCTTCAAATAACAGCAATAATAGAGCTCACGGTACAGCACAGAGCTCTCAGCAAGTTTTGGGGCTTGTTCCCAGGCTTGGTGCACTGAGCCACTGGTGAGTCCCCACAGCTGTCACCAATTCTGTCCTCAAGGGCAGCTGCTTCAGAGGGCACTCAAAGGGAAGCTGCCATAGCTTTAAGAAACAGTTATGTATATGAATTAACATTCGTCTGTAGATGAGTTCATTAATTAAGCAAAACAGTCTTTAATACTTTGATAATTAATAATGGTAGATCTGCCATTGGTAATCTACTACTGTAGCTGGGTACAGAAAAATTCAATTGTTCAACACCAACCCGTGAGCTTTTTATCTGTTCGCAGGCTTTTTTTTCCCCCCCTTTTTCAAAAATCCTTTATCAGCTTGCACTGAGGTGGAGCACAGGAGCACGGAGGCCTTTCTCAAGATGCTTACTTAACCTTTAAAAACCCACTGACATTTACAGGAGGTGCCTCTCAAACCTGCACACCGCTGCTGCACCGCGCTGCTGCGCGTGATGAGCCAGCCCGGCAGGGCGAGGGCTGCATGCAGAGAGTTCTCAGTGGCTCCTCAGCAGCATTCTGGCCGAGGGGCTGACGTGTGGGCACTGCACAGCTCCATCTGCAGAGATCTCCGCTCTCCTCGGCCCGCTGGAAAGTTGGGGTGTGCTGGTGCCTTGTCTGAAAGGTGGTTTTTCGAGTTTAACGTGCAGGTTTGTGCTTCTGGAGCTGAGCTTACCTGCTGATGGTCGAAATGGGGGGGTCATCTAAACTTCCAAAGTCACAAGGGGGGTGCATATACATCACTGATGCTCAAATCACTGGTGGTCTGTGATCTCTGAAACCAGACACAGTATTAAGCTGGGTGTGTGGCTTCCAATGATTTGTTAAGTACACTCTCTATAGTACATAGTAAATTAAAAAGTGTTAAAAAACCCCACTGTTAGTCGTTCACACACTGCTCCATATTGTGAAATGATTACTCCTGACGAGGCCCCTTTTCTTTTTTGGAGCATGCACTAGGTAATGTTGTGACTCTGGTCTCTTTTCCAGTGATTTGTATGAAAAGTTCATTTCAGTACCTTTTTCTGGTTTTACCTGGCAGGAATCATGGTATGAATGAGTGCAGACTTATGGCTTATGTGTTTTTTATTTATATATATATATATATATATGATGATCTTTTTGAAATAGTGCATTTTCAATGCTGTCTCTCTTGCACAGCCCCTCTAAGGACTAAACAGACCAGGATGACTCAGTGGGGAAAGAGAAAGGAGAGGAAAGACCCAGTTGTAAATAAGGTTTTATATGTAGCTCTTCTGAAATTACAGCCAAGGTTTAAGTGCTTGATGGTTCACATAGTTATCAGATGGCACACAAAAATGTAGTGCTTTGTCTTGGAGGGACTCTTTAAAATCCTCTTTTATACATCTCTAGTTACCGTGTACTTAAAATTTAATAATAAGTGATGGTGTTTTAAAGTACTGCACATTTCATGGGGTTAAATGCAGGAAAGGAAGAAAATCTAGTAAGTCTGTCTGTGAGGAATAGCAAACGTAATTTGGAAGCTGAAAACCTGCTCAGATATTGAGTTAGAAGGTGAGTCCTTATGTGGTGTTCACAGCAAGGCAGTGATATGTTTTGCCACACCTGCAAATAGTTTGTCAAGTAAGAATTGGCAGATGGCAGAGCTTAAAAATGCCATTTTTTTCCCTGTAGAGTTGGCTGAAAGCATAGTAGGAAGTGTGCTGACTGGGTACTCCCCTTCCATTAGGTCTGTGTGGCAAAAGGGATGGTAAAGTTTTGTGCCCCCACACGGAGCAAATCCTTTTCTGCTGGGTTGACACTTCAACCTGTGCTGAAGGGAGCGTGTTGGTCACGGCAATTTCATGGCTGGTAAAATCTAAAAGCAGCAGCTTCCCTGAGCAAGGATGTGTGCTTCCATGTGGGATTCACTAAGGAGGAAAGCACTTAATGAGCCACTTCTGGGAAAAGGAAGAAAAACCCCTGTTAGGGATCCTCCAAGGTGTTTGCTCCTGTTCTGTAGGGGCTGTGAGACAGCACTGCCTGGCTCGGAGCCTGTGGAGCTCTGGGAGGTGGTGTCCTTCCTGCTCGTCAGTCCTCTTGGAACCTCGCCTCTGCCTGACATCTGTGACACTTCTCTGCTAACAAGTAGAGGTTTGTACTTCTTCTAGAACGGTGCAGAGAAGAGCTCACTTCTTCTGTGTGCTGGTGTTTTGCTGGATTTTTGGCTGGTTTACTTAAGCTGAGATTGTCCTTACAAATGAACAAAAGGAAGCAGAAGCCCCCTCTATTTTTATGGTCTAACTCCTTAGGCTTGATTATTATTTTTAATTTCTTTTTTTAATGAGTCCACTGGAGTATCAGTATGTCAGTGTCCATTGAAGCTTACAGTGGTACTCAATGAGAAGTCATATGGCTAACTAATAAATCTGATTCTGTGGGGGTTTTTTGTCTCTTTAAATGCTGGTTTCTGTGGCCTCTGCCTGACTGCTGGCTTTTACAGGTAGTTTAAATGCTGGGTTTTTCACTGGTATTTATCTCAGCAGGGTGTTGATGGCCTCAGAGCAGCAGTGCTGGATCAGGACCTCTGTTGTGGATGGAGTCCACAACAAAGGCAGAGTTCTTGCATTTAAAAACAGGAGGTTTTTCTCCTTAAGGTTGCTGGTGGAGCACGGAGAGGAGCTGTGAATTCAGGTTTGGTCAGGTTGGGAGGCAGCCCTACTCGGCATTACAGCGTTTGCTCCCCTTGAATGTGTTCTGCTGGGGAGTTCAGGCAGAGAAATCCACAGCTGAATCTTTGCAAAGAGCCTGTACAAACTGTAGTCCTTAGCTCTACACAAGGCTCCCTCTTTTGGAATATTTTCTTGTTTCTTGTTTAAAATGGCTGGGGAGAAACGAAACGTGAAGCACTGCTGGTGATGGGGCTGCCCTGTGCTCAGAGCCAGGAAGCTGCAGTTCCTGCCAGTCTGGCAGTGATGCTTTGCTCCGGTTTGTTTCCATGAATATTGCCTCTCCCTATTAAACATCTGCAAATGTCTCCTTGCCGCAGTGCCCGTGGGTACGTGGAGGTGAACAGCAGCTGAGAGTCAATGAGACATTTCTCTTTCCATGAACTGCTATGGATTACCTGGTGAAACAGCTCTAAGCATCTCTAATTCCTCCTTTGGCAAGCAGCTGGCAGGGGTCACCGCTGCAGGGGCAGCAGCAGTGAGATGGGTTTCTTGTCCCTCTGCTCGGGGCTCTCTGGAAGCCGCTCAGCCTCCTGCTGTCCCTGTGCTTTGAGAGGCTCCCGGGCCCTGGGGCTGTTTGCTCTTTGCTCCCAGGGGCCCTGCTTCAGATGCAGTTTTAGGAGCGGTCGGTTCTGTCTCTGCACTGGTCGGTGCTGCTTCCCTGTTCCCCTCCTGCCCCTGTCCCCTGCAGGCTCCTCGGTGTCTCCCTGGCTCCCCAGACCCTCTGCTGCCCCCAGGCTTCCTTAGGGTGGTCTGGCTCTTTGCTCAAGGCTTCTCCTTAAGCTCTTGCTTGCCAGTCCTGTTGCTTAAGGCTTCCTAGAGCTTTGCAGTCCCTTCCTTTTACCTCTCTTGGCCATTTTCAGCCTCCTGGAGTGACTTACAATTCCTCTGTGTTCATCATATATTTTTCTTCATGTTTTTTGTTTCTTCAGTCATTTTATTTTCTGCTCAGCCTCCATTTCCTGTGAATCTGTAACCTGTCCTTGCTTTTACCTTCCCTCTTCCTTCAGTGAGGACTTTGATGTGCACACTTGACACCCAGCTCATCCTTCTTGTCCTCAGTTTCGTGACTCTTCTCTGAGCTCATGACTGAAACCCCCTCATATCCCACTGTGCCTTCTGTGCAAGGAAAACACACTTTTCCATCTTGCCTTAGCTGCCTGTGCCAGCATTCCGGGGTGGAGATGGCCCCCATCGCTGCCTCCTGAGCTGAGCACAGCAGCTTTAGTCTTCTCTTTGCAGAGCTGCATATTTCTGTGAAAGCTGGTCTTGTGGTTTTTCCTAATTATCTTTATTATCAACTGAGTTTTGATACTGCCAAGTTCCCTAAACTGAGGATACTCTTTGTGCTTAATGTCACTGAAACCAAAAAGTAATTGCATTCCTTTGCCATCTAGTCCACGTTAATCCTCCAAAAGAAGTGTTTCACTCATCATCTGAGCCAGTGGTTTTAGTATAGACTCTGAACCCTCCAATCTTTAATTTTCTGCATGGAAGCAGAAGAGAGAGGGAAGAAAGGGACTGAGCAGTTCATCTGCTTTGTAACAGATGTGCATTGAATCCAGGGCGTGACTACATACATGTAGTGTTGGGAAATGAAGGAATGAAGGAAAGCAGAGAACTATACTGGGATTAAGCTTTCTTTTGAACCAACATGAAAATCCTTCCAGTTTTTAATGCTGGATTCCATTCTGACTGTGGCTGAGCAGAAGTTGGTGTCCTGGCTTGTCCTGGCTAACAGGGGTCTCATCTGAACTGCTTCATGGAGATGGTGGAAGGAAAGCTGCCCTGATTTCATGTTCAGGTCTACTCACACACTCCAATATTTGTGATACCACTTTGGTCTCAACGAAAAGAGAGATTAGAAAATGAACAGCAACACAGTGATACACTGGCAAGTGCCCATAATACATGGGCAGGAGGAATAGGATGGGTCAAGCCTGTCCTGCCCTTTTGAGGTCAACAGAAACCATTGAGAGGAGTTTAAAAAATGGAGAAAGAAAGGTGAGAAGCTTTCTGCAGACCAGCCATCCATCCTCAGTGTCTTCTAGAAGCTGCAATAGCCTGTCACTGTTGTGTTGGTCCTGAGGCACATCTCGAACATGTTGGAGGCATCAGCTGGGGCTGGGTCTCTGCTCACCATTTGTCTCCAGTGCTGGTTTACATTGTCCTTTTTAATATTGCTGCTTCTTTTTGCTTTCTGCTTAATTAGAGTCTCCCCTCTGGCTCTTTCAGTGGCACTGTGAGCCTGGAACTGGAGAAGCAGTGAAAACCTGGTATTTTAAACAACCTGATGTAGGTAGGACATGTCCCTGCACCCCAGGGTCTGTGTGTGGCTGGTGAGAGCATGTGCTGTGTAGGAAAGTGGTTATTAGAAAGGGTGGATGCCACATTTTCTCTCTTTTTGTTTGTTTCTGAGCCTTACATCATGTTTTGATGTTATCTTGTCTGGAGAGCGTAGGTTCAGACCGGAGGAGTGGTGTAACTGCAGCAGTTCCAGCTGCTCTCACCTGACTTCCACCTGTGTCCTCTGAAAAGTGTCTGCCACTGATCCCAGTTCAAGCACTGCAGCACTGTTGTGATTCCTTGTAAAGAGCGAGCACAGCTGAAGGGAAAGGCAGGAAGTGTCACTTGAAACAAAAGCCCTACTTAAAGCACTGCAGAGTGTAATGTACTAACAGCTTTTCCCAAATCTTTAACAAAAGGTTATTTAAGAAGAGTTCAGCTGCTGTTGCCAGGGGACTTGTAGGCCAGTGTCTCTGTTTTGATAAACCTTTGGCTGCATTTGTCTGCTTAATAGCTGTTGATGACAAGGTCATGTTCACACCTTTGAATTTCTGAGCCCTTGTGGCCACTTGAGACAAACCTGCCACCTTTCATGGTTCATTTTGCTCCTAAAAACTCACTTCTCTCTGTTGTGCAAAAAGAGCTGATATGGCTGAATACAAATTATGCTCACACACGTGTCCATCCAGTCATTCCCTTCTCCCCTCTCTGTGGTGACTTTCCTCAACTTGTTGGCTGTTGTGAGCACTAAATACAATTGTCTCAGCCTGTCCTACAAAATTGTAACTAATATCTGAATGATTTTCAGGCTCAGTCATCCAAGGTATTTGGATTTCTTAACTGGGACTTGTACTCTTGGATTTTCAAGAAAAGACAATCCTCATACAAGTGAACAACTTGGATGTTTTGCACGTTTTGCATGTTTTCGGTAGTAATAGTTTGCTTGCCTTGTTCCCTTCTTGCTTTTTCCTTGTGATCCAAGACTGCAAGCAGGCATTAGTCTATCCCAATATGACAATGAGTGAGCTGGAGTCTTAACTGAAGACATTCAGGCATTGCTCTTAGTCCTCACTGCGTATTGAGGTGTTAAGAGGAATGGGGTTTATTTTTCCTCTGCTCTGGCCTTTAACCCATTTTCTGCTTTGGAATATGTTTGACTTAATATCTCTATAGGATGAAAACAAATACCAGAGGTAGAAGCAGAGGCAGTGTGAAACTGCAGTGGCTGGTCATCGTTCCCTGTTCTGTGTCCTGGATTTGCACCGTCCCCTTGGCCAAGGGCTGGAATGCTGAACTGTGCATCCAGCCCCCAAAGTGACCCGTGTGTGGGGAGAGCCAGCGTGGCTGGACAGCTGGGTGACTGAATCCAGGAGGTGTGCAAAACCCAAAGGGACTTCTCTGTGTATTTAATTCTTTTGTACTATGAATGTGTCGTTTCCATAAGATTCCATAAGAGCAAGGATGTTTTACCTGCCCCTAAGCCACAGAAGCCTTGCTTTGCTCATGTGTGCATACGACTGAAAGATTTGGAGCTGAGGTCTCTTCTCTCAGTCCCACATGCCTTATGTAAACAACTCGGTTTACAGTTGATTTGCTGTCTTCTATGGTAAAGTAATTCTGTGAAATGTGTAGTGCAATCCCATACACAGGAGAGGAAATGGATTTTTTGCTGACTGTTAGTATCTTCTTAATGTTTGTTCTTCACAGATGTTACTCACCACTTGGGAGCACACTGAATTGGAGAAATCAAGTGGCTTGTCACAGCAGTAGATGTTGGCAGTAGGGCATGTTTTCTGTGTGCCTTGTAAGGTGTCTGCAATGGATTCAGCAGGCATTAGGACCTTGAAAATGGTTTATTTGTCTTGGTGGGTTCCAGGTCATAACCAGCCAGGAGCTGTGTCAGGAATCCCGGTTGTCGTGCAGTGCTGAATCCCAAGGATGAAGCTCTGCAGTGTTATCCCATTCTTTATATAGCAGCTGACGGGTAAAAGTCTGTTAAAACTGGTTTTTTACTTTCTTTTGGGGGCCTGTCAGCGCTGAGCTGACCTCAGTGACACCGTGATGATGAATGTGACACTCTGTTACCATAGGCAGAACACAGCTCGATGAGGAGTATGAAAGGAGAGAGGGCAGGAGGGGCCAGGCCTGTACAGGTGAGAGCAAACTGCTGGTAATGGTTTGGTCTCAGCTCTGAGGAGTCAGAACAGCGCAGGTTTTGTGGTGGCACCAGGCGGTGAGGCTGACAGCTCCTACTGCAGGTGTGTGCCTGTAGCAGGTGTCTCACTTCCACAGGGCACAGTCTGTGTTCAGGCTGTGTGCTTCTCCCCTGGAGCACAGGAGCTTCTCCCCTGGAGCACAGGAGCTTCTCCCCTGAGTCATTTGCTTCTCCCCTGGAGTACAGAGCAGTGAGGTTTGTGTTGACCTTTAATTCCAGCAAGTTACACTTTGTGGGCATTTTCTGTTTCTTCTGTGCAGGCAAAGCCAATGGTTTCCAGCTCAGAAGTTCTGCTCCCTACACATTGCTCTGCCTGGTTTCTTATCTAATGTGGGGGAAAATCCCAGGTGGGCCATAGGTGAGCTAACTTGTACCAGGAATGAACCCCAGAAGATAAATCAGCATTTCCAGTTGAACTTATCAGATTTTATATTGACGGGATGTGCCCTTCTTGTAGGGGAAATCTCGACAAGCTCTTGCTGAGGATCAGTCCAGGTTGCTTGATGGCAGCTCAGGCTGCTCCTGGGTATAAGCAAGGTTTAATTGGTGCCAAGAGCTGCTTCAGCAATTAATTCTCCACCCTTCTGCAAAGCTAAATATTTTGGCAAGGGGACTGACCCTTATCTGGAAAGGAGATCATCATTCTGTTAACACCACAAATATGTTCAGACTCCCACAGCGAGTTTGTTGAGATGCAGTGCTTTGGAGAACAATTCTGTAGCAATTAAAACAGACAAGTATATTAAGACTGGCTTTACGTATGAGAGTTGGAATCCTTCCATGTGAAGAAACTCAAAGTGTGGTGATTTTGAAGCTGACCATTAGTCTAAAAGTGCTTTCCTGCCCTGGGAGGGGAAAGAAAAGCTCAGTAAGTGTAGATTAGGAGGGACACTTTGTCCAGCACTTGGAAGGTGGAGGTCACAGTCTTTATCAGTCTTGAACTTATCTTTGACCTTCATTGCTCAGTGCTGTTTTTCCTTTTTTTCCTGCTGTCTATCAGATGTCAGCAAGTGGGTGTGAAATGCAGTGAGTGATCTGCACACTGTATTGAACCCATGCTGGGGAGCAGGGCTGGGAGGAGAGCAAAGCCAGTGCCAAATGTGTTTAGAGCAGAGGAGAGGGCTCAGGAGCACTCTCACTCTGGAAAATCTCCAAGGCTGATCACATTTGCCGGCTCTTTCTTTCCTTAATGGGAGCTGAAGCTGAGACATTGGTACAAGTGTGTTGGTGCTTGGGAGGCTAAACAAGGAGAAACATAAATAAAAACTCAATAATCCATCACTGGAGGGAACTAAGGAGCTTATCTGATTGGTTACAGCATGGCAAACACATCAGAAAAACACATAAATCCAGAAGACTGTGGGGTTTGGGGTTTGATTTTTTTTTTCTAAATCCAGTTTGAATCTTTTTAAACACTTAAAGGGCAGATAAAATGAGCAACCAGCATTTGAAACGAAGGAAGAACTGATATGCTTGAAAGGAAAATGTCAATGCCACAAAAAACCATAGCCCTGTAGATTCAAGAGAGGCAATTTGTAACCTGAGATGCCAGCACAGAGATGTTGAGCACAGGGACTATAAAAACCCTGACTGTTACCAGTTAGCTAAACTGGCCAGAATGGTCTACAGTGAACCTGAATTTTTCATGTTTTCCTGCAAATACAAAACTCACTTTGGGCTTGTCTATCCACAGCTGGGTTATCAGAGGGGAGTACTTTGGTCCATCTCATTAAAACTTGTTTTTCTAACACCAGAATTCCATTCCTCCATTAGGTCTTCCAGCTGGATTCCACACAGGCTGTAGAGAGAGGCAGTTGATGATGTTGGAGTTTGCCACTGACAGAAATTATTCCTTTGCCTCCCTGCCAATGATTCCTTTTCCTCCCTGCCCCGTGTTGGGTGCTGTGCACATTCGGAGGGGCTCAGGAACAAACTGAACTCGGGGCAGAGCAGCTGATAAAGAGAAGAAAAGGAAGCACTTTAGACATAAAGCCTTATCCTCTTCCCTGAGCTGCCTTTCGTGTACATTTGTGTGTTTGGGCTTTATCATTCTGCTTATCGAGGTTCCAGTGAGAGACTTGGGAAGTACCAGAGGTGCTTTCAGTGCCAGTGTTCCCTGCTGGGGGGGTTTATTCCCTGTGCTGTTCAGGACATGGCTGGCTTTTGAAAAGATGAGGAAATGGAACTGGTGGGAATGTCTTTCTCTGTTCTTCCAGGATGCAGGGGTCTCTTCCCATCACATTTGACTGATCCTTAGCCCTTGTTATGTGGCCTCTGGGAAAACTCAGCAGGCTTTTAGCTAGCCCAGCCTCACGAGGCTGTGTGTGCCCAGAGGCTCCTCTTCCCCACATATCAGTGGGTCTCATAAAGCTGTTATTTCTCCCTGAAATCCTTTCTTGTCTCTTCAGCTTGTTGTGACTAAAAACATTCCTGCTGATATAGAAAATGCTGTAATTTTATATGTAGTTGCATTTAAAAAAGGGAAAAAAAAGATCTTGTGCTTGGTTTATTTTTCAGTGGGCTAAGCAGTCATTTATTGTATTTCAGCCTTCTAAGATCAGCAACTGCACCTGTTCCCATCTAGTGGCAAAAGCAGCTCGGTTCTGCTGTGGTGGAACGTGAGGTTTGGGATCTGCAGTTGTCTGTTCCAGAACCCTAGGTGTGAAAATGAGCCTAATTCCAGCCCCATGGTCCCTGCACAGGCTGGGTCACGGCACAGGGACACTGCAGGGAGACAGCAAATTGTGCTCTGGTCGTCTTTGGAATTTCATGTATTGCTCTAATAACTTTGCATACCATCTCAAATCTGCTTTTAATTCTCTCTGTAGCACAAGTTAAGGTCCAGACTTCATTTCAAATCTGTTGTTATTTTTGCATGTCCTCTTTTTCTCAAGTGGTTTATTTTGTCTAAATGCAGCAATTAAAAAGAAATTATTACTCTGTGAGAGAAATTGTCTCAAGAAGGGGAAAGAAGTTTACAACAGCAAACTCTGATTGTCCTTATTTGTTTTGGCAGATAAACAGGAAAGCAGTTTTCAAAGCAAATCCACAGGAGGTCCCTTTGGGATACTTGTTTCACTGGGGGGAGAATTCTCTTTTTCTCCACCCTGAGCAGACCACAGCATAGATTCTTTTCGGATTTGGGGTGTCAGTTCAGGCTCAATTCACACATGAGCTGTCTTTCAGTCCCCTCACACCTGCCCCCTCCTTTTTTGACAGCTTTTTGAGATGTTGCTGATGATCTTCCCCAGGTTCCTCTGCCACTTCCTACTTCATTCCTTCAGGGGATGTTTGAGGCAGAGCTGCTGAATCCCTGTAGGTCTCTAACCCAGAAGGATCCCCAGTTACAGCCATGGCATGATGTCCACTGCAGCTGGCTTTGTGGCATTCCTGCAGAGCTGTGCTCCTTCCCTCCCCTCACAGGAAGGAACATTTCCCCTCTCAGTGGTGATCTCAGGTGTCTCTGGTGGCAGTGGTGGGGGCAGGTGGCAGGGGCTGGCTGGACAGGTGACATCTCTGAGTGAGGATGGAGCTGCTGGGTGGTTCTGCCTGATCCTTGCCTTCAGAGCCTGGGCACGTTCCATGTTTGACATATCGTGTTTACTGAGACTGCAGAAGAATGTTAATTGCTGTGAGATTGCAATTGCAATGCCCTGGCTGTGTTCTCAGGAAACATCGAGGGCCAGGCAGGTTTGTAGGTAGTTCCAAATCTTGGCAGAAGCTGCCTGGCCTTAAGAGTGCTTGTGGAATGACAGCTTTTGAGCCAAGCAAAACACCGCTGCTGCAGAACTCATCGTGTCCTCTGCGGAGCGTTTCGGTTGTGTTTGGAAAACATTCTGCCTTTGTGCCCTTCTGTGGCACTGTGTCCCCTTAAAGGCTGATCCTGGGATGCTGCTGGGTGGGTTTCCTTCAACAAAAATGATGCAGTCCCAGCAGCCGTTGTAAAAGGGGAGATTTATGATGTCTGCGTGTTCATCCCATTTCTGGAGACAGCTCCTCTAATGATAAAGGTGCATATATCTCGGTGTGATGTAAACAACTTGATGGATGGGTTGCAGTTTATGTGGAGAAAATATTGGAAGCTTTTTATCTATCTGTAAAGCTTCCTGGGAGGCTGCAAACAGGTGGCCTGGAAGCACAGACAGGTAGATCATCATTACGGGCAGTCAGGCTGTTTGCAGGTCCCCACTGAGGCCAGCATTTCCATTCTGAAAATAATCAGCTGGTGAAGGCAAAAGGGAAGGAGCTCAAGGCTGCCAGAGCACTTACCTCTCATTTAAAACAAGAGTAAGCAAAGATGGATTATATTAATATAATAACTGGCAGCCAGTCCACGTAGTTAAGTGCTGCTTTAAGCCTTGTTTAGGAAAAAATGCAGACTCAGGGATTGTAGTGTCTGGTCACAGATGCAGGTTTTAATTGTGGAGTAGTAGGAAAAGATTAGAATCTTGCCATTTACTGTAGTGAGAAAGGTACAGGATGTCCAAGTTCTCAAAAGGATATTCATCTTTCCACCCAGGCAGTCTGTGTGTGTGCGGGTCTGTCTGTGTTTTTGCACCTGCATCCCCAGTGTGGGCACAAGCACTAATTAGCATTTCAAGTGGAGAAATTTCACTTAAAAAATGAAGCCTAGTTTCGGTTGTTATAAAAATGTCAACCAGAGCAATAAAATGTCTCCCTAATTTAAGAACACTAGAAGGCAAAATAAATTAAATATTGAAACAGATAGAACTTCTTATGTTGAAGTTGATGGGTTTAAAATGATTACTAACATAAAATTGGTACAAAGCTTCTTTTCCTCATTGATGGCACACAGGCCTGCCTGTGTGCAGTGTGCTGGAGTGGAGAAAGTTTATAAACAGCGGGGGCCTGGCTCCAGGCCTTGAGAAGCATCATTCCTGTGTGACAGCAGCTCCTGCCACCCCACAGGAGCACCCAGTTCCTTTACTTGCTCAGAAGTGACTGCACCCCTGGGATTAGAGGGTGTGGGGGGGCCTGTTTTGTGTTTCAAGGCTGTTTTTTTTTAAAGGGTTATCCCTCAGGGCAGGTTCTGGCTCAGCCAGTCTGGTTTGGAGCCAAGGACATCATCTGATGGAGCTCGTGGTGTGGTGACAGCCCTTCTGCCTGGCTTTGAAAGCATCCAGAATTTACACAGGTCACCTTGAGTTTTTTGCATCAAGCTGGGAAAATACTTTCTCAGGGATGTTTTTCTGGAAGCTTAGCATTGTGTGAGTGTTCATGGTTAACTGATCCTACACTATTTAGGATATTTAGGCTCTGAGCAGTGGATTTTTGTACATGCAGAGTCTGAGATCCCAGGCAGGCTGAGTGAACCATGGGCAGAATCTCTGCAGGAGCAGGTGTGCCTGATCCATGAGGGAGGCACAGAAAACCAGAGCAAGTGAGAATATTTTTTTGCTCTCTGGTGTAAGAGCAGGATGAGAACAGTTTGCAGGGTTTCAGTCCTGGTGCTGTCCCTACCTTTATACAGGCCCCAGAAAGTTTTTGGTGTGGTTTCTTCTATTGCGTGGAGTAATGAGATGAGCTTGTTTGAGAGGAAATAAAGACTTCATGATTCAAACCCACACATTTCTGTTTGCTACGTTCCTACCTGGTGTATCCTTATTGCTCTGGTATCTGGTGCTTCTGTGCAAAAGGCATTTTTCATCTGGGGATGATGAGGATTCTTCTTTTTTAACGGTGTTGTTTTTTTTTTCTTGGCTTTTTTGTCTTTGCTCTTTTAATTATGTTTAGGATCTGTAATATAAGTAAAATAGAAGTGCTCTTTAATCAGCTTTCTTTAGATAGGCTCACTTTGTAGTACATAAGGATGGCAAAAACACGTTTGACTTTGTTATCAATAGATTATGTATCTGTTATGTCATTATTATTGAAGATCAAATAGGAATATCAGAGTTCACCATATAATTAAAAACCACACCACAGTTCCAAGTGGAGACCACCTAAGGCTGTGTGTGTAACCTTAATACCTTCAAATTTGGAATTGTTTTTTTTTCCTCAGTGTTTGATTTGGCTTCTGTTATATTATTATACAATTTAACTAAATACTGAAAAATACTAAGAAAACACTTGTCAGTGGTGATTTGGGGTTCAGTTTTAGCAGATTCTGACGCATCCAGGGGAGGTGAGAGTTCAGTGTTCGGGGCAGGACTCGCTGTTCCCGTGGCTGCAGTTTCCTGTGGCTGGAAAGGCTCAGCTGGCCTTGCAAACCAGGTCACATCCACTCAGCTCCTACCACCTGAAGTCATAAGTCAATTTTTTTTCATTTTTTTTCCTTTTAAGTTGGCCTGGAAGAAGCTGACAAAAGAGGAGGAATCATGGCTGTTTGTTTTTTTGCCTGCAGGCAACTTTCAGATCGTTTTTGCCGGATCACAATAGACAAACCTTATTGGAAATCCAGGATGTTCTTTCCCCTGGCCCCTGAAGCTGTAACACTCTTACTATGGGGGCATTGATGTTCCTTCTGACAAGATGGAGCTGTTAATTGAATGTTAATCACATCACTCATGCCATGGTACCTTTTGAACTAGGAAAGGCATTTATTCAATATCAGCATTGATGCTGACTTTCCCTACCTGGGTCCCTGGCGGTGTGCAATAAGAACACTGTGATTTGGGGATTTAATTGGCTTTGTTTTGGCTCTGAACTGACTGCGTGTACAGCACATGCATTTGGGATCCCCATCTTTAGTTTGATGCATACTAAAATATTTACTCTTATCTGCTGTTTCAGACTACTTATGAATGAACAACAAAGAAAGTTTTTTGATGTTCTACTACCAGGTCTTGTGTCTTTTTAGCTAAGAAAATGGCTGTTCAGGAAAGTTGTGTCACTGGGCATTAGGAGAACTGGATCATTAATATTTAACTGTGTTGGAAGTAGAAAGCACTGTAACAGTAATAATAATTTGCACTTGCACAACACATTTCTCCTGAGGATCTCAAAGCACTTTACAAACCATTTAATTAAGTCTAACTAAATCCCTCTGAGGTTTATTATTAGTCCCATTTTACAGATGGTTAAGCAAGGGCATAAAGAAGTTAAATGGTTTGCCTAAATGAGTTAGTGGCAACAATAAGCACATACTTCAGGAGTCCCGGCCACATCTCTGCTCTTGGAGCAGAGGAGGATTCAAGTGACCACAGGGTCTTGGAGCAGCACAGAGAAGAGCAGAGCAGCTGGAACTGAGAGAAGGTGA
This sequence comes from Dicrurus megarhynchus, assembly GCA_013399195.1. Classification (NCBI taxonomy): domain Eukaryota; kingdom Metazoa; phylum Chordata; class Aves; order Passeriformes; family Dicruridae; genus Dicrurus; species Dicrurus megarhynchus. The sequence continues at coordinate 162,679 of VXAD01011024.1, read as the reverse complement.
AGGGTTTCATTTGAGATAGATCCCTGTGAATGCTATTCTAGGATCTCTTGGTGTCCTGGCTGTGGAGGACTGAGAGCCCAAGGTGCAGGAGTGAGATGGGGCTGAGTCCTGGCTCTCCAGCAGACCAAGGCTCTGTGTTTCATCCCACCACTCACCAGGGACACCCACACTGTGCTGTCTCCTCTCTGTACGATGCTGGTGCTTTGCTTTCCTCAGTGCTGCAGCTCTGGCCAGCCAGGAAGGAAGGAAGGAAGGAAGGAAGTTCTTGCCACTGGACTTAAAATTATTCATCCCATTAGCAGCTGCTTCTCCTCAGCTGCCCAGCAGGAGAGGTTGGTTTATCAAGACATAAAGCAGGAGCGAGCAGGCGAGGGGGACTCACGCTCGCTGCTGATCCGAGAGCCACTTAGGAGGATGCTCGTGTACAAATGCATTAGATTATGGTTAAGCAGCTTATGGACATAAAAACACATTAGAACTTTACAGCACACTATAAATTACAGTTTTGCAGCATTCACAGCCACAATGTTAGGTAATTACATTCATTAATCTACTACTAAGAGCACATAAAGTTGCCTCCCAAATGGTACCGTGTGTGCTTGTGCTCAGCTGGGGATGCTCTGAGAAGGGCTTCCCCTCCCCCCCCCAGTTTCCTCCACCACTGTTTTGCTTTGCTCCAAAATTTTCTGGTTTCATGATGGTTTTCAGTAAATCAGAATGTCAGGCACGTTGCTCTAAATATTTAGGATTCACAGAGGAAGAATTTCTGACCATCTTGTCTCATACAGCTCTCAGCTTTTCTCAGTGAGCTGTAAGCAGTGTGGGGACTCACTGCAGTCATTCATTTAGGAAGAAGTTCCTGCTTCTTGTCCCCTGGGTGATCCCTCTGTGCCACCTGATGTTTGGTAGTCCCTGTAATTGTTAGCCTCAGCAGTTAACGTTGTGTTGAAACTTCCTTGCCTTAGGTTGAGCATCTCGTGCTTCACTTTCTTTCAGGCAGAAATACTCCCTTTAATTAGAGCAGATTCTCAGCTGGTGTAAATTTTGTTGTCTCCAGGTTGAAGGTCTGTCCCAGTGGCTATTTCCTTTCTTTTCCTTTCTCTATCTCGCATTGCAGAGAAAGGCTTTCAAACCATCTCTTTGAGGTGCACCCATGTGCTGTACAAGCAGAGTCTTCTGCTGATTCCTTCTTGCTTCAATTTCTTGTTTTGAAAGCCCGTTCATGGCCATTTCTTTTTCCTCTCCCGTGGACCAAGTGTTATCTTTGATATCCCCTACCCAAGGACAATGAGCTCTCCAATCCGTTCTTCAGCCACATTTTGACTGGGACTTTCCATGAATTTTTAATTATGAAAATAGGAGGGCAGAGAGTTGTGTATTATCTGTTCTTAACCTCTTGCAGTGTGTGTTAGGAAACAGAGCACACAGAATTCCCTGGAAAACTTCCTCCACTTTCGGTGGCTGCTGAGCAGAGCACACATGTGGAAAGTACTGCTCAATTAGAAGGGTAAAAGTAACAGAAACAGTTTGTCACCCTGAATTTTTAAGAAATCAAGCTACTAAAATAGATTCAGTATCTCAGTCCTTGAAAAAACTTAAATGTGTTCCAAAAATCAAAGTCCCTCTACAAAAACTCACACTCTCTTATGAAGGTATGAGTCCACTCAAACATAACTTTGGTGAGTCAGAAAGCAAAACCTATTCTCATTTGTTTGTAAAACTTTAATGAATCTGATTGTAAAATCTGAAGCTTTTACAAGTCAACAGGAGCAGAAGACTTACAGAAATGACCCATTACTTCTGTGTCAGTTCATTAATTGGGTTTTCAGTTGCTGATTTCCGTTCACGTCGGGATCATCTTCACATCCGAGTGAAAAAGCGCCCTGCGAGCTGAGCTACCTGTGCCGGTGCCGCCGGAGCAGCTGCTCCAGGAGGCTCTGACAGCTGCTTAATCACACGCCAGGCCTCGGTGAGAGGCATTCATCTATTTGCTAAATAGATGGAGCTTCAATGACACTTGAGTACTCCAGTTTCTAGGGAATTTCTTTGTCATTACTGACAAATTTATTATCCTGACCATTAAATTAATAAAATGCAGAGCACACGGCAGCTGCTTTTTGAAGGAGGTGAATTTTGGTGCCACAGAAACTCCTCCAGCTGCGTGTCCTGAGCTGTCACCTGCCTGCTGTACTGGACCTCTGTGTCTAAGGGCCAGAGGAGGTGGGAAAAAGCAAGTCCAGCATCTCTGAGCTGCGGGACAGGACAGAAGGAGCACATTTGGCGGGGATGAGTCTCCCGTTGGGAATTCCCAGCCGCAGTTTAGTGCTGTCTCTCGCAGGCTCCTTCTGCCCAGGGCAGAAACAGGAACCACTCTGGGCACTGTGCTGCCTCTCGGTCACTGCTGCACCACGGTGTCAGCAGCAATGTGCTGTGTGTTCCCATAAGCGAGAGCTGCAGGGATGGCCTTTGTTTCCGAGAGAGCAGCAGCTGCAGGGAAACAACTGCCTGGAAAAATCACATTTTTGACACAGTTTGCCTGTCCCCTGCTTAGCTTCAGCCCACCTTTCAGGTGGTACACTGAGATGTGCAACTGTATTCTTTACAGTGGGCTTTACTTGCCTTTTTCTGCATGTAAACACCAGGAAGCCAGAAATCCTTATTTTTAAGGGCAGTGTGTCTCCCTGCTGCCAGTAAGCCAGGGCAGCAGCCTGCTGGAATGGAGATGGATTGGGATCCCACGGGACAGTGTCGGGGCAGAAGGACGCTGTCAGGGCTGGATGTTTAATGCCACATGCAGCTGCTAACCTGGTCCTTGCCCTCCTGATGAAAGCAGCTGCTGCTGTGGGGCAGTGTCAGCGCTCCTGTGTTCCTGGTGCCATCTGTGTCACCCGTGGAGCATCCCATAAGGCACGTGGGGATCCCATAAACCCAGGCTGTCTCCTCCTGGTGAAGCACCAGGGCGAGTCTCTGTCCCTGCTCAGCTCAGGGCTCCCAGAACACCGAGAGCTTTAGGGCTCCGCTCGGGTGCTCGGGACTTCACTGCGTGATGGCATCGATGTAAAATTTAACAGCCACTGTCTGTGCTGGCTCTGGCTTCACTGGTTACTGCTGGAACATGCCCTGCTCTTCATTTAGATATTTTGGTCCATTTGTTAGATATTACAGAGATTTTCCCTTTCTGGACAGAACTGGCAGTGATTTCTGTAGTGGAAGCCTACTGGGAATGATTCTAATCTAGTTTCTGAGGATTTGCTTATTGGGGCAGCACATGCTGGGCTAATTTCAGGGTATGTGCTGCATGGTATTTTTTCTATCCACAAGTGAAGTTTTAATAAGGGAACATAGTACTAGGACAGCAGTTTGTGTTTTGGGATTTTTTTTCCTTTTATTTTCCTCCAAAAAGCAGCAAAGGCGAAATTGGCTCAGTGAGTATTTATTGGCAAATTAGTGTTCCTAAAGCCTTCCTTTTTGCTTGTTCTTTTCTAGAGCTTGGAGAAATAAGATTTCACGTAATGCATCTGGGATTGGATTACTGGATTGAATTTTGCAAAGTACACTGGGGATGGCTGAGCCTGTTTAGAAAGCAGCTAAGCCCCTCTGAGTCAGTAAAAATTCAATTCATGATAGTTGATGAGGGATTTTTTGGTGGGTTTTGTTTTGGGTAGTTTATTTGCTGTTGGATGGTCATATTTCCTTTGAGGTATTTTATCAAGGTTTATTAAGCTTTTGGTGGAGGCTGTGGTGGGATACAGACTTTCTCTGAAAAGTATGATGGAAAAACACCTGGAAGCTCAGCTGACATCCGTCCTCCTGCTTGCTTGTTGAACACAAACATTAAATTTTAAAGGCACTCTTCAGTTGAATTTGTGTGTTGTGACCATTTTGGAAACCCACGGAAACACAATCAAAATTTATCAAAGCTGTGGTTGTGATGGGTTATTACTTTGCATCTGGTCTCTTGTGTCCTCAGGGTCTCCTGCTCCTTCCCTCCCCCTTCCCCTTCTCTCCTGCTCAGGGTTGAGGTTTTGGTCCTCCGACCAGGCCAGCCACGTTGTCCCCGTGCAGGTGGGAATGATCTCTGGGATTCTGGTAACAGAGCTCAGGGCGCAGCAGGGGCTGGGAAATCCCCGCTCTGATGCAGGGATGGATCTCATCTCAAAGAATGCTGTCTGAATTTAGATTCTCTTTCTCTCTGTAAAACTGGCCTGATTTTTTTCCCTGGCCTTCCTTTTCTGTTTCCTAGGACAGTGCTGCTGTGTTGCTGGTGTGCCTGGGGTTTTTGGTTGTTGGTTTTTTTTTTTTAAGGGGTGTGGGGGGTTGTGGGTGTTGGTTGGTTGGTTGGTTCGTTTTTTTTGATACTTTGGAGTTGAATTCTTTTGGAAGAGGACGTCAGAGAAAGGAGAGGTGTGAGTGTAAGAACCCAGGGGGTGGCTGGGCTAAGCTGAGGGAAAGGAGAAGCAGGAAGGCTGCAAATTTCTCAGTGTGTGGAATAGGTTTTAATAAGGTCATCGAGAACTCAAAATTAATTCTGAATGAGGTAAAAACTGCCATAGCAGGAAACCATAAAATCTTTCATTGTAACCCTGTGTAGGATCGCCTGTGCATCCTCTAATGGCCCTGAGAAGGAGATTGCAAAGTGTGATATGGCAGAGGGCTGTATCCTCCTCCCCCTTAAAGAGGAAATGGGCAAAGAAGCAAAATGCTTTTGCTCTTCTAACAGGAAGAAATAATGGTTTTCTAGGTGAGGTTTAATGCTCTCAGCAAATCTTTGCAGATTTTACATTACAGTCATTTCCTCGAGTCAGACTTCCCTGCTGCCTGGTAAGTAAACACAGAAAGCATAGATTATCAGTTAAGAGTATCGACAGCATTTCAAGTGCTATCAGAGAACATTTAATTCAGTTTTATTTTGTGATAAATCTCACGTTTAATCCTCTGGTTGCTCTGTAATCATGTCTCTATTGATCTTCTCTGAATGACTGCATGCAGTTTAATAAACTTTGCCATTAACCCAAGGTTTCTGAAAGAGGAGATTGATTCCAGTATCAAGTCTGATAGAACCAATAAGCACCTGAAAATCATTAAATGTGTCCATTATAAAATATTTCCATTAAGATCAAAGTAAAAATGTAGAGGTGAATTTGCAGCTTATTAGAGAAAGAGTTTGCAATTGGAAAGTCTCAGTATGTCAGTCAAAATCAGCAGCAGTTTTCAACCTGGCTGATTCAAGCTGACACCTCCTTTCATTTCTTATTCCTCAAATCCCTCTTTCATCCTATTGAGCAACCTCCTTTCCTCTTTTCCCAGCCATAATTATATCCTGTAATTTATTGCATCTTTTTCACCCCAGGCATTTGTTTAGTCCAGGGGTTTGAGGTCATTTTTCCCTCATAATAAAGCTGCAGGCTTTGGGTGTCTTTTTGAAGTGTTGGTTTGGATTTTCTGTCCTGACCTCCTTTTCTAAGGAGTGTCCACGTTACATGAGCTATAACATTGGGATGAAGAACTGGGGAGAGAAATGCTGTGCCCTGTCTGTGTTAGGGCATGCAGGGAGCCTGTCCGTGTGGGAGGGAAAAATGGGAGAAAGCAAGAACCACATACACAGACAAGTGGCTGAGTGAGAGCAGTGAGGCTGTGGATGCTCATCTCTTCCCTGAAGAATGATGGAGAAGATACAAAAGACATGACTTTCCCACCCTACTCATCAGCTGGGGGAGAGTAAGGGAGGTGCAAGAAGTGCCAGCTTGGCAGGAGGCAGGGAAGGGTCCCACAGGAACACCCTGGCTGTGGTGGCTTGGCCTGATGAAGTTGAAGGGCTGCAGAGGCTTGGAAGATGAGAGACTGGCTTTGCTGTTGTTCCCAAAATAAACAAATGGGTAGTGCAAGCCCTCCTATGCCTCGTGGGACAGTTGGACATTGCTGTTTCCTATCTGGAAGGGGCTGCCTTGGTCTGGGTCTGGGAGGAGGGAGATGTGCCATGGACCCAGCTTGCCCTGCAGGGCCTGTTTGCTCTCCATAACCCTGGGTGTGCAGCCCCTGAGTTCCTGTGGTCCATTTACCTCTGCAAGGATTTAGCACTGCCAAGCACAGATGGAATAGGATGTGGTTTTTCTTCCATTCCACAGATGAGCTCTGCTGCATGGGAGGGCTGAAGGCCCAAATTCATGGAGCCATTTATTTCCTTTGGAAAACCAGTCAATGGGAATTAAATAGTTTCAGCCCCCTGAATACCCTCTTTGTGGTTCGGGGCTTAGCTGAGTGCTGCAGGTCACAGGGAGCGTCGGGGGGAGATCAGGAATTCCCACATCCACCTCCAAGTCCCCACATTAATAATTTACCTTCTCAGTCCAGCCAGCTCTAATCCTGTGCCCGGCAGGGCACAAGTGGTGATAAGGTCAGACAGGAGAGATTTGGATACCGGCCCCTACAAGCAGCTTAGAAAACAAATCTTTCCTAGGAAAGGTTTCCTTCCTAGTGCAGACTGATTTCCTGCTTATGGTTCTAATTCTCTTCAACATATTCCATGGCTCTCGAGAGATGCATTGCAGAGCTTTATCTGTTCCTGCTCGAGGCGAGTTTTACAGAGAGACAGGAGCTGGGATGCTTCCTACAGAAGGAACGGTTCCGAGTTCAGTCGAGGCAGCGGCGTGCGATGGAGCGGGGTTTGACTCTAAGTGCTGCTGAAGCGATGTGATTCACAGCTTTTGTAACTCCTTGCAAGTTTGCTGCAGGCATTAGCAAAGCTCTTGACTTGAGATGTTCTGCTTTGGAACCAGATCCCCTGACTGTGCATCCCTACCAAGTTAAATTTGTAGCTTCTAGGTGGCTATAAACAAGAAATATTACAGTAATTGCTTTTCCAGCCACTAAATAGCCCTGAATATTAGATGACACTTCAGTTTTAAAAGATCTATCTACAAAGTATCTTGAATATTTGCAGAAGAAATTATGTTTTCAGCCACAGCATAACTGTGAAGGAAATTCTCTTTTTCTGGTGTATCAGGTAGCTTTGCAGGGTCTGTGCCCTGAGATAAAACTGGAGAAAGCAGCCATCTCTGGTTTTCCCTGTTTATTTATTCATGCTGTCTTCTGTGCCCATTAACTGGAGATTCTGTATTCTACATACAAATGGAAGGGAGGATCTGTTTCACCTCCTAGGAACTGCTGAATATACCTGGTGGGTTTTTGGGTGATCCCACGTAGACTTTGGAGCATCCACTGAGCCCAGAGCTGAAGCCAGGTGCAGAAATAGAGGTGGAAAACGTGTGGCATTTCCCCAGGGGGTGTGGGCTCTGCTGGGTGCAGGGTTTACACCTCTGTACAGGAAAGCAGAACAGTTGTGGTGTTTATTTCCTCGTCTATGTGAGTGAGGACTCTTGAGATAGGAGCAACTTATGTCTACTTTGTAAGTGGTGCAAAGGACAAGGCAATGATAAATCTTGTCTGTTATGCTAAGCTGTGCTTCTGAACTGCAGAGAGGGGGATTTGCCAGTGATCAGCACCGTACAAGAATGTAATCCCTCTGGTTTTTTGATCATCAAATTTATCTTCACTGTATCAGTTTCCTTGGGGAAGAATAAGCCAGCAAATGGAAAGATTACATATTGCTCTATTTCTTAAACTTTTGTTCTTTACTATTTTTTTCTGCCTGAATGCTAGAAGGTGGCTTCATTTGCAGATGGGAATTTGAGCCATTGTTTCTTTTTCCCCTCTAATTGCACAAAGGTTCTGATCCTTTTCCTAATGAGGAATATTGCCAAGCTCGCCTTAAGTGTTGCAGTCCTCGGGTCCTAGCTGAGCTCTCTTTCTCTCTCCTTCTTTTCTAATCACTGTTCTTCCATTTTAAAAGCTTTCCTCATCAGTTTTTTTGTGCAAGGCTGTATGCCACATGCCAAAACAGTGGCAGAGTTAGGGGTTTCTGAGAAGAAAAAGAAAATCCAGAGGAATACAAGACAGCAGGAGCTTAAAAGACAGAAAAGCTCCTGTGTTGAGTAGTTCAAATTCTTGACCTACAAGATGCAAAAGAGTTGTTTTAAAACAGATTAATTTTTTGTTAAGGCTCAATAATTACAACCCATTACTACATGGAGAATTTTGATTTGGTGAAAAAATCTGCAGGTTGGATTGGATTACTCATGGATTGCACCACCTGGCATAATCCATGAGTAGTTCTGCTAATTCTGTCCTTTGCTTTGCTCATGTTGGCATTCTCTGTCCTGGTTTGGGTGTGCAGAGGGATGCTCTGGTTTCCCTGCGTGCTTGTGAGGCTGCCTGTGTGACACAGAAATGCAGAAATGCATGGCTTGGCTGTTTGCATCTCTCCCTGGAGCAGCTTCCTCATTGTTTTTACCTGTGTTGTCTCAAGGTGGTGTCTCTGTCTCGACTCCTGGGGACCAGCTTTTGTCATCCAGTCCCGAGGCTGGCGGGGCAGCAAAGCCAATTGTGTCCCAGCTCAGAGTCCTTCTGTGGCCATGAGGTTCCAGGGAGCATCCTGAAACTTTTGGAATGCACGGGTCTTTCCTGTTGCTGCACCAACTTCCCACAGGACAAGGAATGCAGAGGTGCTTCTGATTCAATTTACAAACCATAATACATTTTTTATGACTGCTGAGTGCTGTGCTAATGAATGGTGCCAGTGTGAGGCTGAAGTCATCTGTTTCCTAGAGCAGGGACAGCAGGAATGAGAGCTGTCCAAGCCCACGTGCATTTATTCTAACCCTACAATAAGGGGGATACCCTTTAAATGTAAAATTTATTGGCCCACTAACTCCTTGCCTGGGTCTGTGGCCTGCCAACCAAAGTGCTGTTTGAATTATTCAGAGAACACAATATGTGTGTGGAGGGTGGAGGAGCCCACAGGCAGCTTCGTGCCAGCAGCTCCTGCAATGGGGTTGTATTTCCCTCCAGTGAAATCCCCTGGAATGTGTGTTTTGGTCAGTATATGCAAATCCTGTATAACTACAGATACAAATGTACAACATTCTTATTTTGGGGAGAAAGTTAGAAACTTTAAAATATTTTTTCCATTCTAAATCAGAACAAAAAGTAAAAATTAAGAAAACTGTGAAGAAAAAAAAAAATTCCAGAAGTTTTGGTGCAGAACTGAGGAGCTGCTCAATTATTTAGACAAACTGAAATATTTGTGTTTCTTATTATTCTGTGTGGTTCTTGATAGCTGTTCAGTTGGGTTCTCTCCACCATGAATACCCTGTTTTCCAAGGATAAAAATTCCTGGCCCTGCTGTGACCTGAAGCTGCCCCTTGAACTGAGGCAAGGACAGCTGTGGGAGATGCCAGTCCCAGCCCGTGCCCACAGCTGGCTGTGCTCCTGCTGCAGATCAGGGCAGTGACTGGCTGGAGCAGGGCTGGGTGCTTGGGATCATCACCGTAACTGTGCCACCGGTGTGTCACAGAACAGGGGACCAACCAAACACAGCACTGCTCAGGAGCTGGCTTAGTGCTCCTCTCTCTGCCTAATCTCTCATCCTAGCTGAGCAGGCGGGAGCGCTGGAGCCCTCTTCCCTGGCATGGAGATTTAAAGGGAGCATCCCTAGGGACTCCTCTCCACATCTCTTTTCTATTTCTATTCATTCCTCAAACAAAGAAAACAAATATGAGCATGTGGCCCTGCTGCTCACAGGGTAAGGCAGGCACATTTATTTAAGGCACAGCGCTGTGAGATAAACCCAGGGCCGGTGGGAATCCATTGCCCCCGGCTGCAGGGGCTGCACGTGTGAGCAGCCTCGGGGCTGTGAGCTGGGCAGAGCACGGTGGGATGGAGGGGTTTGGAGCTGTGGCGTTGGAAGCACTCGGAGCTGGGGCTGATTCTGCTCAGGCCACGCTCAGGGAGCAGGGATGGGCTGGAGGGGCAGCGTGGGCAGCACAGCCCTGGCTGCTCTGCCAGGATCAAAGGCTGGAGGTGCAGGGACAACAGGTACTTAGCAAAGGTGATTGAAGAGTTTGCACAACTTCTGTGGAGGAGTTGAGAGAACGTGGCTGAGACGGTGTCAGCAGAGGACACGGATCCACTGCTGGGACGGGCCAGGTCTCGCTGCTGTTTCAGCCTCAAAAGGCAGTCCCAGGTCTCCTGGAGGTCATTGAGTCAAATCTGGAGCAAAGACATAACACTTGGACTTTGCTGGCAACTTGTGTTAGACCTAGAAAATTCTCTGGAGAAAACACGATGGGACTTTTAGGCTGGCAGAAGCTGGCTGGAGCCAGAGCTTCAGGATCTCTTGGCAGGAGCACACAGGCTTCTGGCTGAACCAATCTGAGCAGAATCAGCTGTGTGTGTACTTTGCCTTCCACAAAGCTGGCAGCTTCAAAAAAACAGTTCCATGGCTCTGCAATCTGAGCTGGCATTGCTCAGCACTTCCTTGGCTCCAAGATGGGGCTTTTTCTTAACTCAGGTTGCACAGGCTCCACCAGTACTTTCCTGATTGTTCTGCACAACTGGAACATGTTATGGCACAGTATTTGAGTGACAAAACTGAGAAGGGAGGGGGGAGGGCTAAGGCTGAGAATACCATGTTGTGTTTGAAAAACATGAAATAAATGAATAGCAATCAATTGCTCTGATGCTCATCTTCATGTATGACACCAGCTTTTGCCAGCTCAACAGCTGGCACCAAAGTTTTACATTTCCTCTACCTCCAGCTTGTATTTGCCATGTGGCATTGAGGGAGGCCATGGCACCACATTATTGTAGAAACAGCTCTTCCCTGTATCCTTCAACACATGGTGCTCAGTAAAGCCCGATTTCCAGGAGTGCTCAGCACGCCCGGTATCTGCTGAAATCAGTGAAGGCTGTGCTTCATAGAGAAAGTGCTCTGCGGAGCTCAGGTGCTTCCCAATGAATACTTAAAATTAGCAGATGTTTCGGACCTGAACATGTCAGGACTGTTGTTGCCACCTCTAAAATGGGAATAGTGAAATACCTTTGTCTGGCAAAACAGCTGTGAAATGGGCCACTGGTATTTGTATTTGAGCATCTATCTGATACTATCGGGAGGAGCTGCACAGAAAAGCCCTTGAGGAAATTAATCATTGTGCATTCAGAGGAGGGTGTGAATGGAGTGCCAGTAAACAAGGCCCAGGTCCACACTGTGGACAAAGAGGAGCAAACAAAATCCTGCGTGGTTGCTCATTAGCCGAACACCTTCCGTTCTGTGTAGGGAAACAGGAGCATGGGATCATGTAATTAAAGATTGTATCTTGGCGTGTGTGCACAAGAGGCCTGAATTAAGGTGGTGGCTGCAGCCTTAGTGCTGGCCTTTCATAACTTGCAAGCCCTTGACTTTGTAACCTCAATAATGTTGCTTTAGTGTATTTTTGTGTGTGTAATTTAAATCGGCAGGACCTGAAAAGGAGCCTTCTGTTCATCAGTGCTATTGTTAACAAATGATTTTGGGATGAAAAATCAAAGCAATCTCTTTGCCATAGAAGTGCTTTCACACAACATATCTGGAGCAGACAGCAACTTGCTCTGCTATTGTTTTCCTTCCTCTGCACCCATCCGGAGCATCCCCCAGCCTGGCACCGCCTTTCATCCTCAGGCTGTTGCACAACCGCTTTTGCACAACACTGAACCACTTTGTTTTCAGATTCCAGAGAGATGCAGGAGGCGATGCTTTGCAACTGTTAAGAAAACAAAGCAAACAAAACAAGATTAAACCTTTCTGTGGAGGTCTTGTGGCTTGAAGGAATTGCTGGGGTTAGTGGATGGGCTACTGCACCCAATATAGTTGACATCATGGCTCTCTTCACCAGTCCCTTGTGCCTTAAAATACCGTAATAGTGACTTTGAGAATCCTTTTCTCTTCTGCAGTGTGCTCTACACCTGCCTTCCTTTCTCCCTGGTGTTGTTTTAAGAGTGTTGGCAATTTTTTTCCTCCTAGATAAATGCTTTTGAGGAACTAATCGTTCATCAGAAGAACACACAGTACATTTAACTATTCTATCTGGAAGTAAATTAAGGTTACTATAAGCATCTCATTTTATTTTCTGATTTTGAAAGATTAGAGGGACTGGTCAGTGCATTATTTTCAGACCTTTACATCTTGTTGTTTCTGCCAGAATTAAAACAGCAAATTCTGAAACATGAGTTATTGCGGTTTTGGGGCATTTTCATCCATCAGCTGTAAAAATTCTTCCCCAATGTAACAGAAACACAGTAGGAATTGATGGGGACTGTCAAAATTTGACGGGAAATTTGGTACCCTCAGACTGGCATTGTTTCTGAGGGGTTTGGGTTCAGTTTGTGCATGTTGCTGTCCTGGATTCCCAGCTGCCGATTCCCCGTGTGATGCTTCCCTGGGAGGGTGGGGAGGCCCTGGCACAGGGTGCCCAGAGCAGCTGTGGCTGCCCCTGGATCCCTGGCAGTGCCCAAGGCCAGGCTGGACATTGGGGCTGGGAGCAGCCTGGGACAGTGGGAGGTGTCCCTGCCCATGGCAGGGGTGGCACTGGGTGGGCTTTGAGGTCCCTTCCCACCTAAACCAGTCTGAGATTCTGTGCTGGCCAAACTGCAGGATTTCTCTCAGCTGTGCCCTGCAGGCATCCTAATTTCTTGCAAGCTAAACTTCTGTACCCAATGTCCTGGGTGAATGTGGAGGGGGTGGTTTTGCCATCGTTTCTGTTTCTGTGCCATTCCCTTTGGCTGTTTCTTGCTTCCCCTCACGTCCAGTCCGTCCCTCGGAGCTGCTGCAGCTGACAGCAGGCTGGGGGGCCGGGCTGTCCTAGGCTGGGGATGGAACTGGCAAAGAATTTCAAATCGACTTTTGTAGCTACTGAAAATGTATTTTCTTTCCCCTTAATTGGCTTTTTCCTGCTGCACTAGTGTTCCTGATCAAATGAGAACTGTTTGTTCCTTGAAAGGCTCCAGAAGTGCCTTTCTTAGAGTTCTGTTTGACACGGACGTTTGGGTGTCTGAATAGTGAACGGGGCAGACTGGCAGCTTCAAGCTTGATTTTCTAAATATTTGTGTTTTAAGTGAAGCATTACACTGACATTTCATGTCTATTTGACGTTTTAAAAAAATGTCTAATTTCTTTGTACTTTACTGTTGGAGTGAAGTATAAATTGTTGGGCTCTGATATAAAGCTGTAGAGGACTTTAGCAAGAACTTAAGGAGAAAATAATTTGAATATTGTCATAGACTGTTGCAATTGTTATTTGGTTTAACTAGCACTGCAATGTAAACTACTCCTGTTTTTAATAATCAGGTTTTTTAAGTTGTATTTTACTGAGGTCACATTCAGTACAAATTCAGAAAATAAGTTTTTACAACACTGGAATTGTAACAATAATCCACAAGGATGGTTTGGAAAGGTCAAGGCTTGAAATCCCTGAGCAGCACCTGAAATGTCCATCCAGAGAAATTTCTGCAGTGCATTTGCTACACACTGCATTTACAGTGTTGTTTTTCATCCAGCATTCCCACAGAAAGACCCTGTAATAAGGAGTGGAACAGAGTTATTTACATGTCGTTTTTAAGTTGTTGTCAGAAGGCAGGGGTGGGAGGGAAGGGCAGCGATGGACTGGCTCTGGGGTGAGGTTCATGGGGGTGATGCGTGTACCCCACAAAGCTCTGCCCTGCTGCCACGGAGGGTTTGATTTCTAATCAATGAGTTGTCATTTACGTAGCAAGAAGATGGACTTCACCGACATAAATCAGGCACAGCTCCCTGAAAGACTTGATGAGAATGCAGCGTGTCCTTCAAGCCTCCCACCTTGAGAAATGATCTGATGGGCTCAGGGGCTGCTTCTCCTCCCCTCAGCCGGGGCAGGGCTGGGCTGAAGCTGCGGGTGCTGGTTGGAGCTGGGTGATTGCAGGGCCACCCCGCCGGCAGGAGCCTGCTCAGCGCCGCGGGCCCTTCCCTGCCTGGGCACCTGCAGCGGGATCAGGCTGATTAATGTGCCCAGTAGAAATAAAACAAATGGAAATTTTTTTAGATTATACAGTACACTCATAAATATTAATGCACTTTTGTATTGAATTGCGTGTAATTACATATTATGCATTTAAGTCACCTTCCTGATACACTTAAGGCACTTTACTGATGAAAGATATCTCTAAATAAGATGGTTTTAAACTGTGCCTAATATGTTTGTAGGATTTACTTAATAATGTGTGGGCTTTTATGCTGGCAGGAGAGGAGAAAAACCTCCATTAGAGACGGAATGTGTTCGTGGGGTCGGCTGCTCAGGCTGAATCCACTCCATGGGTAGCTGCTGAAAAATACGTCTCGACATGAAATATTACTACATCTTCTTATCTATGTAGATAAGGTCTGTGCAGTCCTGTCACCTTAGAGTAATTACAGCTTATTACTCTAATCATGATGATGCCTGAAGTCTGTAATTAAGATTGTGCTGGCTAATGTACTAGCACACGGCATGGTACAGCTATTGTCCTATCTAAACAAGGGAAAGATAAAAATGGGATGAGAGGGAAAGGGCAGCAAGTGGGGAAGTGATTTATGCAGGGCCGTGGTTCCCAGCCAAGCGCTGCCTCCATGGAGCCCAGAGGCTCCACAGGGCAGAATCTGAGACAATCCTGGGCAGTTTGCACCCTCAAACATGAGGAGAACACTCCAGGAGAGCTTATTCAATCTACTCTTACTGCATCCTCTCCTCCTGTGTCTAAGATTTATTCTTTTATCATGTCCTCTTGCCGTCAAGTCTGCAGATGAAGAATTTAATACATATTTCTAGATACATATTTCTTTTAAGGCCAAGTCATGTCTCTGTTGAAAGCCATGAGAGGCTCTACCCACAGTTGTCTCACGAAGGGTCTGACCCACAGCACTCTGTAATGTTCCCTGCAGAGGTGTCAGCTGGTGAAAAGCAGATGGCTTTTCTGGAGGAACAGGGTTGTTTGAACACCAATCTTTATGGCTAAATTTCATAGCAAGCCCACCCACCAAACAGGGTTTAAGGCCCCTTTCACAAGTTAGGCACGTGTGGAGCTCCTTTGCCTCCATTCGCTTGTGAGTAGAAGAGGAACCTTATTTTTGAACATCCCTGCCAATCGTTCCTTCTGCCTTGGGAGGGGCCTTTCCATCCAGTCTGGGGAAGGCGTTGTGGGTTTGGTGTCACTCCTCTTTGCCACAGGTGTGTGAGCAGATTCCTTTCTCCCAGTTCTCATGAGCTCCACGTTCTTTAGGTGTATCTGACAATTGTGAAGCCTCCTGCAGTTGCCTGGAACGTGGCTCTGAGGAAGGGTTATCCCAGGTACACCCACAGCGATCTGCTGAGTCTGACCCATCTCACGCCCCCCTTAAAGCTAATAGGAACAAGTTATTTCTTGATGGAAGTGCCTGGCCCCATTACACATTTTATAAGCTTCTGGAAGCCTGCCACTGTTTCATTTAGATCACTCACAGCTGGGGGAAAAAAATCCCACAAAAGCTACTTAGTCATTAGAAGAATTTTTTTTCCCAGGAAGTTTCCCTTTGTTCACTCCTTCAGCCTTTCACATTTAGAGTGAATCCCATTGAAAAGCATTTGTATCTACAAACATGAGCTCTGTGTTTTAACAGAAGGCTTTGCTGGTATAATGTTCTACTCATAAAACATTGGATTTTTTTTATACTGACCTGGAAAAAAATGCTTAGCAGCATGATGATAGCTATCCTGAGTTACAAATCAGTTCTAACATAAAATACCTATCATTTTATAACCTACCCTTGCTATCCAGGAGGTCCAGGTGTGTTTGTGGATGCTGTAGTTTTACGAAGCTGTTGAAGGTGAGCCCTGGTGAAATGGTTACTGCACCTGAGAATTTCCCTTCCTGCATTTATGGCACATAGCCAAACCTAAAACCTTCCTGCGAAGGGAGGCAGAAGGTGTGCTGAGAAAAGGGGTTGTTCTTGCTTTTCATTTCCTTGGGCAGCTCCGTAGGATCCCTCAGCTTGTGCACAAGGAGATCCCAAAGCATTTCAGGAAGATCAGTGCTACTACTGAGCTCTTTTTCAGTAGAGCCAGGGAGGAACCGGCGCGGAGACACAGGAGGTGTCAATTACTAATCCTGTGTTGTAGCTAAGGATGCTCAAATTCTCTTTCATGAGGTTGGATAAGGCTCCTGACTTTTTGGATATGAGTAACACTGTGAAGAAAAGCCCAGGGTATGTCCTGTGGTGTCTTAGGTGAAGAAAAGGTAGAAAAAATGTCTTACAGCTTCTGTTCAGTACTCCCATCTTTAATGCCTGTAAAATCATTCCCTTTGCTAAATATCAAATTTGAACAATGACTGTCTTCAGTTTAATTAATCATCTCATTGGTTTCAGTTATGAATTTTGTGAAGCTCTTGTGTTTTAGAGAGTCATTTAGGGAGCAGTCTTTAATTAAAGCCAAACTGCTTTTTGCCTTTAGGCATGTTTTTTTGCATTAAAAGGTGCCATAATTTGAATTATATTCTCCTGAGCCTCAGTCTTTATGTGACACAGGGACCAACAGCCTTTCCTGCTGTCAGCTACAATATTAAGTGACAATAAACAACAGCTGAAAGGCTCACAAGATTACCCAGCACTTTATGGTGGGCATGGAAGCTCCTGGTCCAAGCAGCACGTTAGCAGAAAGTGCTGAAAGCATGACCCTGCCTCAGTAACCGCCCCTCACAGGGCAGCACCAGACCCTGACGTGGGCACTTCTTGGAGTAGATGTGACTCAGCACATGGCATTTATTGGATGCACAATATGCACTCAATAATTAACATCTTTCCAATAGCTTCTCATTCTTCTCTCCTGATGAATTCTCCAGCCTCCTCCTCCTCTGCCTTTAATTCTGTGCTATTGAGAAAGACTCATTTCAAGTGGCATTCATCTGAAATGAAAACTGGGATTCTGTGTGTTGCAGGTTATTTGTAAGAAAACAGCTGTGGGCTAAGTGACAAAATTCACATTTGTGTTACAAGAGTGGAGTATTTTTTATAGACAGACATTGATTCTGGGGGTTAAAGGGTCAGTGACAAAGTTTTCAAATGCAAGTTGCTTTTTTCATGCACTTTTCACCCCTCTCCCTGAGATCTGGAAATCTACTGCTTAAGTAAGGCTTGAGGGAAATGTGCCCTGAAGTCAATGGAGATTCATTGGCCGTAATTGGATTTAGGTCAGCTCGTGCCTTGGCTTCTCAAATACAAGGAATAATAAGAATAAATACTGAAAAGTCAAGCATTGTTTAAATCAAAATAGATTGTTCATTTAAACATTATAAACAAATGCTGTCTTCTAAATGTGTGCTCTCTTGATACATGAGGTGCTTTTGAGAATTGAGGTTGACTGTATGAAGTCTCAAAGAGGATGTGTCTCCTTCCGTGCACTCACTTCATCCTGCCAATTTTATTTAGCATTTGCCTATCTTTTGATTAAGAGGACACCAGTGAAAAGTGGGTTTTTCCCTTTTCTGGTGACTGCAGCATTGCCCTGACAGTGCTTTGTTGGTCCCCTGGAACCAAACCAGAGCTGTAGTTTGACCACTGTGTTTTTCTGCTCTTCTCCCTCTGCAGAAGGACGTAGCTCTGAAACCTCAGGAACGTGTGGAGAAGCGACAGAATCCTCTAGCCAAGAAGAAACGGGAAGCACTTACCAATGGGCTGTCGTATCTTCCAAAGAAGAACAGACTCCACCACCACCAGTACAGCTCCGACCGGGAAAATGACCGGAACCTGTGCCAGCACCTTGGGAAAAGGAAGAAGTTGCCGAAGGGCCTCAGACAGGTGGGAGACAAGTTTCCTGCAGCGGGGAGGGAGGGCTCTGCCCGTTGGCTCATGGTATGTAGAAGCTGATTTCTCATTTTGTGGGATCACTTATTTTAATACTTCTGCAGTTGTTTTGTTCTTGGGCTCTTGGGTGCCACGTGCAAGTGGTCTGTTGATGCTGATCTGATTAATAAATGTGTTAAGGTGGGAAGAGCTTTCCACAGGCTGGCTGTGAGACTGTCAGGGCGAGCAAATGCGGTCTCTCTGTGATTGCAAGGCCAACTTTGTCCTATAAAGACCTCCTTGTCTTCAGGCTTTGTACACAGAAGCAGGAGACCCCTCTCAACATCCAGGGTGAGGTGAGGCAATTGCAAGAAGAGCAGCTGTTGATCAAGGCAAAGCTCTAAAACTAATTAGAGTGCGAGGAGCTCATTTGTGGGGTGTCAGTGGTGCTGGTGTCTCTTCCCCTGGGTTACTGATCACCCACCCTAAGCAAGAACTTCTGCCTTCCCAACAGTGGTGGGAAATGAGCAAGGAACATCCATGGTTGCAAAGCTTGAGGCTGAAAACATTGGATTCATCTTCATGACTGTGCAGTGTTGTGCTGGTTATGTTTTTAAAAGAAGAAAGTGTGACAAGTGTGATTTCTGTGATGCTGGTAATAGTAAATAGTAGTAGTGACAAGGTCAGTTTTTGCCTGTATTGGAGTGATATTAATGACTCTTGAACCAAAATTTAAGCGTTCAGTGGGGATGGTTGATATTCATGGAATCAGTTTTCATCCTTGTTTACTGCAAGCCAAACATTGCATTGCAGAGAAACTTGTAGAAAATAGGGAGAATTCACTGCTTCTCATTTTGTGAGTTCAGGGAGATGGAAGGAACATTGAGGATGACAAGTATGCTGACTTGTATTCAATTTTGATATGCAGAGTTAGAGAAGCTGGGAAGAAATAGGTTTTCATGATAATTTTGAAGCCTATATGTTAAGCTGTATATAGGAATAAAGTAAGAGATTATACAGTACTTCAGCAGAGCAAAGAAACTGTAAAATGCCTGTTCTACACTACCGGCTGTTAAAGGTGTTACTTCTGATTTAATTTGACTTGGTATTTCAAAGGAAGGTGGGGAATACTCTTCAGGACAGTTGATGCAATGATTGCATTATCAGTAGATACTGAAGGCTGCTGTGTTTCCTCGACTGTTTCCTGTGCTCACTGCGTGGTCTCTGTTCTGTTTTGGTCTGTCAGCTGTGTCTGCTTTGGGCAACGGGACCGACTGTTTGCACTGGGAACTCTCCTAGTGGGGCCTAATGTCAGGCAGAACCTTTCTGCCCAGAATTTAATCTGTGAGGGAAATTGGCCTCCCTCCAGATGGAGATTATTTGTGAGGTTGTGTTTTTGGGAATAAATATGCATTGGCTTGAAAGGTAATGACAAATTGACAAATTGTTGACAAATTTCATGGAAAGTGCTTTTCCTTTGAGCTGATAAATCTGAGTACTCTGCTTAATTCCTAAGGGATAAGACTGAGAGGAAATAAAGTATCTTGCTCAATATAAATGTAATACATCTGGTGGGGGTAGAGCTCCTCAGATAAGAACATTTTAGACTCATGAACAGTGTAGGTGCTGACAAACCCATGCGGCTTTGGCACTTAACATGGAAAAAAGGTGTCATGGAAAAGACTACAAAGTTCCTTGAAAAGACATGCCCACCACCTATAGAGAGAGTTTTGGGTAAGCATTTTCTGACCTCTCTTAAGACAGATGGTGAAGACCACAAAAGGAGGAGATTGATAATTCTGAGAGTGGTTTTTTTTGATCATGTTACACTTTTCCTCCTCAAGTGACTCTTGGCTGCACACCCTGGGTTGCCTTCCCCATCCAGGTCCATCCTGCTGAATTCCTGGGCTCCTGAAGGGGAAGTAGATCTGCTTGTCAACCTTGTCAGATGGCAGTGAGCCAGGCACTGGGGCCACTGTGGTTTGTGTGTGACACAGCAGGACTGTCCGGAGCCACTCAGAGTTCAGGAGGCTTCTGCATGTATACAATGTCCTTGCTATATCAGGGCTTTACATTTGATACATAAACAATTTATCCTGCCTCTCCTGTCTCTGGGGGAATCCTGAATTGTCACCTGTGATTACTGTAACTGGATGGCAGGATGCAGTCTCAGAGCTGTCACTTGCATTCCCGTGCTCGCATAAGACCTTGGCTGCAGTCTGTCCTTGTTGGGAAATGTTTTATACCTGGAGATCTCGTTCATAGTTTTTCCAGTGGTTGACAGTCCTGTTGGATATGCTTTCCTGTGAAATCTGTTATCTGCTGGAAGTAACTCTCACTGCAGGATTTAGGGTATGAAGCTCCCTTGTCAAACAGATTTAGTTGAAGTCAGCTACTGAAAGCATTGCTAATTAGTTTTCAGAGAAAATCCTTGCAGTATTCATGCAGGTATTTATCCAGCTCTGCTGAAATGCCTACAGGTTTATTGAAATCCAGAAAATGTGAAACTGTAGGTTAATTAAGGCTCATATTTTACTAGCGAGAAGACTTTTGAACTCTGCTTTGTGAGCTTTTATAAATGTACTTATTAAATGCCTCAAGGAAATTTTAGTTGGCGTTAAGCAAACATAAGACTCATCAGAATATTTCTCCAGCGTTTTAAATTTAATTTCCTTTACGTTAATTGGGGGTGGCATGTTTTTATGTGCTTTCTGTAAAAATCATTTGGAAATCTTAAAGTGAACATTTTTAAACTAGTAAAAGGGTGGCAAACATTTTTTAATGGGTTTTAATGAGATTTTATTCCTCGAGGTCTGAGCACAGTGGGGCATACCAGGAAACAATGAGCTTTCAGGGCAGAAGGAGGGTTGAGAGTATTTTGATAATGAGGGGGAAGGATTACTTCTCTTTGTTCAGTGGGTGTGTGATTTGCAAAGAGCAGAAGACATTGACTTTTGCTACCTCCATTTCTTTCACTGTTTTCTTCATCTGCTGGGAGATTCTTGCATCTTCTTGCAGAAGAGGATCATCTCTGGATGTGCTTCTAAACCAGCAGTGTGTGTGTTGGGCGAGGGGTGCCTTGGCTGGCTCATGTGTGCACGACAGCCAGCGGCTGCTGGGCTCTGCTTTCGCCACCTGATTGCAGAGACGCTTCCAGAATATCAAATCCCAGTCCCAGATACTGCAGGAGTGCAGGGAAGGAGACAAATGGTAATAAATAGGGGGTGGATGATAAATAGAGGGAAGAAAACTCATGATGGAGAGATGAATTAGGAGGTAAATGTTAATGAGATAAAGGAAAAATGGGAAGAACAGCAGAAGATACACTGCTGACTCTGGCAGTCCCCAGCTACAAGCATTATAAACCATTAGCTTTCACCTCGTAGTCCATTACATGAATCAATTAAAGGGGAGGGAGGGGAGTGTTGAAGCTGTTCCTTCTCAGAATGAAGTCCACGATCCCCTTGGCAGTCTCACCCTGAATCTACACATCCTAAATTTGAGACTGCTGAGCCCTTGGCTGGCTGATCTGGACAGCCATCGTTGTCCCCTGCCGTTGTCGTCCCCCGTCATCCTCGCTTGAGAGCACCGTGCGGTTCCCTGCGTTGGGATTTAGTGCCAGCACACTCGTCCCCCGGTGCAGAGGTGCTCGTGTGCCTCAGAGCAGCAAAGCTGTGGTGCGGAGGGTGAAATCCCCGTGTGGCCGAGCCTTTGCTGCAGTCAGGATGGCTGGGGCGGTTTCCCAGGCCTGCCTGCACACGGCGGCTCCCGGGAGCCGGGCGGGAGGTGCTGTCAGCTCCCCGGGCTGCGGTGACACCGGCCGGGAGCGGAGCAGATGGGGTGGATTGTCACCGGCACTGCGATCCCGGGGAGAGCTGACTGTGGTGACAAGCGATTTACAATGTGCTATTTACAGTTTGGGTTTGCAGGCTCTCAATGACATCCGAGTGCTCTTTAGCAACTGCTTTCATTACTACTTTTCTAAGAGCTGCTAATTGAAAATGAAATTGTGGGTGGGCTCTGGGAGTGCCGTAGCAGCTACAAGTATTATACACAGCCACGGAGAACTGTTTCATTTCTTGGACTCCCTACTGCAGCTCTGTGCAAGGGAAGAAATGGGGATCTATTTGTGCAGTGTGAGGTCGGACACCTTGGAAATCCTGCCTACAGCATGCATCACCCGGAGTGAGTGATAAAGGCTCGAACCTCCTTGTACATAGCTGCTGGGATTTGGGATTCCTTTACTGGCAGCCAGTGGATTTCAGTGACTATAAAACTTCTGAAGATCAGGAAGGAACCTGGGCTGTGAAACTACCTCGAGCAGGGCAACAGAGGGGATTGGAAGCTGTGTGTGGGATTTTTGGGCTAGTTTTGCACTGCTGGAGGTCTGGCTTTGTATGAAGTGACAGGAAACATCACTACTGACTGGTAGAATGTGGGACAAAGTCACTCTGCCTTGGGAGTAGTACCAGCCAGGATCAGGTCAGCAGGGATATGGCCAGGCATTGGTGGAAAGGGAGATAATGTTCCCATTCAGTCTGTAAAGGGAGAAGTTGCTTGGTTTGGGGTTTTTTTCAGATTCCAAATGCTAGTGCAACCACTTTGAAATGAGTGGATTTGTTGTTTGTGCTGCAGCCTACACAGCGTGGTTTGGTTCTGTGCCAGTGTTGCCAAAAGTTTGAAGGCACCTACAGCAAGTGTCACCAGCAACAGGACTTGCAGGGGCCACTGTTTTAACGAAACTGTGTTGGTATCGTGTCACTCAAAGCACTGATGATTAGTCTAGCATATCAAACAGCATTTAATTTGAAAAACAAACAATGAAATGATGAAAAAAATCGGAGTGCAGCTCTGAAAGAATAGAAAGATGCCATGTCTGGGTAGCTGTGCTTTGAGGTTACATCACAGTGATGCTCATGTGATAAAGGGAGATGCGTAGATCTGGGCTCTGAGAAGCCTTTGTAGGACAGAAAAGGGGAAGGAGGTCTGTGGGGAAGGGGTGAACGGATGGGGCTTTGCAGAGGTGTAGGCTGGGCTGTGTGGGGTTTTTGAGGGGTAAATGTTACACATGGTGTGTATATAGAGGGGGATGCCTAGAGAGGGGGCAGGTTTTGTGAGTGAATATCCTCTGTCTCTGCTAATGTCCAGCTCAGTTTATCCAGCCCACCATCGTGCTTGCAAATGCTGAGTGCTTCATGCTGGCCAGTTGGTAATTCCACCCTTGGCAGGGGCCCTCTCTTTATTTTCACACATGCACAGTGTGTGGATTCCTGTCTGTGTGGGAGCATGTCCTGAAAGCTGGGCTGCCATTCAGTCCCTTTCTTGTTTCCCGTTTGGAAACTGCCGTGGGTGACAAACAGTGCTTGAATTACAAGCATTTTGTGATTCTCGACTGCTGTTTGCCTCTGATCAGAGGCCACAGAAATCTCCAGCTGCACTTAACCCGCAGTCACCGTATCCAGTGCGTCATCTGTGAAGGCACCCAGCTGCTCAAAAGCATCCAAACAACTTCTGGGCCCTGATAATATATAATTGAGCTCAATGGGCACAGAAAAGATTGTTGTTCTCTGCAGAAAGGACCGAAAAATGATGTGCGTGGCTTCGTGCGCCTGTTGCTCCGCACTGCGCATCCCCCCCGGCTTCCCCGAGTTCCTGAGTGGCACTTTGGATTCCAGGAGAGCCCACACAAAGCCAGGCTCGGGGAGTGCTGAGCTGGTCCTGGGACGCTGCTCTCGGCCGGGCCAGGGCTGTGTCAGCCCGAACAAACACCTGCAGTCATTGATCGGCGCTCGGGGAGCTGCCACTCCACGGAACGTTCGCCCGCAGTGACGTGTCACAGGCGTTCCCCCCTTATAATCACCAGTTTCACCTGCAATTTTTCAATAAGCTATTGAATTATACCTCTCTAAATGATACACTGCAAATCCAGCAGGTCCTAATTGCTAATGATGGTTCTGAAAGACTTTCATTTGACTGTAATTAGGTTTGCAAGCAATCAGCTGCCCTTATCAGGATGGAAACACATATAATGTAAAATACAGGCTGGTGGGAACGGAGCGTTTTCTTAAAAGGAGGAGGGAAGAGGAAGATGTTTTATTAGCAGAAGCTGTGACATATTTTAACACCTTGAAAACATCATGTGTGAAATTAATTCTGCTCAGTATTATACCATCTGGCAATGTTATTGTTCTGTATATATTGCCACATAAAGTGTGCTTTTTTTGTCTGGGTACGAGCCTGTGTTTGAAATAGTAATCATGAGTCAAATTGATTACTAAGGATTTTAACCCTGCTAGATGGCTTAAAAAGACATTTTGGAAGTCCCAGGAACTCAAAATGGCTTCTCCATGGAGAGCTTCCCTTGCAGGGCTGATGAGGGTGGAAGAAAAGGGCCTTGTTTTTGCCATGCCCCTGTCCTGTGAATGAGTGTATGTGCCCAAAAGTTAGAGGTACTCTACCCAGATCTTGTTTATTGATGCTGAAGTAGAAAATGCCTGTATCTCAGCCTCAGAACCATTGTATTGCTGTGATGGTTTGATCCTGTCTGTGTGCTGTTGTGTGCACTGTCCAGCTCGGAGCCTGCTGTGTGTAAGCAGCTTCTGCACCAGTGTAGGCACTGAGTCCCCAGATGTAGATGCAGAACAATAGAAGCTTAAAACTCGGTTAGAGGCTGGTGTTTGGCCACTCTGGATGAAGTATCAGCTGTTGGGCAGTGTGGATTGTCCCTTAACCAGGACTCAGAATGGCCTTTAGCACGTGACGATGGTGACCAGCGTGATTGTTGTAATACTTCTGAATGGTGGAGCTTGTACAGCCAAGGAGGAGCGTGGAGGAACTCAGGTCATACTGGACACAGGAACAAGCAGTGGGATATTAATATCTCCCCCATCCTTTCTCTGAAGCTGGTGGTGTGAGCTGATCACCCCGGGCTGTGGCAGAGGAAGGGTTTCTTTGCCTCCTGTGCTTGCGCCTGCCGTTGCTGTTGTATTGCGGGTGACCGGGCTTGCAAGAAAATGAGCAATGTTGGCATGTTTTTATTTCTAATGCAAATACTGCCACTCTCTCTGCTCTGCCCTGCTGCATCTCACTTCATCTTTTGGCTCCAGTTTGCTCTGAGATAGAGTTGCAGAGATGTCACCATGCTGTTACCTGACCAGGTAATGCTGTGGCAGAGGAAGCGCCCCTGTGTGCACCACCCACCCAGTGTGACACAAACTCCCAGAAAATTCCAAAGTGAAAAAAAGGAGATTAGAAACAGTCACTTTTGGGCCAACCTAACTATACTAATCAATTAGATCTCTTGAGAATTTTAGTAAAAAAAAAAAAATTCTTTTGCACAGAGCAGCTATTGTCTCTCAGGATTATCTTTTTTCTTTTAATGTTGGCACCCTCCTTTAATTGAAAACGTAAATGATTGTTAAACGTGCCAGGAAGTGAACCATATTTTAAATGTTCAATGCAATCAATTGCTGTCTTAAAAGTTTCCATGCGTGTTACCAGTAAGGAATTAAACAAAAAATTAATTTTGACTGAGTCTGCCTGGAGATAAATTAAATGCTAGCTTAAGTATTATAAGACAGTATAATAAAGTGACCATTTTTAATTTAAAAAGGAAGTCATCCAGAACTTTTTAAAATATTTTTTTGTATTCTAGAAATAAATTTAGGCCGAGACTTCTAACCTGTACTTTTGCCTACGAATTAATTGTAAGCACAGCAGTTCATCCTCAAATTTGTTATGAAAAATTAGACTGTTGAAGTTATGTTACTTGGTTGTTGTTTTCTCCTCTACAAACGGAGTATTCACCGGGGCAGGAGGTGTGGGAGTGATGGATTTTGCTGTGGCTGTGGCTCCCAGCAGCACAGGGGTGGGTTTGCAGCATTGCTGTGGTGCAGGGCTGCTGGCAGGAGCAGGGGCTGCTGTAGGGGGGGGCACAGGGAGGCCGTGGTGCCCCACTGCGAGTGCTGTGAGCTGGGACGAGCCACAGGAGCAGCAGAGGAGCCCCTCCCATGGATGCTTAAACTCTTGCTTAGGCTGTTGTACCCTTAGGTCCAGCTCCTGAGTGCCATAACTCCATGGATTCAGGGCACAGACCTAGGCCATGGCTTTGGGAAATGTGTAGGGACACTTTCAAAGTGTCACTGAGCAGCACTGAGAGGAACCGTTCCCTTCCCAGGGCTGTGGAAGGCTCCCCTGCCGGGCCTTTCCAAGGGAAGCAGCAGTGCCTTGGATGGGGTAAGGGGGCTGTTTTTCTGTCTCTTGGTAGACTGAAGGCAGCACTCCTGCTTTTACAGCCGGCTCATTCCAGTCCTTCGGATGTGGAGGGAGGCTGTGACTGTCCTGGGCCTGAACAGCTGCGTCTGGGGCTGGGATTTATCACAAGTGGGGAGCCGAGGGCAGGGGAATGGCAGCGTGGGTGAACGGCAGTGTGCAGTAAATCCCTGTGAAATTCCAGGACTCAGCTCACACGATTGCTTTCGTGGTTTGCAGTGCTTTGGGGGCCATTGTGGAGTTTTTGAGCTTTCCCTGGATTTAGCCCGGCTGGCTCTGGCCAGCCCCAGACGCTGCATGGTGCACTTCTAAACCTTCTGCTGTTTATTTCATTTTGGCAAAAAGTGACCTGGGTATAAAGCTTAGGAAAATTATTGATAATCTTCCTCAACCTGGAGGAAATTGTTCTCTGCTTTGTGGGGTTTCACAAGTTGTAATGTTGCAATTTTATAAAATCAAGACATCTTAGTTTGTGCCCAAACCCACTGAAATGGAGCAAACTTTCCAACCTAAGTCCCCCATTTCCTATGTTTAATGCTGTATCAACAGTGTACGAGCTCTGTGCGCTAGGAAGGCCTCCTCTGCTATTAGCAAAATGTGCCACAGGTGTCTTTTTTTCTCTGAGCTTGCTGTACTCTTGGATAATTCCAAGGGATATTTGGATTGCTTGTGCAGCCAGTTGAAGAACGCAGTGTGGCCATTACTGCGTAAGGCCACAACTCCTAAAACAGACAAAACAAACTTTTCCTTTCCTTCTGACCTTTCCCTGCAAAAAATTTCGCTGCTCAGTATTAAAATACAGTGAGGTTCTATGAACAAAAATGAAAGCGCTACCCTTAAGAATTGTTATTAAATTTGCTACAAGAATACAAATATTTTTATAGAAGGTTGACTGCAGAAGTTACCGTGGTTTTGTGTTTCCAGTGCTGTTGGAAGTTTCTCTCTAATACCAGCAACACTGTACAGGCTGTGACAACATACCTACTCCTGATGAGTCTAATTTCCCATTTTTTAATCCAGCATAGGATCAGTTTCAGATTTAGCCATCTGTATTGGATCAGCTATTGAAGACTATTGAAATGAGTCACTCTGTTGTGAATGGACTTTCTTGAAAAAAAACAAACTTGTAGCAAAGTCCCCCTGTACTCAGGAGAGTGCAGGAACCTGTTCCTGGCCTTAGCTGCTTCCCTGGTGTCTGCCTTCTTCCGCTGCTGGCTCTGTGAGCTGCTTTCAAGAAAATGCAAATCTCCACTTTCTCCAGTTAAAGAAGAATTGCTATTACATTTTAATCATAATTCCTCCTAGCATGGACAACACCAGAAGATTGTGCTCTCTGTAGTCCAGCAAAACAAAGGCATAGGAATAGAGTGTTAGTCTTTCTAGATCCGTCCATGTGTGAACATCCTGAGACATCTCAGATCTATTTAAGGTAAAGTTTGACACAATATGACAGAGGTGTAAACTAGTGCAGGAAGTTAGGCTTTCAATCCAAAGCCTGCTCAGATCCTGCAAGAAATGGTGGGAGAAGGAAGTAGAAAATAATTGGTTTGCAGGCACAAGTTGATTTATGTCATATAAAAAGCCAAGGGCCATTCCAGTCTCTGACAGCAAAGACTGAGTCACTGACCTCAAAGTTCCCATGTCCTGTGTGCCCATTCCCAGGTGGTGGAGTTACAAATGATTGTAAAGGACCTGTGGGCTTAAGAAAGAAGAATTGAGTTCTCTCTCATGCAACTCTTTTCTGCATGAACAGAGAAACAAGAGAGAAAACCCCAAGTCTGCTCATAAAATGCTGTCAGGTCTAAGCCCAGCTTGCCCTGCTAAACCCTGTCCCCAGGCTCAAGTCCTTAAATCAATAAAAATAATACACCTAAGAATGGGTATAGAACTGGAAGCTGATGTTTGATACCCTTCCTTGATATTTCAGGTTGGCTTTTTCTAAATATGTTAACAAAAATATTTCTATCAGAAAGCAGGTAGATTTTATCCTAGCTGTCGGAAGCAACAGATGTTTGGTGTATGAACTTTCTCCCTGGTACTTTTATTTTTGCCAATGATGCTCATCATTTCCTTCTGAACAGGTTTTATTCTGATCTAGTTGAACAAAAAATTTTCCTACTTTTATAAATGAAATAAAAATTGAGTGCCCAAAGCACGTAGAGGGTTAATAAAAATGGAAATTCCGTTAAAATCACCAATCAATCTGTTTAATGTTTTATGGTGTCCCCTCCCCCCAACACGTGTTCTTTTCTTGTAAAGCACCTTATTGCTTCCTGCTTGTTTACCAGCTTTTAGCAAGTCAAGCAGCATTCAAATTGCTTTGATGTTAATTATATAACCTGCTCAATAGGGCTTGCTAGGTGAAGGAAAATAGCTCCTATGTTTAAGAAAATAAATTAATATCCAGACAAGTGCTCTGTGCTTTGGTTCTGAAGAAGGAAATGACAGGATACTGATGACTTAGTGTTGTGTTGTCAAATAAAAGCTGTATTTGCGTGGCATGATGCTCTCAGTTTGCAAGATTTGATATTGGTTGTCTTCACTTCTCTTGATGGTACAGAATGATGTGCTGAGGATTGATCCCGCTGACTGGAAAAGGAGTGAGTTCCAGAATCTCCTGTGCCAAAGTAAAAGATTCGAGAAGCAGGGATTCCACCTTAGCCCACAGAAGCTGTTACTAATGAGTCCTCGGGATGCTGGGTTATCCCAGCTGCTCCATTGCTCCTGCTCCGGACCCTGGCCCAGCCCGAGCTGCGCTTACTCAATTCAGTTCAGGTGCTGTTGCATTAACATTTGAGCTGTAGCTCAGGCTGAGGATTTCCAAAAAATGCTCTTAGAGTGTAGCAAAGCCTCGAGCAGTCTGTGCATGGCAGTGCCACGTGCTCAGTCAGTGCCCAGAGCTGACCCCCACGAGGGGCACGGCCGTGGTGCCGGGCTGGAGCTGCACCGGGACCTGACGTGGGCTCTGCAAGTCCCAGCCTCACTTCCCCGTGTTCATCCTGCATAGAAATGGTGTTTAATCTGAAAGAACTTGTCTACCAGTTCCTAATCAGGGCAGAAAGGTTTAAATGGAGAATTTGTGCAGGGTTTGGAGATCTCCAGATGAAAGGCTGTACCTGTGTGATGAATGAATGTTAATGATTTCTAATGCAAAGCACTGGAGCCATCGCAGCTGACTGGATTTGTGTGGAATCACTGGAGAGCAGTTCCCAGGAAGCAATGCAAACCTTCAGCTTATTAATGGCATTGTCTTTATAAATGAGTAACAGTACAGGGAGGGAGGCTGGATTGTGTATCGTTACAAAATGCTTTGGAAACATCTGAAGTCAGATTTGTGGTCTGATGCTTCCTGTAAGAACTGCAGTGTTTTCCATGATGGAAAGAATTTATTTCCAGTACTAAGGCTTGTGCTTCCAGTGTTTTACATGAACCTGGGCTTTAATATGCAATAAATACTGAAAACGATCCCTTCAAACTTTATTCATTATCATAATGATATATTTTGATATAATCATTACTGGTGGGCTATTACTGGTCTAAAGCGAGTACCAGAGGGTGTGTTGTTTCCAGAAGGAGTGAGTGTCAGGAGATTTTTGTGCTATTTTAGAGTGGTCATAAAGCATTTCCAGGAGTGGAGCTGTTTGAGACTGTAACATCGCTTAGGGGGAAAGAGATCTTACCTATCAATAGCAATGCAAGGCTTGTAATTTTAAGTCTTTCTAATTTAAATCATGAAAATCTGTTTTTCATGAATAATTCAGAACTCTGATTTAGTAGAATTATTTCCAGCCCGTGTATATTAAGCAGCCAACCTGCTATGCCAGTTCTGTTTTCAGACACTGTTGATGGGGGGTTTCTCTTTCCTGCAGAAAGGATCATCTTTGTCTGTTAGAAAATAAAGCTGCTGTGGTATTTTGTTCTTTTGATTGCACGAGGATTTTGCTTTAAACCTCGCAGGCTAAAATTCAAGCTGAAGAAAAATAAACCCCTTACTACAGGAGCTCCTAGAATTAAATTTGGAGAGAGTAAACCTTGTACTATATCCATTAGGAAAATGGCAGTATTCTTCCATTTCCTGATGTTATTCAATTACTTACCCCGCTTCCTGCTTTTAGCGTAAACTGTATATTTTAGCTCATGACCTTTGACAGCAAATTGAATCAGAAGTGGAGATGCAATGAAAGTGGGGTTTTTTAAAGACTCTTTAAAAACATGGGTGTTAGGAAATTTGGGGGTTTGTTTTGTTGTTTGTTTTGGGTTTTTTTAATAAACCTCACTGTGGATTTTGTAATATAATGCTATTTGCTTGGAAAGAGGAAATTGAAGTTAATGTCCTTCCTCCTTTGCCCTGGAGAAAGCACAGCCTGCATAGCTGCTCTTGTTAGTGCTTGCCTGCTGAAATTAGCATTGCATATTTTTGTTAATACCAATAAAAGTGGAGTTTGTTTAATTTAGAATCAAACCCTTGTTTGGATTGGATTAGCACTTTAAGAAAAATATTTAACTTGTAAAGTGGTGCAACACAGGTCGATCTAATCTTTAGCTCCTCCAAGATGGTAGCTCATTTACAAGCTTTAGATCCTACTATTTCCCTTACACTTGTGAATAGTGTTAACATTAAAAAACCCCAAACCAGTGCATTCATCTGAAGCTTTCCAACACAGGCATCCCAAAACATCCAGGAACCATCAGTAATGAGGTCAGTGCTGTCCAGCCATGCCCAGTTCCGTGATCCTGATGGAACTTCTCACACATGGTGTTCCCTGAGCTTTTCTATTAACTGTTGAATGAGAGTTTAGTAGTTTTTAGCTTTTTTTGACCAGAATGCCTTCATGTCGCTGTTCCCTCCAAATTCATAATTTTTACTAGTCCTGTGTCTCTATAGAATAATGACATTTTGAGGGGAGTAAGAGCCCTTTGTTATGTTTAGAACTTGAATTTAAGCCAAAAATCAGGAGATGTCTTGTATTTAATGTAATGCAGTGGAGACCCCCTTTCCTTTCCTGCAGGAGCAGCCTGCCCCTCGCCCCCACTGTAGTGCTGTCTGCTTGCACTGGAAGCAAACTAAACTCTCTTTTTCCACAAGGAGTTGCTGCATTTCAGGTCTGCACACAGGGCTGAGTTATATCCTGGTGCCTCTTGGGCCCGTGCTAGGAGAGAGCCTGGCTTTTCTGCATATCCATGTGTCTAAGCTGGTACCAGAGCTTTGCTGCTTCGCGCTGTGTTGTTCCGCAGGCTGTTCCAAGATAACACTGAATTCTTTCTTGTTCTGGCTGCAGCAATGCCAAGTGTTTGTTGAACATCTGTCAGTGTGTTCAGATTATTAACCTAACTTCTGCTCGTTTATGTTAATGAAAACATTTGAGCTTCATAACAAGCCTGTGTAACAGTTCCTCATGCTACCAGTCCCACTGATCCCCAGCTGAGTGGCTGACACGGTCCAAGCCCACCTGGCAGAGCATTGGCAGCTCCCCCTTCAGAAGTGTTGCTGCACTCTGTGCTGCCCAGCCTGCAGGGTGGCACCGCTTACTGCTCCTATTTAATCTTCAGGCTCTAAAGCATCATCGTATTTTGGGGCAGACTAGAAAATAAGGGAAACGGACAGCAGAAATTGCAGATTTGGCACTCAGCTGGGTGTGGCCTGTCCCCCCGCTGTGATTCCATGCTGGCTCTCACGTGCAGTGCCAGCAGAGGAGCGTTGAGGAGCACGAGCAACACGAAGCTGAGGAGGTCAGAACCCAGCAGTGCTCTGCTCAGGTCTGCATGGAGGCAGGTCCCTTCGCTCCAGAGGCTGTGGGATCTGCATCCTTGGACACTTCCACCTCTCCCCTGAGCAGCTGGATCTCTCCTGAATAAGCCTTGCTTGGAGTGGGGTTTGGATGAAGTCACCCCCGAGGGCCCCTCCAACCCAAGTGTTGTGTCACACTGAGCGAGTAATTTCTGGGAACAGAAACTGCGTCCCTTGCAGTTCTTTGGGGTCTGCTCCGGGGCTGTTACTGTAACGTGAATAACAAGCACTGCTGAGGCCAGCTGAGGGAATGGTCCTGCAGCTGGGTCTCCAAAGGCCTTTGGTTTTTTGTTAGCACACAGCTTTGGAAGTTGAATTAGAGGACTGATCTCCTTTTTGGACTGCATGTAGTCTGCTGGGCAGCAAAACTCGAGGTCACTCTTCCAAGTCCTATAATCTTTTACTACAGATACTATTAATAAAAGTATTAATTACTCTGTTCTGGAATTAGGATTTCGTAATGAAACCTCAAACAGAAAACTGAAGCCAGGTTGGCCAAATGTCATGGAACACTCAAACCTGAGCTGCGAGTAAAATAAAAGTCTGAGTTGCTTTAAGGTTTACGGTTAAAAGAATGTAAAACTTTTCAGCTTGTCCAAGTTTTACAGAAAACCTTGTAGTATTTGGCAGGCCTGGCTGGGTTTCCTTAAGTGTGAAATGCAAGATAAAACCAGAGACTCGGAGCCAAGCACAATGAAACGAAAAGGTTCTCCTGAAACAAAGAGAACTGGAGATGCATGGATTTTTCTCACAGTTCTCCTCCAGCTCCTTGCCCAGTTCTGTGGCTGGGGCATCCCGAGCACGGCGTGGGGGTGCTGTGAGAGAAGGGGCACTGGAAGGAGCTCTGTGACACAGCTTTGGGGAGCTGGGGGGTTGTGCCAGAGGAGGGTTCAGCCCGTGGAGTTCCTGTTGAGCTGTGGAGGGAGCAGAGAGGGACAGGAACTCCTGCAGGCACTCCCGTGGCCGTGCAGTGCACAGGGCAGTGCCAGCGTGGGAGCTGCAGTGAAAAGCTGTTCTGAATACATTTCAAATGTTTGACTTGGATTGGAGGGGAAAGGCAATTTGCTCCCTGTCCTTCCTTTCACCCTTGAACTGGGACTTCTACAGCCTGTTAGGCTAAATGAAGAACCTTTTTTTCGTTTTCTATCCAGAAAGGCTTTTTAGGAAGAAGGAGTGGTTGTTAAAGCACTTGGGAAGATTTTGCTGATAGCAGATAGAGTTGTGTTTGCACATGTGGGGAGTGGGGGCAGTCAGCCCTTTGACATTTCTGTCCATCCAGTACACTACACAATTCTAATTATTTACAATATTTTTAATGTTTGATTTACTTCAATGCTTAGGATATTCAATTTTAAGTACTACTTTGACTTCCTTCTTTTTCTTTAATGTCCTAATTGAAGTTTTGTGCTAATAGGGATGGGTTAGGTCGGAAAGAGGTAAAAACCAAATACATAGTATGTAAATAATATGTATATTTATATATGTATAAAATAGATAAAAGAGCCCTTTTATCTATGATTGGAAGAAATTAATTTTTATTTTTAGGCAAGACTTAGTAACTCTTGTGGAAATTGTTGCTAGCTCTTTTACATCAACACAAAACATGCTCATGCTTATGACAGAATTTTCCCAGGGTGTGTGTGGGCTTGTGGAGCAGGGAGGAGGGTGTGTTTCCACCAGTTAACTGTGCTGGGGCAATTAGGGCCCTTGGCATTAACTCCCTGAGTACAATAAGGTGCAGCCAGTTTTCTCCACCACCAGGTGATCTCTGCTGAAACATTCTGTAGTGACTTCTGTAGTTGAAAGCAGTCTGTAAGGCAGGGAGAACACTCCTTCCCCCATCCTTCGGCTTTCCTGGTCATCGAATATCCCGAGCTGGAAGGGACCTGCAGGAATCGCCGAGTTCCACTCCTGGCCCTGCACAGACACCCCAACAATCCCAGCCTGTGCACCTCCGAGAGCTCCAGGAGCTCTGGCAGCCTCGGGGCCGTGCCCATTCCCTGGGGAGCCTGGGCAGTGCCCAGCACCCTCTGGGGGAAGAGCCTTTCCCTGATACCCAACCTAAACTTCCCCCTGGCCCAGCTCCAGCTGTTCTGTGGGTCCTGTCCCTGTCACAGAGAGCAGAGATTGGAGCTGTCCCTCAGGAGAAGCTGCAGACCCCAGTGAGGTCTCCCCTCAGTCTCCTCATCTTCAGGCTGAACAGACCAAGTGCCCTCAGTCGCTCCTTGTGTGGCCCCTCCAGACCTTTCACCATTTTCATGGTCGCTCTGTGTAACGCGCTCCTCTTTCCCACTCCCTTCTTATTTAACACAAATATATTGTGCATAGAATGGTAGAATCCCAGACTGGTTTGGGTTGGAAGGGACTTTAAATCCCACCCAGTGCCACCCGCTGCCATGGGCAGGGACACCTCCCACTGTCCCAGGCTGCTCCCAGCCCCAATGTCCAGCCTGGCCTTGGGCACTGCCAGGGATCCAGGGGCAGCCACAGCTGCTCTGGGCACCCTGTGCCAGGGCCTGCCCACCCTCCCAGGGAAGGATTTCTCCCCATTATCCCGCTTCCCCCTGCCGTGTGTCCGCGGGCAGTTTCCAGCGCTGGCGTTTCCCCCTCAGGGCCCTGGGGCGGTTTGAGCCCCCCCGGGCCGGGCGCGGGGCTCGGCGGCTGCTGGGCGGCGCTGGGGCTCCCCCTGCGGGCCGCGCCGGGGAACTGCGCCGGGCCGGGCCCGCCGAGCTGTGCAGGCCGGCCTTGANTCTTTTTCTTTTTCTTTTTCTTTTTCTTTTTCTTTTTCTTTTTCTTTTTCTTTTTCCTCTGCTCTGGAGACAGGATTAGAAGGCTGGGGGTGTTCAGCCTGAAAAAGAGAAGGCTCCAGGGAGACCTTAGAGCCCCTTCCAGCGCCTAAAGGGAGCTTATAAAAAAGAAGGATTTTTTACATGAGCTAATGTAAATAATGCTAGGACAAGGGAGAATTGTTTTAAACTAAAAGAGAAGAGATTTACATTAGATATTAAGAAGAAATTGCTCCATGCGAGGGTGGGCAGGCCCTGGCACAGGGTGCCCAGAGCAGCTGTGGCTGCCCCTGGATCCCTGGCAGTGCCCAAGGCCAGGCTGGATGGGGCTTGGAGCAGCCTGGGATAGTGGGAGGTGTCCCTGCCATGGCAGGGGTGGCACTGGATGGGCTTTAAGGTCTTTTCCGACCCAAACCATTCTGTCATTCTGTGATTTATTGCCTTTGGCAAAGAATGCTTGTTTAGGGGGAAAGGTTTGGGGTGTGTTTTGATTTTGTAGTAGCAAGTAGCAGATTCCAGTTTTGATCAGACAGACATTAACTGGCCACCGCTGGCCTCCTTCTGCCACTTGAACAAGCAGAAGAAAAGGCAGACAGATAACAAAGGCAGCCACGGGATCAGCTGACAGGGAATCAGAGTTCCACCCAGAGTTCCAGGGTTTATTCTTTTATCTCACCAAAGTGGCATTTATTGGCTTTGCTTGTGCAGAGCAGCTGTTTGACTCCACACACTGGTGTCAGTGAGAGTCTGAAAACATTCTGAGCCTTCACACAGGTCTGATGGCAGGACTGGAAGTGAGTGTATTCTCCTGAGAGGCAAGAGGCTGATGGTGTGACTTGCTGAGAGTCAAACATGCTCTGTGTTGCAATTTGGTCTGGTGAAAGCTGTCCCTGTCCATGGCACAGGGCTTGGACTTAAATTATCTGTAAGGTCACTTCCAACCCAAATCATCTGTGGTTCTATTTGAAAATAGAAAATGTGTGAGAGAGAAGCAGACCTGTGGAGCTGCCTCTCTCCCCCTTTTCTGTCGGCTGCTCTAGTTTGGTTGTTACTGACTCACAGTCAGTGACGAATCCTTCTCCCACATCCAGTAAAACTTTAGTTAACACTAAATTTGTCTAAACTCCTGAGATAGGGATAGAAACCTTTCTTAGAGAAACAGAAATTACACTTCTAGAGGTGTCACTTGCCCCCTGGTTCCTTTGGGCAGTCAGCCGGGGGGCCCGGAATGGGATTGTGAATGGCAATACTTTTAACTGCTTTCGTGGTTCTGGAAGAGGAAAAGAATGAAGGAAGGGTTTGGTGTTGGAAGATCTTCGTGGTCCATTGTCAGTGAGAGCCTGGCTCAGTACCCTGAGGGGCCACTGCCAGGAAACGACAGAAATCAAGGGCCAGGGAAGTTCTGGGGAGCAGACAGAGCCCAGGAAGTTGTTTGGGTCCCCCTGCTCCTCCTCCTCAGCTCGTGTAAAGTTTGCTTATTGAAATCTATTTGCAGAAGTGCAAGGGAACTTGCAGAGGGCATGTGATCCCATTAAGCACCTTCACAACCATCCTTGGGTGTTACTGTACATGACTGAAGCTTGCAAAAGCAGCAGTGGCTCCTCCTTGTCACCACCTCGAACATCAGCCATCAGAGCAGCTGAAATGGGGCACTACAGTTTTATTGGGTCCTGTGAAACACGACAGGTTTGGCTGCTGTTACAATGCTGTAGCAGATTAGGAGCAGGAGAACTGACAAACTCTATTTTGCCTGTGATCAGCCTTACTAATGTATTATTCAGCTGTGATTGTGTTTTAATGGACTAAGAAGTGTAGAAATGTTTCAGTATGGCTGGATGGGAGTGGTAGAGATCACTAATTATAAGATCTTCATTATAAATATGGATGAACCTGAAGGTTAAAAATTATGTGTCGTTTCTAGTGAGTAACTAATTCTGTGGAGTGTAGTGAGAGATGGAAATGAATGTTTTTCTCTTGTTTTGCATGCATTTAGAGAATTGCCCTAACTCTGGTGAAGGGCAGGTCTCTCTTTAGGAAACCTGTAACTCCTACAACTAAAGAACAGCTGTTTCTCATCTTTGTCCCCCATTTCCCCGTTACTGATGAGGAGCTGAGTCCTGACACACATCCAGCAGAGCACGCCTTCCTACAGCCTTTCCCCTCCTGGTGGATTCTCTGCTGTCTAATAAGGAATAAGCTTACACTGCAGTCTGTCTTACCATGGAAGCACTTCATGCTCGTCTCCTCTATTTTGATTACTCCTCATCAGTCAAATGTGGTTGCAAATAATTTTATAATGCCAAATCAACATAACTTGCAGTAAATTTGATAGGGTATGCGAGCTGAAAACCTGAGATTGACAGTTAATGTGTTAGGCTGAGCTTTTTATTTCAGCCTGTTGGAATGGAGGCAGGTAGACTGGTAGGATTCAATTGGTGCATTCAAGCGTGCATCAGTACTTAATTTTACTACCTTGAGGACACAATTCTGCTTCTGGAAGTGTTGTGGTTTCCTTGCAGTGAATCCATGCTTTGCTAGCTGGACTCCAGCTAGGCTGCCTGCATCCTGCTGGATTTGAATGGCATCTCTCTGCCTGTTAGAAGCACTGTGGTTACTCAGTTATGTTCTAGGGAAAGGAGAATGCCAGTGGGTCAGGGGCTGCCCTGTCCTGTGCTCCATCCCATCCCCAGCAGGACAGTGGAATCTGTCCGGGCGCAGCCTGCCCTGGACAAGGAGCATCGAGACAACTGATTGCATCCATTTTTAAGTGGCCTGAGCCTTTAAAAGTCTCTTTGAATAAGTGGAAATTGTGGTCTTATTCCCTGTGCAGGCAGGCAGGTCGTGCTCAGAGATGTTTGTGTGTTATTGATAGAGACTGGTGCTTTGCTGTCCTCTTGCTTCAAAGCAGTATCAGGAGTTACCAAATATTGAGATATCTTGTTTTTTACGACTTTGAACTGAAGGGCAAGAGCAAGACAAAAGACTCGAAGGGGAAGCTCAGGCTGTAATGTGTTTACGTGAAGAGTGGGTTTTAAAGCTTTGAAAAGGTTGTAATGCTCTTCTACCTTGAGATGCTAATGCTGAAACTTGAAACAGAGCACAGTATCATTAGCAATTAAATGTGTCTGTGTACTGCTCTTACATCTTGTAAGGCTCTTGCAAATCAAAAGGGAGAGGTACACACGTCTAATAAAATAATGATTGGGAAAGCAGAGTTCCAAAGCCCTGCTTGCAATTCACAGACAGCAGCTGCATGCCTGGCATATTTGTATAAGGTTTTAGAATTAAATTAATTGCCCCAGGCTTTGTACTTGTAAACGATTGATTTTTGTTCTTTACCTGTGTGCTGTTGATACTTTGCCTTTCTATGTCTCTACTCCAGTGGCTTTTGTGCTGTACCATTCCAAGATTTTAATTCAGATTTTATTTTCTATCTTTGAATTGCTTATACCATTCATTTGGTGGCAAAAAAATATGTCTCGATAGACAGATACACAGATAACTTCTTGAAGAAGTTAATCCCAAATTTTGAGTAGTATATACAAGATTACAGGAGTAAATACCAATATCCAGTGAATAAAGCATGTTAGTAAGAAAGTGGAAATACTTCTGGATCCTGTCTGTAGAAGCCAACAGCTGAGTAGGAGGACACTGGATTTAAATTTTTGGTGAATAAGTTTATCCAGTTATGA
This sequence comes from Dicrurus megarhynchus, assembly GCA_013399195.1. Lineage (NCBI taxonomy): Eukaryota > Metazoa > Chordata > Aves > Passeriformes > Dicruridae > Dicrurus > Dicrurus megarhynchus. The sequence continues at coordinate 124,444 of VXAD01011024.1, read as the reverse complement.
GTTTTAACATTTCTGACACCTGTTTTATGTTTATTTTGCTAAAACAAAATAGTGTGTATGTATGTATATGTGCACATATGTATGTTTATTATGCACATGATGTATTTGTTACAGCAAATGCAATGTAAACATACAAAAGTTCACATTACTTTAAATACTGAGCTTAACTGTCAACCACAAAACATATTTGCAAACTCTTTCAACATGTGTAACATATACAATCCTAATTAGAACCAGCACAATAGCAGAGCTGCCCATATGGTAGTGATAATTATGTTGAAAGTGTTTGTCTTGTGGCTCAGAATTAAGTTTGGAAGATCCAGTGTGAGCTGTCTCATGCTGGGGGGTTGTAACATGCCTTTAAAATGTGTATGGGAGTAATTTGCCATACCCAGGGTGTGTTAGATAAGTTAAAGATGAGGGGGTTTGATACGGTGGTCATTTGACTGGAGTGTTTAATGTGTATTTTGAACAGAGTTATTGAAGGGCTGTCTTGACAGAGGTAGTGTTGCGTGTTTGTATGTGTGTTTTATGCATGTTCTCTTCAGAAAATAATGAGAAAAGATGGGTTTTCATTCTGTTGTGCTGCAAGGCACACCTGAGACAACCTTGTCCAGTCATTTCAGAGCATGAGCTGCAGTGTGTGCCCCTCTGGCACACGTGGGTGTGGATGTTAATGGAAAGCATCATTTTCAGCAGAATAATTAGAATTGCATTTATGAGTGGGCCAGGGCTCTCCACTGAAAACCTGCTTTAAAATAATTAGTTAATTCTTCAGCACACTTGTGACCAGCTTGTGCTGTACTTTGTCAGGTTAAATATGCTAAGGCAGGATGGTTAAATATGCTAAGGCATAGCAGAAAATGGGGGTATTTAGCTTTCCATTATATATGGGCAAATAATAACAACTATGAAGAAAAAAGGCAGTGGCTACAGCAGTAGATAATGTGGGGTTTGTGATAAATACTCCTGGGTTTACAATTTGTACTGCCTTATCTCTCAAACGTGTCCTATGGTTTCCATATCCTGCAAATCAGTGTGAAACAGAAGCAGGTTGTGCTCTAAAAAGAGACAAGCAATTTTCAACACCCAAGTGCTGTTTTAGGTGAAATAATGTGGGACATATTTGTATGTATGAATAACAGGTTTTCTTACTAACACAAAATGCAGCACTGTGAGTGTGGGACATGTTGGTATCAATCTAGAAGTGTTCCATTTGTGGGTTTAGCATCTGAACTACGACACTGTAGTGTGTTCCTGCTGGCAAACACTGAAATGTTGTTTGGTGTTACAGTGTGCAGAAAGATCCCCATTTTGATTCATTAGGGTTTATTTCTGGGGGAAAAAAGCTCTAGTGGCATTTCACAACAGTTTCAATGGAAATATCAAGGTGTTAGAGGAAAATCCATCTTGGTTTTAGGAACTGTGTGAAAATACAAATCATGATCCAAAGAAATAGATCTTGTGAATTAACCTGCTGTTACAGGCATTTTATTATGGATTTGTATTTACTGAGAGTCCTAAATTTGTATTTACTAACAGTTCTAAGTGTTAGCTTCTCATTTTAATAAGGGTCCTCCATTCCTGCTCACTGCAGAGCTTAGAGTGTAAGGTTCAGAGAGGGTTTCTGTAGAGGCTGGATATAAACCCATCCCTCCCAACTCCAGGGCTTGTGCTCAAGGGCAGTGCTGTCGATAATGTGAATTTGAAAGTCAAAATCTCAGTTGATCTTTGGTCTTGGCTTCTTTATTTATTTCTGCTTTGGTCTCTGAAGGTTAGTCGCTTGCTGTGATGTGAGAAGGAAAAGAATACAGGGATAAGGGGAATAATGTTTTAATCCTTTCAGTGTCGTTGCGGGAGTGACTTCTAACTTAATACCTGTTTCAGTTATTGACCCTCTTTTGGGGAGATATTGGATGTGTGCATTTTATTGATTGTGCAAATGCTCACCCACTTGGGGAAGCGCATTCCTGTGAAGTATCACAGGTCAGTCCTCGCTGAAAGAGAGAATTACTTGCCTTAAAATCAATGGGATGAGGCCAGCTTGTGTCACACCATTTCTGATGGTGAATGCTGTGGGTTTGGGTTTCTTTCATCAGCCATTTCCCTCATCAGTAACTGATGCCTTGTGTGATCCAAGTAAGGGATCACATATGCCTGTGTATTTAAACAATCACTTGCAATTCCATGTGGCAGCGGGTGGAGCACGGGTTTGTGTAGGAAAATGCCGGGTAATGCCGCTGCTCTGATGCAGCTTAAGTTTTTTAAGTGGATTCTGGTGGTTCCAGAATTTCACTTCTACAGCTTGGCTGTGGAGTAGCTGCTGTCCAGCCATGGTGCCCAGCAGCTTGGTTTGGTGTAGGACTGTAGTGTGGCTGGTCCCTCTGTAGCAATAGGTGTCAGCCAGGCTGTGCTGCTGTGGTTTAGTCCAGCTCCTGCCACCTCCTGCTTTGGTGGAGTGCTTTCACTGAGCACAAATGGATTTCTTTTGAGGTCATGCATCTCCTACATCAAGTGGTCTGGGAGCTTTTTTTCATCCTACCAACTGTTTCGTAGTTTGGAGAGAACATTGCTCAAACTGTCCACTTGTTATGGTAACAGATGCCAGCAAATGTTGGTCCATTTGGAGCGACAACTGAAATTTTTCCCTCTTATAAGGAAATGCCCTATTTGTGTGTTTTGTGTCAGTGTATGGCAGCGACGGTAAAACAAACTGGGAGACAGAATGGCATGAAGTGAGTTCTCAACTCAGTGGCCTGAATCTGTCTCACAGACACAAATTCCGAAACTCCGGGGGGACTGTCCCTAGATAAAGGTAACACGTTGCATGTACTTACCTCTGTAAATCCCAGCACACTGACTCCCCTCATCCCGGCTGTTCCCCGAGTCACACGCCGAAGGATGCCAGCTTTTGCGGTGATCAGCAGCGCTGCTGGAGCCTGGCAGGCAGCTTGGCTCGGGGAGGTTCATTGTTTGGGGACAATGACTGGGCGCAGCTCTGCGTGCAGAGCAGGGGCTGGCTCCTGCCTTGCAGCCCCCTCGGCTCTGCGAGCAATTGAAAATGTTAAAAATAGGCGGCAGCGATTCCAGCCCTGCCCGCGGGGATGAAAGCCTGCCTTGTTCGTGTGCCAGCCAGATGCGGGTGCGTCGGATTACATCCCTGCACGGATCCCTGTCCCCGTGAGTCCTGACAAACGCTTTTCTGGCTGTGTCCCAGCAGCTCCCTGCGGCAGCGACCCAGCCCTCGCTGCCCCTGTGCCCTGCTGCACCGATGGAGCTCTGGGGGGTTGGTTCTGGGCACCTGGGGCGATGGACACCCCGTGATTCCCACATGCCCTTTGCTTTACACACCTCGCATTTTGTGGCTGCCCTCTCCTGTATAGCACAGCTTTGCTAAAGCCACCGAGAGTGGACGTTTCCCCCGCACTTCCGTGTGCTGTAAGTGTCGGATCTGCCTCAGGTCACACCGTCTTTTTCTTAGCCTGGTGATGATGTCAAGCAAGTCTCATCTTCTGTGCTTGTTTTCCGAGTACAAAATGCCCTTCTGCGTGAAGAAAAAGGGATGTGTTTCTCCCCGATGAAAGGTTTCTGTCCTAGAACTATCAGCACGCCGGGAACCCCAGGTCAGAGCTGTCCTGGCTGGGCTCTGGCTCCTTACGTGCATAGTGCAGCAGTCCCTTCCTCTCTCTCTGGCTCAGCACCACACAACGCAGGCTTTTGCCAAAAACTCTTACAGCCCTGGATCACTGGCTCTTTAGCAACACCACTGCAGGCTTTGAGAGAGCCTGGAGCAATGCTACGAGGCAAAGAGCCCTCTGCTCCTCCTTCCTTCGTGTGAGGGGGGAGATATCCATGAGGAACTCTCGCAGGAACAGTGGATCCAGTGCGCTCGCAGCCAAGTTCTGCAGGGCTTGTCCCGGGGATTTGTGAGCTTTGCAGAGCCGGAGCAACGCCTCGCGTTTCCACAGTACACAGCAGGGAGGGGACTGAGAGCAGAGTGAAATCCATAGTCATGAGTCCTTCCACCAGCTTTGGGTGTGAAACCCCAGCTCCGTCAAAGCATGGCGGTGATCCACGGTGACTTCACAGGGCAAAAACTCCAGTGGGAATTTGTTCAAGGTGTTGGTTTTGCCCTAGTTACCCCAGGAACTCAGATGCTTGAAATAGAACCAAAGGCATAACTTGGGTGGGGTCTGGGTGAAGGGAGGCAGCACCCAAATCACAGAATCACAGAATATCCTGAGCTGGAAGGGACCCACAGGGATCATCAAAGTCCAGCTCCTGGCCCTGCACAGGACCAAAGCTGCTGAGGACAGCAAATTTCTCTGAATGGGGGCATGAATTGATTCCTCTCAGCTCTTGGGTGCTCTCAGACTGTCTCTTCCAGTGTTTCCTTGGGAAGCCATTCCAGGAACTCAGGTATTTTTCCATTTGGTGTGGCTGCAGGAGTGTCCCCATGGCAGATGGCTCTGCACAGTCAGAGGTGCTGCAGACCTGGGGCAGCAGGTCCTGCCCTGACAGTTACACGACAGAGGGAGCAGAGGGGTTGTTTGGGGATTTTTCTTTGGCAAGTCACTTGTTTCTGTTTACAAGCTCTACCAGTATTTTAATTAGGGTAATTACCTTTGACCAGCTAAGTGTAATGGCCTGCTGCCTCTCTAATGGCTTCTCCTTTGTGATTTTCCTGCTTGGCGCTGGGATGGCACCATAAGAGCTGGGAGGGGAGGAGAGAAGAAACTGCAGGAGAGGTTATTGCATCCTGCTCAGGACTGCCAGAACTTTCAGGTCATTAAGAAAGCTAATTTATTGCATTTTTCCTCCCAATTTTTTTTCTTTGTATTTTTTTTTTCTTTTTGTTTATTTTTTTCCTTCACAGAAGAAGTGTTTACCAGAACCACAGTTTTCATTTGGGAATATCATGGATTGCCTGGGCGAGGTTGCCCGGTTGAGAAATTTCCACTCACTACAAAATAATAAGCAAAGTTTTGCTAAGGGATTGGAGTTGTGATGAGACCCTTTGAAAGAGGCTCCAGCAGGAGCAGTTTTCTGTCTGAAAATATTTCCAGGTTGAGATGGGGTATGTGTGAAGTGGGGAGGCCAGAAAACAAAGTCAGCAAAATCAGTAGCCACTGTTAAAATACATGAGCCAGTAACTTTGGGGTTAAGTTTGGCTTTGGGGGGTTCTGTTCAGATTTTCACAATTCAGTTAAGCAATCAAATGGAGAGAATACAGAATACATATTTTCTAGGGTTTATGATTTGCTTACAGTACATGTTCTCAGATTTTGCTGGTGTAAAGACTTGTCTCCTCATTCGGCAGGTTGATATCCAAGCAGATCTCCCAGCTGGGGGAAGCCTGGCTCACAGGGGTGCTGATAAATCATCCCAAATTGCAGGGGTTTTTGCCTAGTGTTGGAGGAGCTCTTATCACAGTGCTGTGCCACTGCTGCTCCTTGCTGCCCCTGGAACACGAGTCAAAGGTTTGAGTAATTTGGCTCTTGGTTTATTAGTCAGGGAGGGATGGCAGTGCTTGCCTTGTGCCTCGCGGTGAAGCAGGGGGCTGGGTGAGCAGTGTCTCAGGCTGCTCCGGGGAAATCACCTCACCTGCCAGCACTGCTTTCTCCTCTCTGAAAGAAAAGCATCCTGAGATTTCCTGCCCATGGGAAGTGTCCCGAGGAGGAGCAGCAGATATGGACAGCACGCGTTGTGGCGTGGCTGGACGCCAGCAGAGTCCTGCACTGCTCTCAGAAGCTCCCTGCAGCCTCGGCCTCAGGGGATTTGTTTCCTCACTGCATTAAGGAACTACTGGATTCAAGAAATATTGTAGATGTTGTGTCTGTACTGTGGAGGGAGTATTCTGGAAGCACAGTGCTCTGCTTCAGGTCTGCCATCTGTCCTCACACAGCCTGGGGCTCTGTGCTGCTGGAGGGAAGGTACCCCCTTTGGAAACCTGGGCTTACCTTTGGAAACCTGGGATGCAAAAGCACAGACCACCTGCTCTGACTGTAACCCCACAGGGAACTGTGAGCAGCAGGGTTCAGTTTATCTCACATTTATCTCACATTTTCATTTCTAAACCCCATTAAAGCCCTAACAGTGTTCCTAGAAACAGCCTTTTAAAATTCTCACTTGTTTATATTATACCCCTAAAGATGCTCTTTCTCTCAGACATGTGGTGCTAGCCATGGTGAGAAATTTGGAACAGATGAAAATATCTGTGTATTATAAATTTTTTACAGTAACTGCATCTGTAATCTGTGCTATGGACACTTCCAGAGATTGTGTTGCCGCACTGCAGAGTTTCAGAAAGCTCTGCTGAGATCAAATGTTTAAAAATAAATATTTTTAATCATTGGTGAAAGTGGTGGATTCTTTTGGTTAGATGATAATATTACTGGTGATAAATTAACAGTATGGAAAGGATTTAAGGATTGTATTGTCTGAATTTCAGATTTCAGAGATGAAGAATCTCGGTTCTGCCGTATTCATAGATTGGCAAATCAAATTTATCTGAAGAGCGTGAACTCTATTTTTTGAAATTTTCCTGCACTGAATACCTTCAAAATAAAGAAAAATGCTCTTCATATCCCTTCATTAGCATGTAGTGTGCCATGACAGATTTATGAAAGACATCTCAGTGCTGGAGTGCCCTGGTGTTTTATCCCATTTGGTAAATAGCATGGTGATGTGCTGGGCACTCAGGTTTCATTCTGGGTCCCATTCGTCATCCTGCTATGTGACTCCAGACTATTGCACTCCTTTGTCTCAGTTTACCTGGGTATGAAATGCTGGTACTATCTCCTCCCACTCTCATGAAATGTAATTAAGTTAATGCTTGAAAGTACAGTTTAAGTACAAGCTGCAGCTGTTATTTCCTAAGGTTTTAATGCATGTAAGGGAAAAAATCCTTCTTGGTCCACTTCAGTTTGGGGTTTATTTTTGGTTTCTGCCTTTTTTAGTTCTTTTTTTATCTCCTTCTGTAGCTGTTACAAGAAAGTCAGGAGAATGTGACATTCAGTGAGTGACACCAGAGCCGGTGGAGGAGGGAGGGCTCCAAGTGTAAGCAGGGATGCTGGAGATCATTAACACTGCTATTTATAACTGTAAAAACTGGGTTTCAAGGGGAAACATCTAGGCTTAGCATGGCTAATTATACAGCTGTTAACTAATCTAACAGTGATCCTAATTCCAGCAACCCTTGGCACTGACACTTCGTGGCACTGTGTGGGGGAGCTGATGCAGCACTGAGCCCGTCAGGTGTCTGCTGCCTGCCCCGCTTCCCCTGGCAGCACAGCTGAGTGGCAGGGGACAGCTAACACCTTCCACTGCCACTCTGTCCATCCCAAACATGGCCTCTTCAGGGAGAATAAGGCACCTGGGCTGGAGGTTTTAAGGAAATCTCCAATTACTGCTAAAGTCAAAATGTCAGAGCAGGAGTTACCGGAGGATTTGACAGCTGCTGAGTCCTCAGAGCGACTCTAGACACACATACAGTGTTTGCATTATTAATTTAATGTCTTTGCACTTTGGTGTATTCTGTAAAGTATTGCCTCAAGGATCTATCTGCATAGATTTAATGCTAAGATCAAGGTCTTTATTTCCATTTAAAGGCATAAATTAGAAAGCAATCTCACTGGAAAAGTCTGATCAGTCACAGGATCAAATGGATTAGTCAGAAGTGTGTGATGCGCTCTCCTGTCACTTTCCCTGCTCCTGTGTTGAATCCCTTCCTAGTTTTGAAGTTTGAAATCACTCAAGTGTGACCTATTTTCCTCTTCATGTTGTGTGTTTGCATTCTCCCCTGTTCGCCGGTCGGAGATGCTTGAAGGGAAGGTGAAGGGTGGTCCCTCAGGCAACCCTGCCTCCCACTGGCTCCTCACTTCACGAGGGGCTCATGAGTAGGCAAACAGGGGCTTAAAGGTCCTGGGTGCACCAAATTATTGTCAGAGAGGTGGTTGTGTACACACTGACCTTTTTATAACATTTATAGCTTCCAGGCAAACGCAAAGCAGCAGAGCCTGCAGCAGGCAGGTTCCCATTCAGGAGCGGGAGCAGCCGCGTTTGCTTTCTGCATTTGCTGGTGTTCCTGTTGTTAGTGTTCATGTGTGAGTGGTTACCTTTACTTTGTCTTTTCTCCAATATTTGAGCCTCACCGAGGGCAACAGGAGGTGGCCTGATGGGAGGGAAAACCAGTGTGGGCCAGGGCATGGCATATGTGTGAAAAGCTTTTCATGTTTGCTTGCTGGAGTGCATGAGTCGAGCAAATTGCCTGGCCGAGAGTCTTCTGAAAATATCTTGTATTTGGGATGTACAGATTTTTTTTATTAGCTTTTATTTTTTTAAAGAAAATAAATTATGTGAAGCATATTTATCTCCCCATCTCTCATGGTTTTGCTGTTGTGTTACATTGGTTTCCATGCATTCTGTGAGGATTAATTGCCTCCAGTCCTGCCAAGTGCTCTGGATCACCGCCTGACAGAAGTGCTCATTTTCTCCCTTCTCTCCCCTCACCCTCCATCTCAGCCGCCTGAGCTTCCACAGATCAAAGGAGAGTTCTGTTTTATTTTTAAATTTGGTGTTTATTGAGTAAAAGGGACAGTGTAATGTCATTATGGATGGCATCCTTTAAAGCTGCAGAGCAGCAGCTGTTGTCCCGCTCTCTGATCACAGAGGCCATGGTTGTTTAACAGAAAAGCTGTAAGCTACATCCTGGCTTCTTCCCTTGGAGAAAACAGAAGCCATCCTTAGGAAGCACAAGGGATTTAAGTATCCTGTCCGTGTTGGGGGTTTGGGAATAAATACAGACTGTCTTGCTAGAAGTGCAATGTATTGATCTGAATTTGGGTCTGCTCATTGTATTATGGATTGGACCCACTGCTGTGTTCACCTGCAGTGTGTCTGAGGGATACGAGTGACTGTCTGTCCGTGTCCCAGTGGTGAGCAGTGCCTCTCTTTTCCCTGGTTCCTGGCGTGCATGGTTAGAGGAGGTGACCAGCAGAGGTGGAAAGAAGAGGAGAAAGTATTTCACACTCATATTATGTCAGATCATACCAAGAAAAAAAATATGTGCTTTTATTTTCTTTCCCTAGTATTGCCAGAATATTTGTGATACCCTCTTTGCTGGAGCAGGTTTTTTGCAAGCCGTTACACAGTGTGTGCAGCTGCTCGGGTTTGTAGGTACAAACTCCTGCAGGTACAAACTTTGCTCCCTTGTGTTGTGCTCACAGGAGCTAGAAACAGTGATTTGACTCTTTTTTACCTTGCAGCATTTCCTTCATCCCCTGGTGTACTTGTCCAGCCATAGCCTCATGTTTCCAGAAGCACTCAGTGAGGTGTAATCTGCTTTGGGAACTCGGGGTCCTGGCTGCTTTCCCATGTCCCTCTCACAGCCTTCCTCATCAGCAGGTGTCATTGCAACCCCATGGCTGTGCTTCCATCCCCCGATTGTCTGAGCCCAAACCCACAATCATTTCGAGGCAGCCGTCCAAACCTTCTAGGGAGTATGTTACACTTTTCCCAGAGGAAAAGCACTCACCAGACAGTGTGAACAGCACAGATCTTGCACAGGCAGAGCTGTACAAGCAAATCCCCATGCCCTGCTCTGGTCCGTGGGGAGCTGCTGGAGGGGCCGTGTGTGTTCACTTACTTTGCTAATGCAAACAGGAGTCTGAGGGATCGCCCCCCTGTTCTTCCTGTAGGGCATGCTGAGCTCATGGAACTGATTCATCTGGTCTCCTCCTGCTTTTCTGGCCCCTGAATCTTCTTTAGCTGCTTGTGCTGGGACCAGCAATCCTGTGCCTGCATCGCTCCCTGTGTGTGATGGCCAGCGGTGTGAGGAGCAGAAATAGGGCTCTGAGCAGCACGGGGTCCTGAAGGTGCTGCTTCCCTTTCTGCTCCAAATGGAAACCAAAGTCATGATTCCCCAGCCATTTGTAGAGACAGTGAAAACTGGGATAGAAGATCCATTCCTTTGAGAGCCCGTGTGTTCTGTTTTTCCATCCTCCAGCTGTGTCCTGGGGCATCTGAGGGAGTCACCTGGGCCAGGCTGATGGGAATCTCCAGCTGCCCAAAATCAAGCTTTGCTGTCTGGGCATTTCAGAGCACAGCAGGCATTAATGGTCAAAGCAGACAATTAAATAAAAGTGGAGTAAAATAAAGTCTTAGAGCTGGGGAAACTTAGGCATGACTATAACAAAGGAGTTTCTGGTCTGTTTTCTACTAGAGTAGCTTTGTTCAAACTAGTTCCAACTAGGGTTTCTAAGCCAACAGAGAGGCTCCACAAAAGAACTAATTAAAAAAAGAGTGTAAACACCCTCACCCGCGTGCACTTGGACACGTTCCTGAAGAAATGTTGCTATGTGCCTTTGCTTGCTAGTGGTGCCTAATGAAAATACACCAATTTATAACACTAAGGTTGTTATTATATAAATAAAGCAATATGGTTCTGTTTAAAGAAACAATAGGTGCTCCAGTAGCAGCCTTTTCTTCCCAGCTGGAGGAAGAATGTGGAATATAACATGGACTCAGATTTTATTTTTCACTCTCCAAAACAGCTTGGTCCTTCAGTGGAGAAAGGGTGGAGAAGCATTGACCTGGATCATCTTTCTTATCTGGCTAAAATCCATCAGTGCATATTTGGGTAAAAATGAGAGATAAAAGGAGGAAATTATATCAGAAAAGGGTTTAATTTTCTTTAATTTAGCTTGAAAGTTCATCTCCAGTAATTTACCTTGCTGCTTTTTGATTCAACTCGAGCTCTGCAGTCCTGCTGGGTAACGTGTAAGAGGACCCGTTACTTCTTTCTTAATGGGAGCTGTAATTCAGTAATTTTCATCTTGGACTTCACAGATAACTGGTAGAATTTGTTGGTTCAGTACAAGATGTGCTGTGGATCAAGTGTGTAGACGTACCCAAAATATGTTGTGCTTAACAAAGAGCCTGATTGTCAGACTTCCTCTCTGAGTTTGTGTGAAGCTGCGTGTCACACAGCCCGAACGCACACACAATGAATGCTGTTCCTCTTTTCTCGTCTTTCTCCTCGGAAAATGTGACCAGTGAGTGGCAATACTGTTGAATGCTGCTTTTATTAGCAGCAGCTTATGTGGGGATGTTGTCCCATTCCTTTGGGCCATCTCTCCCATGTGCTTTGCAACGCTGCTGAAGGCAATGAATAAAAACATTCAGGGGGAAACAAGAGTCATTTGTGAGGAGCTCATTGCCCTCCTGCTTGTCAGGGCTGGGTGGCTGAAGAAGACTCGGATGCCAGTAGTGATATTGAAACACATCAGTCCTCTTCCTGAATTCCATTTTTCTGGATATAAAATGTGTTCTGTTATGGAAAAAAATAATAGCAAAGCTTGCTTCTGCATTGGCTGTCCTGGGCCAAAGCTAGGAACTACTGAGGGCTTTTTTAATATCCATCAGAAATTAGTGCACAAAACCTACAGCTGAAGGTTGGTATTTGCTCTGCTACAATGAAAAAGAAGTTTAGCTCCTTGGCACGGAGTTTGTACAGTCTGAGGGAAGTGGAAGCCTCAGTAGAAGCATTGAAGGCTTTGACACTTGCAGGAATAGCACACGTGAGAAACAAAGCTCCAAAGATACTTTAAAAGGTGTAGTTATTATAAGTCCTAGCTTATCTAAAAACCTGATTCTGGTATCTCCCAGCACCATTCACAAGTCAAGCTAGATGTTGTTGAATTTCAGGAATGGGGAGAATGTAGGAAATTCTGCCGATGGACAGGAACTCTGGCAGCGTGACTTATTGAGGATGGGAAAAAATCCTGTTTCCATGCCTTACTTTCACTGAGAGAGAGTTAACCCTAACCCTGAGCATTTGGGGTCATCCTCTCAGATGATGATGTAGCCGTTGGCTTAGTAGCTCATTATTTGTGTCCTGTACCTGTGTCCTGTGTAAATGGCAGTGAGAAGGAGGAGGGTATTGGTTGGGAGACCAAAAGCAGGAGGGAGAATGGAGGATGCCGTCTGTCCCAGTCTGTCTGCGAGGATGTGCTGGCAGGGGAGGCTGATCTGCGTGTTAGACACACAGGTAAATTAATTTCTCTCTGCAGGGGCTTGCAAACCAGTTTTTCCAAGTAATGTGGCCTAGATACCCCTTTAACCAGGAGAGATCTCAGTCTATTTGTCGATGCTGTTTAAATTTCAATGAACAGTTAAGCACGACCTGGAGCAGAGCAGGAGGTGTGGGGTCTGCCTGGCCATCACAGCAGGCTGTGCATCCGCAGGGGGGAAATCCTGCCATAGCCCTGTTACCTGGCAACAGGGAGTGTGATACTGGGATCAACAGAGAACTGCTTGAACCTACGAACACTCAGTTGTCCTCAGCATAGCGCTGGCTTCTAACGCGGAGTTCAGCTGCACTGCGACAGCTGCCAGGGAAAACACGCTCAGGAGGCTCCCCGGGGAGCCACGGGCATCCCTGGTGGCAGCCCTGTGTGCCCGTGGGACCCTGCCCCTCCAGGGACATCTGTCGGGGACCCCCGGGGTGAAATGGAGCCCTGTGAGCTGTCATCGAGAGCCAAACCAGGATTTCAGAGCAGGGCGGGGGCACGGGCAGCGCCTCACCGACTCCAGCCCCAACAGCTGAGGTTTGTGCTTCCCCGCCTGCCTCGACAGCAAATGGCACAAAGCCCCTCCTGGCTGGTGGCAGGGGTGGTTGTGTTGGCTTTCTCAGTTGTGCATCTTTGGAGTGATTGTTTAATTCTCTTTCCATCCTACAACAGGGACCTCCTGGCAGTCTGGTGCCCTGTACCTCCCTGACGTATTCTACACTGGCATAGAGAGGATTCTGATCTAATAATTCATATATAATTCAGTTCCCTGAGGTTTAGGGATTAGCCAGGTTATGCTAAAACTATTTTTTTTCCCCACAGACTCATTTGCATATTAACTTTCCTGTGCATTACTGATTTGGTTCTGGTGAAGTTCATCTTGTTGCTAGGAAGGATAAGCTTTGAGACACTGAAGAATTATTCAGAACGCCTGCAGATGCAAGAAGTTAATACTGCTCTGGTTTGTATTTGGATAGCTGTCATGTAGTTTAAAAAGACTTTGGAAATTCTGGAAGCTTTTCTTCTAGAAAATTCTAGGTGAGTTTTTAAAGCCTAAATGGTACCTCTGCCTGAAAGACAAAGTTCTTCATCGCAATGGGAACAGCAGAGCTCCTGTGGGACCTGCACCTGCAAGGGTGCTTATGGCAGATCTTTTCCTGGACTAGAAATCCATTGGAAAACTCGTTAACTTATAAATAAGTGGGAATAGGAGTAATTGAGTCAGTGTGTAGAGGAAATACCTTTCCTTTCCAGGCAAACTGGGATTTTATCTAGAAGCCTTCCTCTGTCTTCAATTAATACAAAAAGGCTTGGCTGCTTATAAGTGTTGCTTGCATTTGGTACAAGCAAAGTTTGCCTTTTAAAGGGATGCTTTTGGTCAGCTGTCACCTAATTCCTTTATGTCATGTTTATGTAAGAAGGACATGCTATTTTTAGAAACTTAATGTAGATGTCAGTATGCTGGGGGATGAGACTGTGCTCGAAGAGAAGGATGTACCAGCAAATTTACTCCGCAGCGTGAACAGAGAATCTGTGTGTGCCGTGTCCTGGGAACACCAGGAACAAAAGCACAACCTTATCTGGAATTTGTTCACCTGGTGCCTCTCCAACCGTCCAACCCAGCCCCTTTAAACGTGGGCTTTAGCACAGATACAACCGTTGGCATCCTGCAGAAATTGCAAGATCCTGGTGCTCAATACACGGGTCCTTCTGGGTGTGTTTGTTTGTTTGTTTGTTTGTTCATTTTTTAATACTGAATTCTTAACAATTTTTGATTCTCTTTGTTTATGGATTTTGAACTTTTTCTCTGCTGTCAGACCATGTGTTAAATTTTCCTGCCAGGAGGTCTGACATGTGCTTTCTGCTGTTGTTGCAATGGGAACAGACTCATTGTGTGCTCACTGACTCCAGGAGCCTTCCTCGAAGAACACCACTAAATATTTTCAGGTTTCAGAAAAGAGCAGCATTTGTCATCTTGGGAACTGTCTGCCTATAGCATATTCATGCATGAGCTACTTGCTGTAGAGATCCCCCATTTCATTGCCCACGCTGTGCTGCTGCGTGCCAGCTCAGATGTGTCATCTGATTCATTTGTAGCATTTCTCTAAAGCATATTTTTATAGATAAGGCAGAAGAGGACATAACAGGTAGATGTACATAAATGTGTTTGGGTTGTGAACAGATACCTTCCAAAGGCACTCACGTGTGGTAAGAACAAAGAGGCTGCTCAGCAAATGTGTTTCATGATTTGGTGTATCCCATTCCTTCCCTCCTCCCTCCCCTGCAGTTGTATAAGTACTTTTGATGGCAGCTGCTGGATTAGACCCAGAAGCTTAAAAGATTAAAGAAACCACTAAAAGCAGCAAGGAGGAAGTGAAGGATCCGTTTGTCTGAAGGTTTGTGTTTTCGTACTGGTGGTTGAGAAGAAAATTGCAAACAGGCTCTGCTGTGCCGCAGGGGTCTCGCAGCATCTGGGCCATGAGGAGGTGGTGGTGGGGCTCACCGGGACCTGCAGGGCTCAGTCCGGCCTTAGGCTCACCGCGTCCCCTCCCGGAGCTGTGGGGTGGCAGTGCCAGTGCCCATCCGCTGCCCTCCTCGCTGCTGTGGCACACAAGCTCGTGGAGTGGTGTTCAGTGTAGATGCAGAAAGCCTTGGCTGTCCAGAGTCACTTATGGAGTGAGATGAAACTCAGGAATTAAAACAATGAATGGCTCAATGAGCTACAGATTCTGCATTTTCATGCTGTAGTAAACCGTGCTGCCTTCTGCTGCTTACACTGTCTGTTCAGCTCTGCAGGGAGTGTTATTTTTAATGAATGTGTTTCTTGTCCAGGTGGTTCCAGTCAGTGACAGAGCAGAGGGGGACACAGCATCTCTCACCAAAGTCAGGCTGAAGTCTGATTCTTTGTCCCCATTCCCCTTTTACCCCATCCACCCACCTTAGCCCCAAATCTAGAAGCAGCTGTTTCAAGAAGTGATTTTTTTTTTTTTTAACATGGTCTTTTGCTATGTAAAACATCTGCTGCTTTCTGGCTGATCCCTAAACATTACTGATGGGGTGTATAATCAAATCGGGGGGGCTTCAAGAACGTGAGCCAGTCTTGCCTTTGTCATTCTAAACAAGCAGTGTTTGCAGTGCAGACTGATCTGGTGTGGATGAAAGACAAGACCCCGGGCACCCAAACCCTGTTGCTGGGGCAGGGAGTGCTGCTGAGCACGTTAGCATTATTAACATTAATCTAATCTTTCCGTTTGTCAAACAGATTTTTGAGTACATGGAGACAGCTTACCCAGTTCTTAAGACAGTGCTCCCAGATCAGCTTGTAGTTTGTTCTGTAATACCGTGTGGATTTGCTGGGATTTTCAAGTAAATACATTATGTATATGGCTTACAGATTGCTTAGGCTGTCTGCATCAATAATTAAAATGAGGGAGGGGACTATTCTGCAGTTTTCTTTTCCTCATCCTTTTTACATGTCTGTTTTAATCTTTCCTCTCTTAGGATGGGGAAGATAAACGTGTAGCAGGGGAGAGTGTCGAAGACAAGAGCTGAACGTTTTTCCAGCAGAGACAGAGCTCGTGGCACATCGCCGCAGTGCCAGCTCGCAGCATCAGTCTGACCTTTGCCATTCTATTTGCAGACACTTTGATTCAGACTTGTCAAGCACTGCCAGCCTGCTCCCTTTGCTGTTAAAACAAGCACACCTTTCCTGCTGAGGCAGGACACAAAGCACTGCTTTTGAACCCTGTGGCAAACATGGTGCTGTGCTGTTCAGTTGGCCAGAGCAGAGGGAATTTGGTATTTGGGGTTTGGTATTGCTTGGTGAGTGTAGCATTGCCTAGGTAGGACGGGGATGAGCTTTTGGGTTTGATTGTGCATTTTATAGTGGTACTTTGTTAGATCAAGAGCTTCAACACAAGCTAATACTTAAATTTCAAGTGTATCACCAGAATAACTAATTTCTGCTTTGTACCTCCATCCTCACCTATCTTGGGAAAGCCTGTGTGTGAGGTGCAGCACACTGCACTTGGTGCCATGTGCCACTGCTGGAGCTATTGCTGTTGAGATTTCCATACCAGAGCTGCTAATATGGGCATTAGAGCAACTTCCAAATGCACTCACCATGTGCTGGTACAGAGTAAGACCAGTTTCAATTTTGTCGCTAGAGGAGAAAGAACACCTGGTGTGCTGTGCTGGGTGTAAAGGGGGTTTGGTATTGCTTGTGCACCTTCCATGGAGCTCAGCAGGAAGGTGTTACAGAGGCAGAGCAAACTAAAGCTTGTCCAGCATTGCTGTTTTGTTTTCACATCTGGCTGAACAACAAGGCTGCAGTTCAGTGTCAGTAGCCTATGGAAGCTTTGACTGCTTTTTGAGATGGCTCGTTTGGATGGTTTCTTGGTTGGAAACTTTGGAATTGGCCTGACATCACCAAGTCATGGGCTATGAAAGAACAGTAAGTAACAACTATCTTATCTCATTGCTGCCCTGGACCACGCTCTGCCCAGCAGCCTTGGGAGAAGCTGCTGGCACACAGCAGTGCCAGCTCAGGATGCATCATCTCAGGTACCACTGTGTTACTGTCTGTGCCACTCTCTTCCCACTTCCACTCTGCTTGTTTTAAGTCTCTTTGTAGCATACTCTCCCTATGAAAGTTCAGTTCTGATTGTGGGGTTGCCTGTGGAGATCTGATGCCATCAACAACTTCTCTTGCCCCCATTACAATTTGTGACCTTCGAAGCCAAGTACCTTTGCTGGGATCATTCTGGCTGTGTTGCTCTCCCTTTCCATGCAAAGGGGCAGTTTTGTGCATTTCTTATGGATAAGGACAGCAGTTGGTGATCTGTGGAAAGCCCTGGTGCTCTAAGAAAGCCTGAAGCCTTGATTAACTTCTCCAAATACACCTGAGCTGACAGTGGGCACTGTAAAAGCAAGCCAACAGCTGCTATGCACTAACATAACTGCTCATCTGCAAGAATTTTGCAGTCTGAGTGTTAGAAATGCCTTTAATTTGGGTACTACAGGTCCTCAATGCACAAAGCTGTTCATTTTTCTGGGGTGCTTTTGTGGGTTTTTTTGAACACCCCCTGTTGCAGTATTTCTTACCTTTTCTCAACTGTTTAAAAAAGTTGACAAGCCTTTAGGCAGGCACTCACAGACACATTACACAAGGTGTAATGCCTTATTTGCTACTTCAAACTCACCAAGGAGCAGAGCAGTTGGCTCTGGAGGAAGTACAGACTGTGGTGCTCTCCGTGCTCAGTGCCTAGGCAGTCCTGCTTGTGGAATATAAACCCTGGGAGCAGATGTAATACAGATGTTAATCAGAATTTACAGTAGTTGAACTGAGCCTGGAATTTAGCTGAAGGGACTGAAATGGAGCATTAATCAAATGCCACAATTACTGAGTCACACTTTCTGCATTAAAGTAAACTAATGTAGAAGATGCTTTTCACCCCTAACATCTCAGTGTAAAATAAGAGGACATGGTAGCAGCAGTCATTAGCCTTTACCTTTGGCTGTCTGAGTAAGGGAAAGGCTCTGCAGGTGTTTGTCTGCTCTCAGAAAGAAGATTTAGAAAAAAAAACAGAGAGAGAGAAAAAAACTGCTGGCTCTTTTTAATAAACTAGTGTAATTAGAGATCTGTTTAAGTGGAGGCATATGATATGTATGTTTGTGACAATTTTCCAGAGGGATGGTTCGGCTAGTGCTAAATAACCAGGCTCATTTTCCCATAATGCAAATGTTATTCACAAACTATTACCATAATTGATGCACCGAGCCACTGTAGAGTAAATAATGCCTTGTGTGTGGGAAGGAAAATAGAAGTCAATGAATATTAAAGAACAAAATCTCATTTTTAAAGAGAAACTTCACGAGAATTAGAATGATTTTGAAAATGAAGGGACAGCGCGGGTCCCAGTGGCCTGGCTGTGTTCTGGCTGGGTGTCCATGCACATGCATGAACACGTGTGCTCTGGCTGTGGGCTCCAGGCTGCCTCTGTCAGGGTGTTTTTTCTGCTTGGTGAGTACAGAGACCATCCTCAGAGCTGATCCCAGCAGCCTGCTGTATGGGAACTTTTGGAGCTTCCCAGAGGCACGGGTGACACACGTGCCCGGCCTCAGTAAGGACCTTTCAGGGGGTTTTGTGCTGGGGAGCTGCGATGTGTACCTCCGTGTCTGGGGAGATACTGGCTGTTTCTTTGCTCTGCCTTCCTGCAGTATGCTGGATCTCCTGTTTTGTGTGACATGGGAGGAATTTTGAATCATGCCAAAGGTGGCCCTGGGTTTAGAGGTCGTTGTGCTTGTGCTGAGGACATGATGGGCTGCCCAGGGCAGCTGGGGTTGGGATCTGAGACCTGCTCGGTGCTGGGCATGGCTGCAGGGACCCCAGAGCTCCGTGTAACTCCTTGCTTGGTCCTTGGTCACTGTCCTTGTGCCCAGCCTCGTGCCTTGGTGGGTGTTAAATAGGTTAGGGCACTCATTGCTGAGGTGTAAATTGCCCTGTGGCCATGGCTGGTGCAGGAGCTATTGGCACTGCAGCCTTATCTGTGCTGCTGGGGATTTTTAGTGTCAAACTTTTTGCTGAACCAGACTTGATTTAGCTGTGGGCATTAGTGCCCTGCCATCTAATCCCTTTTTATGTTCAAAGGGAACTTGCGTTAGTGCTTCAATGTAAATACGTACTTTGCTTGTAAAGGAAGGTCCTGCTTTTTCAGGGATTTCTCTGCTCCCTCCCTTCCTCACTGGATGTATTGCTCCCTCATCCCTGTTCCACGTGTAAATGAGGGAGATCCATACTCACAGCTCTGTAGTGTACTGCAGGGCTGTGTTCGGTAGGAGCAAATGATGGCGTGTCACAGAAATCACTGCTTTCTGCATTTGAGAATTGTGTCATTTCAAACACTTTTAAGTACTGCTGTAGTCTCAAGTGACTTTTTTTTTCTCAAGGTAATAAACCCCTGGCCAAATAGTGCTGGAGCTCCAGAAACCTGAAAGCCAGGGAACAAAATGCAGAACCATTGTGTAGGATTACAAAAGCATAATTTGATCTCTTAATATCATAAGCCATTTTGTCCAGCTGGCTATTAGTGTTGTTTTTTAAATTACAGATTNGGGTCTAAGCGAGTTATCAGACTTAGGGAATTACAAGTAAGTGGGTTAAAAGCACTAAGGATACATAAAGGCTGCATAAAAGTGTATATGGAGGGGGATATGAGAGCAGTATATGAAAAAGCAAAAATCATTATGGCATCAATAGCACTGCACTTCCTTTTTCAGAGAGGTCAAAAAGACATTTGAAGCCACCTTTGCCTGCCACTGCTGCAGAGAGTCACACATGACTTCCTGGCACAGTTACATCTAGATCATATACCATCAGCAGCTCTCCTTACTGCACCCTGAGCTAACTCAGTGTGGCAGAAGTAGCAGATTGTGAGCCATCATGAGCCCAGCTCTTGTGTGCCAGGCTCGTGGGCTGTCCTGCTTCTGTCTCGGTCTGTCTCCTGCAGGTTGTAAACCACGAGCAAATGTCTGTTTCTTGGCCTCTGTGGACTGCCTTGAGGTGTCTTTGAATCCTTCGGGGTTCTGTGGTTGTGCCTCGTAGCCATAATTTCACCTGGAAAGCTGAGCATGTGCCACAGCTGGGTTACCCCTGACTGTAACTCATTACAAACTGGCACTTTGCTGGGGGAGATAAAGTACTTCAGCCTGGTTTTCTCACGTTAATCTGTACTCTTTCTCTTTGAGTCAGGTAGCCTGACTTACTAGGCTTTATCCTATTGCAAGGGAAATGCAGGTAAGACCTTACAGCACTGACAGACCTGACAGGGCTTAGAGCTGCCAGGGAAAATGTCACTTGTATTTCTTAGTCACTGGAAAAAAAAAAAAAATAAAATCTTTCTGTAAAGGGTGACTCTGGTGGTGGTGTTGGTCTCCTGGGCTGAAATGGTGCCGGTCCCAGGAACACCAG
Source organism: Dicrurus megarhynchus (assembly GCA_013399195.1). Lineage (NCBI taxonomy): Eukaryota > Metazoa > Chordata > Aves > Passeriformes > Dicruridae > Dicrurus > Dicrurus megarhynchus. The sequence goes on along the minus strand of VXAD01011024.1, from coordinate 104,404 downwards.
ACACGGGGTGCAGCCCATCCTGTGCCTGCTCTCAGTGGGGTGAAGGCATGAGAGCTCTTGGATCCTGCCAGCCCACACTGGGTTCAAACCAGTGACCTGGAGAGGTTCTTTGCAGACGTGCACAGAAGCCCGAACTGACAGCAGCATGTTCACGATGGGATTACTCGGCAGCGCTCGAGATGAAAGAGCAGATGGTGCTGATGGGTGAGCGGGGTCCTGAGGTACAGGATGGGATCGTTACCGTGTTAATAACAAGACTGCAAATCCCACAGTGCTTTCTATTAGCCTGGAAGATGATAGTTCCCAGTGGACCTCCCTGTGACCCACAAAGGTCTGGCAGCACCGGCCTCGGGAGGCTGCAGACACCTCATTTGTTCTGTTGGTTCTGAGATGTAGCCATTGATTCGTTTGAGTTTGGGCACTCTGACCCCCTCCTCACTGCCCGTGCCCTGGGAAGCCTTCTGGGATGTAAAGTGTTGGATTACAAAGCTGGTGTGGTTCTGGGTTAAATCAGAAAGGCTGCTATGGAACCTGGGTGCGTGGAAGTGAGCTGGGTATTTGCTAGTTTAGAGCTGGGGGAGTGCTGGGCATGCTGGAAGGCAGGCAGGAGCTTCAGCACTTGCACTTCATTTGTAGAATCCAAGTTATTCTACAGTTCTCTGAATTTGGGAAAAACTTTCTCTCCTCGTAGGCTTGCAGATCCCACAGGCTTTGCTCTCAGCTTCATTTAATCTCCCAGGGATCCCTGCTTTGGCTGCTACATTAGGAGCCATTCTGAACTGTGAAAAACATTTCAAAATCCTTTTTATTTATACTTATTCAAATTGCCTTTTTTTTTCCTTCTCCCCCCTCCCCCCCCCAGGCTAATTATAAAAATTGCTGTAAACATTTTCTGGAGACGGGATCTTCCTGTTTATCTAAACTTTCTACTCGTTGTTTATGTGCTATTTCTTTCAGCATCCCCACACTTCACTCTGCTGGTTGGGAAGTGTGAAAGCTATTATGGTAATAGGGAGGGAGATGATTTTCTGCTCTCCTAGTGCCAAGAACACAGGAATGGTTGTAATTCATCTTGGATGTAGTCCCTGCTGCAAATGCACCATCTTGCTTTAGCTTTAGTCCGCCTGCACACACACAGTTGGTTTTGCTTGGCATAAGGGTCAGGGTTCTTTAGCTTCCTCCAGGATTGGCTCTGCTGTGCAAGTGGGTTCTTCAAGGCATTTCTGCTGCCTCAGGAAATAGTGAAAAAAGGTGGAATAGTGCCTGGTTTGCTCCTTCCCCCCTCCCATGTGGCACCAAGATGTCAGTCTGACTTACCAACAAACCTGAAGCCAGAGAGAAGAGGAGGAGGTACCCACTGCTGTTAGGAGGCTTAAAAACCAACTCAGTACTCGGTGTTACACTGCACATTGCATTACTGTGTGATCAGCTTTGTCATGGGGAATAATTGAAATGAACGTGGATCGATATCTAAATATATATTAGGGTGTATTAAAAGGCTTAGAACCAATGGTCTGTTAAAAAGGAGGTTATTTCAATTTCTTTCTACACTGTCTCACAGTTTAAATGGTTTATTAGAGTATGGCAAAACCTGCTGAATAATCACAGTGTGATTATTCTGGGAGAATTGTGAATATTCTACCAAAGCATGGTCCCCTTTTTGGGGTCATATAAAAACAAGTTGGCATTTTGGCTGTATGAACTCAGGAATAGTATGTTATTTCATGTTATTGATGGGTGATTGAAAGAGAAGGTGTGGGCTAACAGGATTTTGGAGGTGAGTGCAGCACTTTGAGGGAGGGATCCCTATCCGATGAGGTGTTTGTCTGGCAGCAGGTCCCCAGGAAGTGAATTGGAGTGAAGCTGTTGTGTCATGCCCCACATAGGCTATAGCTCTATAGAACACGACAGCCAAATACACTTCAGAGAAAGTGCTGATGCTGTAGGTTTAAAAATAAATGGTGTATTTCGTTCTACTGCAAAGATGAATGAAGTGTTGAAAACTTAAGCCGGTGTGTACTTTGTGTGTGTGTGCAAACCCGCACAGCTGTCAGTGCTGTAAGGAATCGCCAGGCTCTGCCGGTGCTGCCAGGGGCTGTTTGTGGATGCTCATGTGCGGGCTTTCAACAGTGCGACACGAACTGAGCAATCTGTGGCGTGATGGGCTCGTCCCCGCCCGGCTGGGGGATGTGACGGCTGGAAATTCCGCATCTCCATTCCCTGCGCTGCACTTGTCCTTTGATTACAAAAGGACAGCTCTCGAGGGATGTCGCTGTGCATTCTCCTGAAATAAAATAATAGCTCTGTGTTTTGTGACCCTGGAACTTTAGGTCCTGCCAGATGCTAATGAACCAGTGGAAAACATCCAGGGCCTGGTGGTAATTGCTGTGAGCCACAGCTGTTTGTGCTTGGTACGCGGTGTCGGCTCTCGCCTCCGCGCTGGCTGCGCCCTCCGCTCCTGCCCCTCGGGGATCGGGGCAGCGCAGGCAGCAGCCTCCCCGTGCCCGGAACAGGAGAGCGGCCTGTGCTCCTGTGCTCCTGCCCCTCGGGGATCGGGGCAGCGCAGGCAGCAGCCTCCCCGTGACCGGAACAGGAGAGCGGCCTGTGCTCCTGCCCCTCGGGGATCGGGGATCGGGGCAGGGCAGGCAGCAGCCTCCCCGTGCCTGGAACAGGAGAGCGGCCTGTGCTCCTGTGCTCCTGCCCCTCGGGGATCGGGGATCGGGGCAGGGCAGGCAGCAGCCTCCCCGTGCCTGGAACAGGAGAGCGGCCTGTGCTCCTGTGCTCCTGCCCCTCGGGGATCGGGGGTCGGGGCAGCGCAGGCAGCAGCCTCCCCGTGACCGGAACAGGAGAGCGGCCTGTNCCTCAGTTACCATCAATTCAGTCGCTGGTTCACGCGGGCATCGGACCCCGTTAACCTGCGGGCCAGGCTGGGAACAGCCTGGCCGGCAGAAATTAACACCTGTGCTCCTGTGCTCCTGCCCCTCGGGGATCGGGGGTCGGGGCAGCGCAGGCAGCAGCCTCCCCGTGCCCGGAACAGGGGAGCGCGGTGTCCGTGCGGGCGGCTCGGGGTGAGCCCGCTGCTGCCCCGGCGCTGTGCCCACCCGGGCTGTGTGCAGCGAGTCCCGGCGGAGCTGCCGCAGGGACGGGAGGAGCGGCAGCAGCTGGGGGGGAAGCCAGGCTCGTGCGCTGACCTGATCTCAATCAAATCCACAGCCAGATCTGTCCCGTTATTCGTTTGCTACTTCAAAAACCAGATTTTTAGGTGCAGAAAATAGAAAGTGCTGATAAAAAACGGTGGTTTAATCTTCTTTTTATGTTGCTCCTTATAGGAGACTTTCTCATCCATTGTTGACGTTTCCAGTTCCAAAAAAACGGCTGGGGTGTTTTACCACCCTTTTAGCATAGGTTAATTGTCCCACAGGAATGCAGAATTACAGGGAGAGTGGAAATATTTCTCTGCGGCATCAATGGAAAGTCATTTCTGACACATACGGCCATGGATGGCCATGATTTGAACCAGCCCAGCTGACTGCAGTGGGGGGGGCTTGGAAATTCCCAATTCCCTCTCTGAGCAGAGAAGAGCAGGCACCTGACGCTCAGTGTGGCTGAGCAGGGAAGGGGTCTCAGGGCAGAGCAGGACTGAGCAGCCTCAGCTCCACCCAAATGCAGTGACCATTATTAGTCAATATTGGCGTTTGGATCCCCTGTATAAATCGTAGTTTATGGAAAGTTCTAAAAACCTCTGTTGGCAGGTGAACGAGTAGCCAGGTTGTCACAGCCACCCCTTTCAGATAATGCACTGACACTGTTTCCAGCACTGACTGTACTTTTTAGGTGAATAATATTGACAAATTAGGTTTCAGGATCTGTTTCATCTGCTTTGTATCTCCTGTGTGTACACATAGTAGGAGATGGTAAGTCAGTGGTAAATGTATTTATTCCATCTCACTCTGCCCATGGAAAAGATACCTAGACCTAGAAAAGGTACAGAGAGTAATGAAAAGGATCTGTGGAGACATGCACAGCCTCCCTACAAGGAGAAATTTAATAGTCTGGGAGTCTCTAGTCCCCAAAAGGTGTGATATAAGGGAGACAAGAAAAATCTGTAAAGTCATGATCTGAAGATGATGAGAAGCAAATTATTCTCTTTTGTTGGAATAAGATAATGTGAGACTCCCACTTAAATAACCAGACAGCTGTTTAAAACATGAGGTGACTTTTTTTTTCTGTAATGAAATTCTGAACCTCACTCATCATTGTATGGAAATATAAAGAGGTTCAGGTACCCGTGTGACAAATTCATGTCCATCTGTGTTATTACATGTGTTACTGAGGGCACATCTTTGGACTTGAGATTCCTGACATTGCTTGTGCATCGTGAAGTGTTTGGGCACAGGATGCTGGGCCAGATAGCTCTGGCTGCGTACAGTGGAAACACAGGAGGCTGATTATATCCATCCTTTAGTTTGAAACTTGATATTCACTGCTCTGTGGCATGCACAGAGCTGGGAGATTTGCAGCCAGATCAATGTGTCTCCTTAAAGCGGAGCCAGGGAGTTGGGCAGTGTTTCTGAACGGACAGACAGAAGAACAAACACTCTGACCAGTGACTTCCCGGGATTTTTTATGCATTAGTTTCATATTGGTAGCGGTGGTTCTTCTGTTGGGTTTTGTTTAGGTTTTTTTCCTTACAGATGTCTTTACAGATGTTATTTTAAAACATGAGCCTTGACAGCATCACAGTTTACCAAAGGTGTTTGTAGAGGGGGAGCTGAGAAAGGGGGATCCAGTCTGGCTCCTGAGGACTTGCTCTGGTTCCACGGCAGCGTTACTGCAGCTGCAGAATCGGAAAGGAGATATTTGCTTTATGCTTAAGAGGCTTTCTTGTTTCTAAACTATATATAGTCCTGTAATCTTGCTTTCGATGGGGGAGGGTATCGCGGGACAGCCTCCAAAGCATCCCCGCCCTGCCTGGTGGGCGAGCGAGGGGTTAACGCGGGGTGCGGGGCTCTCGCAGTGGACGAGCTCATTGTCAGAATAATGTTTAGCCAGGTGTTAATCTGTGTCTGGAGGGAAGTGCTGGAATTCATTATTCATCCCACTGGGGGAGGTCACGGTCCTGGGCGGCTGCCAGCGCCGGAGCCAGCCTCCTGGCTTTACTGACATGTGCCATTTGTGATGAAGGCACTGAAGTCCCCGTGAGGAGCGGAGCTGGCGGCGGCGGAGCGCTCGGCATCGCAGCGCGGCGAGCGGGGCAGGGGGACGCGGGCAGGGCACACGCGGAGCTCCCGGGGCACAGCGCCTTCCCCGCCCGTCCCTTCGGCTCTCCTGCCCCGCACCTGAACGCTGTGCTCCCCTCGGAGCACGCTGCTTGGCAGCAGGATAGGTTTGGGTCGCTTTTTTGGCGCTGAACGAGGGCAGGAGGTGAGACAATGATCAAGTCGAGTTGGTTCTACGTCAAGTTCAAGCATGCCGAGAAGGTAAGTACAGCCCCTGCTGCAGCCCTTCCCCGGGCACTGCTGGGGCTCAGCTGCTCCCCTTCCCCTGGCAATGCCCCTGAAGTGTCACCGGGAATCGGTTTTCCTGCGGCTCCGTAGATAAGGCTGTGCCCAAAGCTGGAGCAGGGCTGCAGATGTGGCGGCAACTTCAGCACGGTGCAGGTGGAAGAGAAAAGCTGAGGTCTCATTCCTCCAGTGCCATGTCGGGGAAAAAAAAAATAGAGATGGTAGAGATGCATTTGTTCGTGGAGCTTGAAAGGGAGGAATATTTCTTGTTCTGTGGAGCCCATTATGAGTTGTGACCTGCTTCTGCAGGGAGGTCAGTTCTTTTCTTCTCCTTTAGAAGCTAAGTATTTAATTGTCCGTAATTACTAGTGGCAGAAAGAAGTTTTATTGATCAAAAAGTAGCGAGATGTATTCTAAGACTCTTTGGTGGGGGGTTTACTGTGGAGTTTGCTGTATTTCCCATTGCACAGAACAGAGCGTTTTCTGTGGGATTTTCCTCTTACACTTTATCTCGCCTGTGCCTCGGTACCCAGATGCCTGGGGGAAGCAGAGGAACGGGGATGAGGAGAGAGGATGGACCAAGATTGCAGCAGGGACCTGCTTAACAGTGATGCATTTTCACTGGAGGTCTCCTGGAGGGTTTCCTGCCCCAGGTTAGAGGCTGACCTGGTTGCCAACAGTGCTGGGGTGCGGGCAGAATGTGATGTAGCTTTGTTGTTTCCTTAACCCAAGAAAATAGGGAAAAGAGCAAGACAACCTTTTATGAAAATACTAAGCAGCCTCACTGTCTGTTCCCTAAACATCCTTGAGCAGTTAGCAACTTGCTGTTCTTAGAGCAGAGGGAAAACCCATGCATGTGCTGTTAGTCTGAAATTTTCTATTCTGGCAAATAGTCCCACATTGATTTATTTCTTGCCTTTGTGCCTCAAGTTATACTGCACTCAGTGAAAGCATATATATTTCATTTAACAAGAAGCATATATATTTCATTTAACAAGATTGTCCTATCATTTATCCCAGGCTGCAAATAGCATATTTAACAGTCTCAGATGTAACTGTTCCATTTTGTTTGTTTTGGGCACTCTTAAAAAGGCTGCAAAATCCATTGTATTAGGCAGTTATTATCTCCTTGATGTTTCTCTGCAGTAATTCTATGTTCTCTAAAGTTATATCAGACCTATAAACATCTATATTAAAACAAATCACCTCAGCATATTTAGCATATGGAACTTCTTGGAAATAATCTAAGGAAATCACCAGTGAGTGAGGTTGGCTATTTAAAACGCATGGGGATTTCTTTTTCCTTTACATTTTGTGATTCAGTTCCTTTTTTTTTTTTTTTTTTTTACCCCTTGCAGTTGATCCAGAAAGCCCTGGAGTCCCTGAGCAGAGCAGATAATGTTCCTGCTCTGCTGTCACCGGGTGATTGTGTGGAGTGTTACATAACCTGTCATACCAGTTTTGTCAGAGACAGATATTTTTGAGATGTACAACCTGGGAAATTTGAACGTGGATGAAATCCAGGAAACCCATTTAATCTGTGTACTTACAGTTACTGGTGGCTTACAGGACTTTCTTCCGATCCACCAGGGAAGGTGCCAAGTCTGTTCATCTGTTGGGGGGAAAGAAAGCCCCAAACCATAATGCACACACGTAGGAAGGCAAAACCTGAAGTGAATGCCTGGTCTTTTACTATTTCCTGTGTGATAAGAGACTGTTATCCCTTTGTGTTGAAGTGGGGGTTTCCTAATGGAAGGCTCCTGAGAAATTTTGGGTTTGGCTCCGTGGCAGGGCTGTACCCCCTTGCTGAACACAGGATTTTGTGTCAATATTCTTGTTGCAGTTGGGGCTTGGCTTGTTCTGCTTTAGCTTCCAGTCTTGTCTGCCTGTGAAAAGTTGTGCTAGTGTGGCTTAGGTGTGAATTGACGCTGAATTTATTAAACTGGTGCAGTTCTCTGGCTGGACACGCTGGGTACATGCTCCATGAAACAAATGTTTCTGCAATAGTGTAACCACACTGGCTTAAAAAATTAGGTCAAATTCTTTTGCAACTCCTCTGTGTTGTCAAGGCCTTAGAAACTGGGTTTATGTGAGCTAAGCTGAAGAACCTTTGAAATTCTCAAACCAGCTTTTTACAGCAGTTTGTCTAAAAGGATTTAAAATCTCACTTGGAGATGCAGTTTCTCCCCTTCAGCTGACACAAGTGTGGGCTGCTGCAGGCTCCTGCTCCCAGCTAGGCGTTGTGCAGCCGCCTGGGGAGGTGAGCCCACCTCCACCTGAGCTGGTTTTATCCCTTTTTTGTGCTGGCTTTGTTTCCAGGCAGGTCGGTGTGTCCCAGTTCAGCGCGAGGGTACTGCCCTGTAGGGTGTACCTGGATGAGCAGAGAGGACAGTGATGTCTCTTCTGGCAGCAGCCTGTGAAAACCACATTAATTTAAGTTTGCTCTCCTCATGTGGAAGTGTTACATAATCTCTGTTTAAGGGAGGTCATTTTAGGTTAGGGAGAGGTTGGGTCTGTGCCCTCCCGTCAGTGCAGTAGCTCAGTTAATCGGAACTGGAGCTGCTCTTCCTGTGTGTGCTGACATTGCACTGCTCCCTCTTAATTCTCTTGTAAAGAAGTTCATTGACATTTTTACTGGCTGGCTGACATCCTTGCCTCTGGCCATCACAAATATTTTCTTTCTTTTTTTTTTCTTTTGATTTACTTCAGAAGATGCTGATGTCTGAAGACCCCATTTTGATAAAACATATATATTTATATACATGTCAGATGTAACTCTGCAGGAAGCTTGTATATTGTAAAATCTTCCTTCCCATTTAGATTGTCAACCTGTTTTACTCTCTTGGCATCACTGTGCTTTCCTGTCATAAACTGTTCACTGATTGTGTTTGAACGCTGCTCATCCCGGCTGGGTTATCTGCAGAGAGACCTGAACTGAGGTGTGCTGATGGAACTGGCCTGAGCTTCAGGGATTGAACCCTCACAGGCCTCCTGGGAGCTTCCAAACTCATCATATCCACCTGGCACCTTGACATCTCTTAATCAGTTAATTCATGTCACCTGCCAAACCTCAGTGGCTGGTTTGTACTGTAGGAAGTGGTCGTGCATCTGTGGCTGCAACACAAAGCCTGAAAAATGGCCACCTTTTATCCTAAAGACATGTTGGAACTGGAAACAGGAGAGAAGAACATTGGTTAGGCTGATGTACTTTGGTGTGTTAGTTTGCTCAAGTCATCCAAACAGTTTTTTTAAGTTGTGTAGACAAGCACGATAAAACCTTTTCCCAGCAGCGCATTTTTAGTTGTGATTAAAATAACCAGATAGCAAAACTAAAGTAGAAACCTACACAACTTCATCTTGAGTCTGTTACCAAGTTAATTGCTAACATTCTATAATACAGACTGAAAGGAAGCCTACAGGATAAACCCCAAAGTTTTTATGTTTACCCTTTCAGAGATTTAATGTAAGGTCATTTGGCCACGAGCCACTGGGACACAATACCCGTATTCAGTCTGAGTGCATTTACCACCGGAATTAAGATTCAAAGTCTTCATGTGAATAATATTGCTGACACCAGGAAACCAGTTTAATCTGAGGGGAAAAGAAAAAAGGCAAGCTCTTGGAAAAAATCTGTGAAATTCTAGAAAGTGTGGGAGACGTGTGGAGGGAGGCAGCGTGAGTGGGCAGTCTGGCTTCACGTGTTGCTGCCTGGATCTGAGGGAGCTTATGGATGAAAATGGAGGACTTGAAAGGTTTTGCTTTGTCCTTGAAAAGCCCTGTCCCTTGTTTGAGGTTCATTGATAGATATTGCTGAACTGAAGTGAAGCTTAATTTTCCTGTCCCCAGCAGTGCCCAAGGGAGAGAAGTGCTGTATTTCTAGCTAGAAAATTAGATTAAAACACCCACTACCTAGATCCAGGGTACATTCATTTCATCCTCTCTTGTAAGACTCTCACTACTCTGAAAGGCAGTTTACAGTTTTGACAGCTAAAATAAAAAGCCTGAAGGACAAGCAACCACTTTGAATGTTAGAAGGGCTTCATTGCCAGCAGAAAGATTTCAATTACAGTCATTTTCCTCCCGTAAGTACAAAGAGGTAAATGGAACCCCTGTTTCAAATGTTAAACTCACAGACTACATTATTACCGGTTGTACTTTGAAAGTAAAGGATAAAGCCAATCTAAATCAAAGCCCTGGTTCCAAATTACTTTTTAAGAGTGTGATGAGGTCTGCACCCGGTAATTCAGCCACTCTGTGGTGAGCAGCACAGAGCACATCAAATGTGGCTTCCATTAGACCGTGCTGCTCTGGGGGGGTTTCGAGGCAGGAAGCATCTTTCTCGACAAGCACTGAGAGTTGCAACTTGAAAGGGCTGCTCTGCAGCTGGAAATTCATGAGTTGGCTGTATTTTTAGAGAATTTAGGTTTTTTTCATCCCTGACTCTGCTCGTTATTTGTCTTGTCCCTTTTAACAGTAATTTGACAAAGATTTGGTTATTTATCTCCTGTTTGGCACAACCTCTTCTCCCTCCCACTCCCCACAACAAGGTTTTTCATCCCAAACCATTTCCTCCCCCGGCTGGGGTAGGGAACACCTTTTCCTAAGTCCAGATACTGAAATGTGCACAGTGTTTGCATAATGCAGTGCTCTAAAGAGCCTGGCAGCTGAGGTGATAAATCAGCCTGATGACCTGAGCTCACCGAAACATTCGTTTTCCCTGGAATGAGGAACTCTCCCAGCAATCTGCACCCTTGGCTTGGTGGAGTCACGGATAACTGTGTGAGTGGGTGACTTTCTGGGTCAGAGCTACGCCCAGAGGCATCGGAGGAATGCAGGGAATCATCCAGGCTGCTCCTAGAGCAGCTCCCTGTTCCACTGGCACTCAAACCATCCTTGCCTGGGAGGTGGGAACCCACCTGTTTCTTTTCCAAAAGTGTTTGCTGGAGATAATTGTGCTAATTTTATTTATTTATCTTTGCTACTTCTTTTCCTCATTGCCTTGTAGATGGGTTTCTGCAGGTGCGAAATCAGATGTTACTCCTTAAACTGATGGGGATGATCAGCAAAGGGTTGTATTGTCCTGAATTACTCAGCACAGACACCTGGTTAACTATTTTTATCACTTTTAGCTGCTAAACTTTTTCAATTTTTCCTTTCCTGCCTATGAATAGTACAAGTTTGCATTTTTAAAATCATGTTGCAACTGTGACTGACAGCATTTTAGGGAAATGAGTGAGATTTGTCATTTTATATTCTTGTGAACAGAGATTGGGTGTAATCAAGGAAAACAGATGTAGGGATTTAATTTACTTGTAAATACAGATTACTACAAATCATAAAATGGTTTGGCTTGGAAGGGTCTTTAGAAATCATCCCGTTCCATCCCCTGCCATGGCAGGGACACCTCCCACTGTCCCAGGCTGCTCCAAGCCTTTTCCACCTGGCCTTGGGCACTGCCAGGGATCCAGGAGCAGCCACAGCTGCTCTGGGCACCCTGTGCCAGGGCCTGCCCACCCTCACAGGGAACAATTTTGTCCTTGTCTCTAATCCAAATGTGCCCTTGTGCTTCAGGAGCCTGTGCTTGCTTGGACTCAGCTTTTCCCCGTCCTGGTTTGGCCGTGTGACCCTGTGACTGCCACTAAGCCCTGTCACACAGAGCTGCCTTGCTTCATGTTTTGGCCTTTCATTATTGCATTTTGATTTTATCTGGCCTTCCTGTGAGCACAAGGAGCTTGCCAGTGGTGGATGCAGCCTGCACAGCTGCTCTGCTTTGCCCGGGGCTGGCAAGTGGCTCTGAGGAGGTTTTCCCTCCTTCTGGCCAGGTTGGGCTGGGGCACCAGCAGTGAACGTGGGCTTGTGTCTCCATGGCCTGGTAAGCCCAGTGCAAAGCAGGCAGGGCTGGAAGCCAGAGGAGGGAATTCCATCCCTGTTCTGTGTCCAGCCCCAGAGGGGTGGGAGGTTGGCTCCTCAGGGTGAGCCAGCTCCTCGGCTTTCATCTGCTCCTGGGCTGCAGAACCAACCGAAGGGCTTATTTATTTATTTTGCTTTCTTTATGTGTTTGCTTATTTATTTTGACTTAAATGGATCTTTCTCAGTTCTGCCAATTCTTGGTAGTCAGACCAGTTCTTGTGTGGTTTTCTATAAGGGTGTTTAACTAAGCTGTAAAATCTTTCTGGTTTCTTTCAGTGCTGCAGTTTGGACGTTTGCAGTTTGCTTTTTGCCCTGAATGGTTATCAGTAAGGGCCTCTAAGATTTTTAGGCTTTCCTGGGAATATGGTAGAGATTTAAAGGACTTCTTCTTCCTTGATGTGGGGCAGTGGTTGCATCCCGTGTGTCAGGATGACTCAAGGGCTGCTCCTGCCCGGGCAGCTGCTGGGAGCCCCGTGGGACTCGCAGCGTTAGGAAGTCCGAGCACCACCCGCTTTCCCCTTGATAGTTCTCACAGAGGGAGTCACTGGAGCAGAACCGTTTAAGCATCTCAGTGACACTTTAGGGTCCTCCCACGTATAAGTGGGAATTTGTGCATTTTCTTTTTCCACCTGGAGCCAGCTTCTGGACAGCTTTTTCTTTAATATGGTTTGGGATCTAGACCTCAAACTTTTCCATATTTAGTCCTTGTTTTTTGCATATACTTGTGATCCTGAGAAGAACTGAATACTAATGGGAATAGTCAGTGGCAGATAAAATAGCAAAGAAAAAAAAAAAAAAACCCTTACATTCTTCTGATGTAAATTTTTAATCAAATGTATTTTCTTCTGTTAAGCAACTTTTACAGCCCACTGCACAAAACATACAACCAAAAACCTTTGCACAATGAACTGCATGTAATAGGCTAGCAATGCATCCATTACACGTTTTTAGGTCTGTAATGCATTTAAATCCATTTTTGTGTGCATGGTAGTGTAGCCTTCAAAAGATAATTAGAATTTGCTCAGTCTTGCCTTCATAGTTGCTTAGGTTTTCTCCCAATTGCACTGCTTTGGAAAGCCTCATTAGAAGCGGTCTTTTCCTCAACAAGAAGGAAATACAATTTGAATACTGTAGGAAATGCTCAATGCATTAGAAAGCTGGAAGCTTTGTATCAAAGTTTCTGAAGTGTTGTAGAGCCACAGTGAACACCGTTCTTCAGCACAGCTGGGCCGAAGCGTTGGTAGATGACGGAGGAGGTTGTAACAGCAGTGATAATTACATCAAATGACAGTTCTCCATCTGAGTAACTGGAGGTGAGTTTTCTGGCAAGGTGTGGATGTAGCTGTACCCTTCTCACGGGTCACCAGACCCAGCACTGTCATCACCCTTTGTGTGTCTTCTGTATGAGGGCTCCTGCCCGGGGACCGTCATCTCAAACCCAGCTCCTGCCCTCATGCCTCTGTCACCTGCTGTCACGTCAGAGCTCCAAGCAGGCTTTTTCCTCAATTTCAGCATCCCTGTTGGGAGTTTCCCCTTCCCAAGCTGTCTGTGGTACAGGATTCCAGCTCCCCTCTGGCATCTGCCCATGCCCCCTGGGCTGGACCTCGCTGACTTCTGCTCTTGGTGCATTGAAACTGCTCACGATTCAACTCTGGCCATATTGAGGACATCTGCAAAGTGTTACTCTTTGTGGTTTGATAAAATCATAGACTGGTTTGGGTTCAAAGGGACCTTAAAACACATCCCATTCCACCCTCTCCCATAGGCAGGGACACCTTCCACTATCCCAGGTTGCTTCAAGCCCTGTCCAAGCCCCTGAGCACTGGCAGGGTTGGAGGAGCTTCTCGGGGCAAAGTGTGCCAGGTACAGGGAAGAATTCCTTCCCAGTATTCCATCTATCCCTGCCCTCTGGCAGTGGGAAGCCATTCCCCCTTGTCACTCCATCCCTTGTCAGTTGTCTCTCTCCATCTTTCCTGTAGCTCCTTCAGGCACTGGAAGGTCACCCTGGGGCTTCTCTTTTCCAGGCTGAACAATCCCAATTCCCTCAGCCTTCCTTTCCTCCCAGCAGAGCTGCTCCATCCCTCTGATCATCCTGGTGCCTCCTTTCTGGGGGTTTCTGTGGGGATTGTCCAAGCAGGGGCTGCTTTCACCACTGTGCCAGGAGCTGGCAGGCACCGGAGCTTTGGGCAGGAGCTGTCAGAGTCTCCCATGGCTGTGCCCAGGGAGCTCTGCCCACGGGTGGCAGGAGGAGGTGCTGTGGTGTCACCAGGGGACAGGAGTGTGCTGCAGCTCCCCTCCCTTGGGCCATGGGGAGCCCTGCTGTCTGGGAGGGATCCTTTGGGGTGATAAGGAAGCAGGCTCAGGCATTGCTGGGCACACAGAAACGCACAGGAATTTTTTGGAGCCGCTGCCTGGGACCCAACTTTTGCCTTGTGAGCCTGTGGTGTGTTCAGCTCTGTAACCAGTAACATGTACGTACTTGGTGGATTAATATTCAGGACACAGTAGAGGAGAGAAACTGGCAGGGGGGATGTCACACACAATCTGTTCTTTTAGAATTCCTCTCTGTTTTGAAGCTAGATTCACCAATTCTGTAGATGGGAAAGAAAAAAAAAATACAGGCTTACTCTGATTTTTAAATTTTTTATTCTCCCCTCCTGGACTTCATTTGCCTGAGGGCTAGTTCTGCCCTTTAATTATTTAAGAACTGGGTTTTGTTTACAGTTTGTAATAAAACTGATAAAAGATTAACAAGGTGCTTGTGAATCATTTTAAGCAAATTAAAGCTTTGAAAGACTTACAACTGCAAATATTTGAAAATTGTATAGCAGAAAAAATAAGAACCGACCAGAGCAGATAATCAAGTTATTGGATTTGTTTGGGAGAAAAAATAATCTTGTTTGCGATCAGATGTGAGAGCAGCATTGTCTGCTCTGTGAAATATTTATGTGTGCTTTTAGCAAATTTGCAGATACTGGTTGTATGAAACAGCACCAGGCCTGTTAAAATCCTGTTTTATTGCGGTGTGGGGTAGGTGCAGGGACAGAGCATGGGGTGGAGAGGTGATTCTGAGTGGGATTAGTGTGTCCAAGCTCACCTTAGCAGCAAGCCTGTGCCAAAGCACGGGTGCCTTATGCTGCTTTTAGGGACTCTGGTGACTCTTCCCTAAAACAGTCCTAATGAAATGATGGACTCTGAGCTGATTTCCATGCCAGAGTGAAATTAGGGAGGTTCTAACTCAATTTCTAGGCAAGGATTTTGGGGTTACAATGGATATTTCCATCAAAACATCAGCACATCGCTCAGTAGTGGTGTAAAAGACTAACCAGCTAAAGATAAGGGGGTGTCCTGAGAATGGAACAGGGAACATGGCTGGGATGGAATAGAAATTCCTGATTTACCTGTGTCACAGACACGTGCTGCTCTCGTCATTCCCTCTCCAAAGACTTGCAGACACCGAGGGCTCAGAGAACTGCGAGGCTGTTCAGAGGTGTGGAACTGCCTCTGTGTGAGGAAGAACTGAATGAACTAGAACCCCTCAGCTGGGTGAACAGGGAAAGGAGACGTGACAGAGGTTTGTGAAATCAGGCAGGACACCAGGAGGATGGGAATTGTTCATTGCCTTGTGAGGCAGGGACGTGGAGGTGCCAGAGGAGGATGGTAAGAGCCCAGCTGAAGGAGATCAGGAGTAGGAGGTTCTTTGGGAAGGTGCTGGCCAGTGCAACCGGTTGTTGTCAAGGAAATTGTAGGTACTAAAAGTTTCCATCACTTGTGGGAAGGTGGACCAATGAATGGAAAATAAATCAGTGGATTGCCACTGAACAGGCAGAAACCCCGTCAGCAGCTCAGTGAGCTGGGAGTGACTGGCGGTGGAAGCAAGGGGGAAGGATGTAGGCATATAAATAGAGAGACAGCAGTATTATATGTACTTATCCTATTTTTATTCTCTCCCTTTGGACACCCATTTATGGCCACTGTTGGAAGGAGGATGCTGAGCAAGCCCAGCCTTTGATCTGGCCCAAGGCAGCCGTTCTCTGTGCTGCTGGCACTGGGGCAGCTCTTTCTGAAATGTCTTGTCTTACGTGATGACTGCTGCATAAAACGGATGTTCTTCAACACCCACCAAGCTCTGCAGCTTTGGATTTGGCTGTGGTTGTTACCTTCAGACAAAGGCATGTCACACAGTGATTACAGCGTGGTATTAATAGCTGGGTTCCTAATTTTCACTGAAAGTGCTCTGGGTCTGGGAAGGAGAATCTCACATCACCTCTTCTCTGTGCTTTGTTTTCCCTGCCCATAAAATGGGTGTGAAGGCACACGTGTTATCAGGAGTATTATCTATGCAGCGTTTTTGGAAGAATTACAATGTCCTTCTTTGAAGCTGTTGGACAAGGCACAGAACCAAGAGAAGGCAAGCAGCACTTCCATTGCAGTGTCCCCAGAAAAGTTTGAAGATGGGTGAATTATTGCATTGCAAAGCTCTTCAGAACCTCAGTGAAAAATCAGGACAAACCTTTAAGCCTAAATTACATTTACAATTGAATGAGGTGACAGGAAACTTCTGGGGCAGATGAGGGGAGCTGGAGTCTAATTAAATGGAGTAATTTTATTCCTTTGAGGATGAGCTGTGAAAGCCAACACGGTAACACAGCAGGTTCAAAGGTCTGTGTGTAGGTCCTAATCTGCTTAAAAGATGGGATTGAATTTCACTGCCTGTATCATAAACTTGAGTTCAGTAACTAAATAGTTCCTTTCTTGAGCATCCAAATATAAACTGCGAAAGAAGGCAGAGGAGCTTAAAGGAGGGGAATTAAGCTGTGCCCGTGCACAAATGCTGCCTATAGCTCAGTGATAATCATAGAAATATTCTGAAAGCTCTGTAGCTGGTCTTTTTTTCCAGCCTTTTCAGCTGTGTGGCTTTGATGGCAGCTCTAACTTACCTTGTTAAAGTTATGCTTCGAGGCAAACATCATCTGTAGGTCTCAGTAATGGTTTAAATTTGCCTTCCCCTATAGCTGATGTTTCTGCTTTGCTCTGCATGTTTGGAAATGAGTTCTGAGCAGGGAGAGCTGGCAGGGCTGGTGGGGCTGAGCCCCGTGTCGGGCAGGGCACTGGGTCTCCATCTCAGGGGTGCACATGGGTTGCATTACTCTGTAGCTTTATTGAAGCAGGATTTGTAGCTTCCAGTGTTCTATACAGTACAGATGCTGGAGATGAACAGATAGTGCTTCTATTTCCTTGTTTAGTGTCCTGTCATTTCTGTGTTGTGATCAATCTTTGTCCAGCCCTCTTGAAACTTTGCCTGTGTTTGTTGTGTTCCCTGTGATTGTCAATGATCTCCTTTAAAAGCCCAGGATCCATTCCATCTGGTCCCAGGAACTTGGCAGCTTGCATGGCAAGCAAGAGCTGATTTTTTTTTTTCTGTGAGTGCTAGTTGAGAGAAGTCAATTCATGGCTAAAAAGATTAAATCCCTAAATCAGAAAAGCTGGAAAAAATATAACAATGGCAACTCTGCCAAGGAAGTGCTTCTTGTTGGATTAAAAAATCTTATGACAAGTTGAAAGAGAGAGATTTGGAAGGGTAATTCAATCCTGTTGTCAATCCAGGAGAGTTTAAGCTGAAACTGTGTTAGAATACATTAACAGCAGTGCCTGGATGGAGAGAATCAAGTGCCTCTTGTGCTGGTTTCCATCCTGCCTCTGCTGTGACCTGGTTTGGATTCCTTGACCTCGATGCCACTGAGGTTCATCACCTGCTGTGTTCTCTGCTTCCATGTGCAGGCTCCCTCTGAAATAAGGAGCAGCAGCAAGGACACGGGAGCGGCAGTGGGATGAGGCGATGGAAGGGGTCAGGCTGGCAGGTTTGGAGGCTGAGGCACCCATATGGTGCGTGGGAGGTGTCGGGGACGCCCCACACTTCGGGGTCCCCTCCCTCTCAGGGACTGGCAGCACCGTGCTGCTGTTCTCCCTGATCAGGGCTCTGCGTGGTGGGAGGGGAGAGCTGCTTTTTCCCCCCGGGGATGGCCCCGATGGTGTGCCAGAGCTCTGGGTGTGCTCCTGAGAATCGTGGGAAGCCTTGCGGGAAGGCAGCACTTTGTGCCAGGGAGAGCCCTCGCTGCTGCTTCCTGCTCCTGCTTTGTCCTCACCAGCTTCTCAGACGTTTTTTCCCCGCTTCCATGTAAAACAAAGAGAAGCCAAAACCATCTCCCTCCTTGGCTCAAGGTACAGATTGAAGTTTTGTTGTTCTGTCTTAAAAAACAGGCTTGTTCAGTGTTTGAATATCACTGTGGTGTGTTTGTGAGAGAAACTGGGAGCACAAAACCCCACTTTTCTCCTCAGCACAGACAGAAGATGACAGAGAGAGATCTGGGTCCTCTGCTGTCCGTGGAGCGAGATTACTGAAAGAGGTGCTGCTTTTGTGACCTCGTCTAGTGGTCACATCTGAGACCAAAAGAAGCTATAAATCTAAATCTCTAATAAATCTAAAAAAGTATTAGATATACCGAAAAGCGTTCCAAAAAGTGCCCTGGCATAGTGCCCCAGAGATTTTATATTGCATTCTTCTTGCCTTGTCGGTTTGTGTGGGGGTGGGATATGGTTTAACATAAAATCTCAGTCCCTTCAAAGACACCCCTGTTAAAACCACATCTCTTGTGGCCTCAGGCAGTGGACTGATTACATGGGTATCTTACATGATCATGAGAAATATTTAAAAACAATTAGTTATGATGTTTGATGGGACTGCCTGCCTTGGGAGGTACCAACAGCTGATTGCTGTAGGGTACCGGGTAGTGAGTGACCCGTGTGGGGTCCTGCACTGGGAAGGGGAGGGATAGTGAGAGCTGTTTTAAAAACTTGGGGGTTCAAAATCTGGGTGAACTTTCCTTTCTCATTCTGGGCAACTCAGGCTTGGATTCTTTCTCCTCTAACTTCAAGCCTGTAAATATGTCTGAATTAGGAATCTTATCTCCCTAGGGTCCCTGGGTCCAGGAGGAGAGAAATGAGCCTGCTCCAGGGCCTGAACGGCTTTTGGAAGGTTCTTGATTTTCCTTTATAGTGCAGCAGGCAATGAGGCCTCTAGGTTCGTTTTTTAATTTAAACACACTTGTTCACAGGTAGGTGAAATTCTGTGTCTCTGTGGAAAAGAAATATTTTTTAATTTCTCCATCTCTGAAGGGTGATCAGGTTTGGAATGTTAGAGGTGCTGGGGTGCTCAGCTGCCGTGGGGGCACAGATGGGCTCCTCGTCTGCCTCCAACACAGGGAGGAAGTGTCTGTTCCAATATTCTGAGTGATCCTTGTCTGTGAGAATGAACAAGCACGTACAGATGTTCCTTGACCATGAGTCTGGCAGCTTTACACTTGCATATGTTGTTTTTACCCAGAGTAGCTCTTGGAGGACCCCGGGAAAGTCAGAGCCTGACTGCAGCCACACTTGGCCTGCCCTGAGAGCTTGGCAGCTGAAAGGGCCCTACAGGACAAGGCTGTTCACGACACTGAGCAAATATAAACCAGCAAGTCTCTCAGGGATGGAAGTGGCTGCTGGAAGTGTGGTTTGCTGTCCAAACTGCACAGCCAGGGGCAGAGGGAAGGCTGGCTCTGCCAGCAGGTCACCCACAGAGCAGCAGGACGGTGCTGGGCACATCCTGCCCTCCCTCTCTGCGCCCAGAACGAGCAGTCCTGGCACTCAGCACATCAGGGGACACTGGCGTACAAGAGCTTTGCACCTCTGAGACCAGAGGTATAAATATACAAGGAGATGTGTGACCTCTGAAGTCCAGCGTATCCATTGCTGTCACATTATTCCTTTCATCCTCTTCGAAAGTCAAAACAGAGGCTGTGTTTCCATGACCATTCCTGCCCAAGAAGGGAGTCCGTGTGGAGCTGTCAGTGCTCAGTAATGACCTGGGGAGAGTTCCCTGCACAGTTGCAAACTGATTTTTATCATGACCATAGTCAAAACTCAGAAGATTTGTGTAGAAGCCTCTGTGTGTGGGCACATTTATAGATGTAATGTAATACTTGTAGGTCTAAACATTGCATGCAGTGTTTAATGTGTAATTACATTAGACATACACTACCTCTGGGTTTAAACACAGGCAGCCGTAGGTACAGCACTGATTGGATCTGTATGATTTTGATAGATAGCCTAGTACTTTTCCTTTTTGGAATAATTCAGTGAGGTGTATGTAAGAAAACAGCAATAGCCTTTAATTTCCTTCAGTAATCCTGGCTCCCGTGATCAGTGCAGTGAAAGCCAACATGTCTGGCTGGAGATGCACTGGTAGGTGCTCGTGTCACTCTGCCTCAGGAGCATTGCAAAGACTGTGAGACAAGAGAGCAGCCTGGGAATTCCATGGAAGCCTTTTCTGATACATGCTTCTGATTTGTGATGGGAAAATTTTTGCATAATTCTATAGATCTCCTTAATCTGGATTAGGATTTAGCTAAAATCAAAATTGTGGAGCAGCTTCATCAGGATGTTTGCTTATAGAGAGATCCTTGCAGTTCACAAGACAGATGAACGAGTTAAGCTTTCAGGGATCAGTGAGAAGCAGATGCCCAGATTCCCTATGTGATATTCAGTATTACACCAAGCTGGTATTTGGATCTTTTGGAGCCTGACTGGAGATGTAGTGTGGGGTGTTTGTGTACAGCTCCTCTGGCTTCACTGTAGCAATGTCACCTCAAGTCTGGTTAATGAGCCGAAGCCACGTTCACTTCCCGGGGCCTTCCTGAGCCTGCCCCAGACCTTGTCCTCATTTTATCATTTATTGGTGCGGTCACACACAGCCATGACACAATCCCAGCCCTGAGTACACTCACAGGGCAGCACAGACAGTGGCAGCCAGGCAGCAGCAGGTCAATGCCATCGTCTGAGGATGAATTTTTAAGGGAAGAATAATGGTATCTTATCCTGAAAGACCCTAGTTTGTCATGCAGCTGACCTGTTTCTAAAATGAAGTCAATACCTCCTTTTGCATGTAAGAGCACCAGTTTAAAAGCCTGAGGGACTTGCACCTGGGCACACAGGCTCGTGTGTGTCCCCAGCAGACTCTCCTCGCAAAAGAAACACAAAGGTGGGCGTGTTGTTATTTTTCTCCTCACTAGATCAACACTTCAGCAAACTCAGGAGCAGACAGTGGAGCCCTCTTTTCCTGTTGGAGGTGAACGCCTTCCTGCAGCTGAGGCCGTGTGCTGGAGGTGTCCTGTCCCACCAGGCAGGGCAGGAGCTCTGTGAGCGGCTTGGTGCTGGCTGGGCTTCCCCACCAAGAGCCTGACAAACAGATTTCCCTGCTGGAAAACGGCATTAAATTAAATAGGTATCAGCCTGCTGCTCTGAGAGCTGAATGTCAGTGCTAATAAACCAGAGGCTCCATCTTTCCCAAAGGACCTTTGGAATCGATTGAAAGCTGCGTCCTCCATCCCCCTTTCCCAGCGGGTAAATGTTACTCCTGTGCTGTGCCACTGTGTCCTGGGAGTGAGGGACGGGACCAGCACGCCGTGCTGACTGACAGGATTGCTCCCAGCACTGCGAGGAGAGGAAGTGACCTTAAACTGGGGTTGTGGTTCTGTTTTCACTGTAAGAAAAGACTCTTTTTTTTCCTTTGCCCCCCCCACCCCTTTCCTTTTTTAAAACATTGCCCTGCCAGCCTGGCTTTCTACTCATCTCTATGTATTTTTTAAGGTCTTAACCCCTTCCTGCCCTGGGGTGGAATTAGATAAGCTCTGAAAGCAGTTCAATGTCATTTGTTTAAAAAAAAAAAAAAGAAAAAAGAAAAAAAGAAGAGAGAGACTAAAGCAAGGAAGGTCACCTTGCAAAGTTGCCTGTAGAAAAAGATCTCTCTTATCATAAGCCTAAAGTAATTAGCTTTATTTTTGGTGTTGCCTTATACGAGTCATTCATGCATCTCAGCTGGCTGTGGAAATGCCTAATGACAGCCTGAGTGTGCTTTCCAGGCCGCTCGGCCACTGCCTGTGAGTGCCTGTTTCTCCTCTCATGGGTTGGGAGTTTCCTCTTCCCATGGAATGTCCACTGAGCACTCTCCCCCTTCTGCAGGGGAATGCTGGTGCCCTCTCTGGTAAAGTCTCTGTGGTCAGGGGGCATCCTGCATCACTCAGCACAAGAACTCAAGGCTACTTGGCAAGAAATAATAATATAAAAAAAAAAAACTCTGTTACTATCAGGGCAACAAATTTTTCTTGCCCATTTTCCTGTTAAATGATGTTGAAGTCAGTGCTTCCCATGGCAGGTGGGCAGAAAGGATCCCTTGCCCCATTTCTGCTCCTTTCTGTAGGTAGGTGAAAGCTCCTGGCTGGCTGAGGTGAGGCTGTCAGTGGTGTTGGCAAAGCCATTCCATGCACGTGTGTGCAGTGTGCAGGGAGGTGCTTTCCCTGAGGAGCGGGCTGGAGTCGTGCAGCTCCTGCACAGGGACCCAGCAGGAGGGTGAGCAGCAGGGGCTGCTTGGAAATGACTCTGGTGATGTGTCTGTCGTGGGCTGCTTCTCTTCCCTCGGCTGCTGCTCCATGTTGCAGTCACTCCTCAGCTCTTGGGGCAGTGGATTTGCCTCCTCACCTCCCCCAGAATAGCAACCCCAGTCCCCCTTGCCTCTGTGAACAGCTGATGTTTCCACCCAGCACAGGGACCAGCCATCCCCAAGCTGGATGACCATGGGGAAATGTACTGATGGACACTGGGAGGAGTGCTGCTCCTGTCTGCCCCTCGGCTCTCAGTGATGCTGAAAAGTCCAAAGATGACGTGGCTGTTGGTCTCCTGTTACTAATGGCATAAATTCGGCAATTATTTTGAGCCACGGTAAAAAAGTAAATGCAGATATTGTTGTGCAGGCTTGGCCAAAGTACTTGGCTTTGGTGCGTAACCTACTTCTGGGTGTAATTACCTTCCCTGTTACCACTGTGGCTGTTTGGGTGCAGCAGCAATCAGGTTTTGGCAGGAGATAGTGCTTTGTGTCTGCAAACCCCTGGTCTAATCAGGAGGGAGGATCAAGCTGCAGCAGCGGCCGCGCTGTGGCTGCTCCAGAGCCATGGCAGGGGCAGTGTGCTCGAACCAAAACAGCAGCTTTGAGAGCTCTGAGCCTGAAATTTCCAGAGAATCAAGCATTTGAGGGGTTACTGATGCAGTCTGGGGGCAAAAGAATTAGCTGTGATGTCAGTGGCGTGTAGGACGTGAGAGAATAGGTCAGTGTCTCAAATCCACCCTTCTGGCATCTGCTCCCTCTGGCAGTGGCAGTGCTGGTGCCAGCAGAGGGAGGTCATGGGAGGCAGATGTGGGATAATCTCTTCTCCACCTTAAATCTTCTCCTGGTTTAAACCCTGAGAACAAGCTTTAATAGCCTTCTTAATGGGTGCAGTTCATTGAATTCTGCTTGGATTATGGC
Source organism: Dicrurus megarhynchus (assembly GCA_013399195.1). NCBI lineage: Eukaryota > Metazoa > Chordata > Aves > Passeriformes > Dicruridae > Dicrurus > Dicrurus megarhynchus. The sequence continues at coordinate 81,592 of VXAD01011024.1, read as the reverse complement.
CTGTTCCATTTGGCTTGATTAGGTTCAGCAAGGAATTGGGAACAAACTTCAGAGCGACTCGTTCTGAATCGGGAATGAGATCAGAGCTGACTCTGACATGTATTACTCTGAAATGCAAAAAATTAGTCACGTTTATTCCCTCAGCTGAGTGCACACACTTCCTGGGCTTTCAGAGGATCCCTCCACGGCCTTGGCTGGGGTAGGCAGCCAGGGCAGTTCTGTACAGCTCCTCTTAAAAAGGATGTATTTTCTGGCTAGCACAACAGGAGAAGTAGAATGTCTAAATGTGGATGTGAAACATCACTGCAGTCATTCCCCTACTTAGGCTGACCTTCAGGATCATCCCTGCTCCTTCCACTTACCTAAATACATCAACTGTAATTTCTTACATACAACTTGTGTGGCCCAGTGTTGATTTTTCTTTCTTTCTTTTTTTTTTTTTTCTTTTCCTTCCTTAAAGTAAACTGAGGTCACTTCTGCCAGAGCATAATCTCTCCTGTAGTGCAGTGACTAAGTGCTGGTAGTTGGAGGGCTAGGAAGGTACAGGAATTGCTTCTCCCAGGAAAAGCATATTTTTGGAAGATCTGTTTTGAGTAGTCACTAGGATTTGTTTACAGCGCTCTCTGGAAAGCTCAGGTGTTGTGGGTGGATCAGAGCAGGTAACAGCTCTTCCCCTGGGAGCAGCACAACGTGCAGGATGAGGCAGAGTAAGTGTGTCAGGTTTATGGCATCGTGTGAGAGGGAATCCTTCTGCAGCCTCTCCCTCGCCTTCCTCAGGCTTCCAAAACTGCCTGATCTGAAGCGGCTTAGAGGGTTTTATTTTCCCTTTCCTTTGTTTGAAGTTTAAGCCCTGTGAAAATCCATTAGAAAAGATGCATTGTTGGCCAGGCCCCGATAGCATCAGCTGCCAGTTTATCTTTCATGTCGCACAGTGGCTCCCGTTACTGCCCAGGGGCTGCTGCCTTGGATTGTTCCCATCGTTTGGGTGGCTTTTGACCCTCCAGAGTCCTGATCTGGGCTTTGCCTTCAATGAGCTCTCTGTTATCAGCCTCCCAAATGCTGGTGTACCTAGCAGAGCCTGGCACCGTGTCAAGGCTGTGGGCGTCCTTAAGATTCATCATTGATAGCTCACATGCTTTTTCCTCTCAACGAAAACAAGCACTTTTTGTCTAAGTTCACTAATGTTTGGCAAAGAAATATAGTAGTAATTATACACCCAGCCTCCTCCTCCCGCTGCACCCCCAGTCCCAGTTTTATAAAGGCAGCTAGCACTGGAACTGAAATAAATGTCATGAATGAATAATAATTTCTTTCATTTACACAGTAATTAAACTTGTTGAATGCAGACTTTATGCTTTACTGCACAGTGTTTAATTTGAGTGGTAGATCCCAGCTTTTGTTAAATTCAGGAAGGGAAAAAAATGAAATATCTACCTGACTATCAGTGTGTTTTGTTACAAACACTTTGTGGTTGTTTTTTTTTCCTACAGCAGTGCTGACAAAGGGGAGAATGTGCTTTTCAGACTGTTGTTTGCATCTTTACAAAGGTACTTTGTGGCCAAGGTTTTAGAAATGTGACAGACAGTGCTTTTATGGCTGCAGGGATTAATCAGCATTTCTGAAACGTTGGTTATGGGTATAGATACCCCATCTTAGCAATTTTACTTTCCACAGGATTTATTTGTCCTTTCTGTGCAATCTTTAAGTCCCTCAGGTGCAGATCTCCCCAAGAATTTGCCTCTTCCCCTTCCTAACCAAATGCAGGGCCACAATCACAGCAGTGTTTATAGAGGTGTGTGCATGGTGAGGTCCTCATCCAGCTGGGCAGGCAAAGGAGGGGTTGAACAGTGAGAAGGATGGAAAAGCTGGATGTCTGAGATACAGAAGCACTGCAGGTGGCAGAGGCCCAGGTTACCTGGCGTGCCCTTTCCCCACAGGAGCAAAGTCAGGGATTTTTTGAAAGGAGTGGGAAAAGAATTAAGCTTCATGGGCTGAATTTCAGGGAATCTTGGGTGACTTGAGGATGGGAACAGGGATAGTGTTGATGGGAAATGCTTTGGTTACTTGTTAGGCATGGGAATTTCGGGAGGATGCAGTCAATCTCCACTCCAGAGGACACAGTGGGTCAAAGGAACCTCTGTGTCCCCTGAGAGCCATCAGCCCAGGCTTCCCAGACACTCACCTCAGCAGCTTCAGGGCTTTGGGCCACCTGTCCAGGAGAAGACACCGGACCAAGGAGCAGATGTTTAAGGGGTGTTCAGCTTGGGATGTTTCAATTTCAAGTTTTGTGACTTGTGTGTCATTATTTTTTGAAACAGAGACGTGTCACAGAGTTGTTCCCCTTTCCTGTGAGTGTGTAACCTCTCAGATACCCTGAGTTTGCACTTCTGGGCAGTTACCTTTGCTGTTATTGAGCTGTTGGGGCAGCTTTCATGTCTGTGTGCAGGAGATTCAGCAGGGGCAGGCAAAGGGACTCCCTTGCACCTAAGTAGGAGCTGCAAAACCCTCCTGAATTTTTTAGGCTGCAAAGCTGGTTATTGATTTGATTGGGACAATTGCTTAACGTCGCCATCCTGTTCTGCAGAAATGGTTGTTGCTGCTGCTCCGGAATATTCCCTAAGCAGCTCCCAGCAGCACATTTGGTGGACACTGTGGCGGAGGAGAGGTGTCAGTGAGGGACTGCAGGAGGTGCTGTGCAGGTGCCTGAGGGTGGGGCACAGCAGCTTTGCCCCTGGGGCCTCCCAAAAGGCCTGCCTGGCAGAGGTGAAGGCAGCAGCAGCTCCAGCTGTGGCTCCTGCCAGCCCTGCCTGTGCCAAGTCACCATTTCCATGAGCGCTCCGGTGCCATGGGATGAGTGGGATTAGACACGATCGGTGCCCGTGTCTGGCTCAGGTTCCAAAAGGGCTCCCAGGACCTGGGACATTGTAGAGAAAACCATGCATGGCTGGGGAAGGTGGGTCATGTGTGGGTTTGAGTCTCGAGGCAGCTGTTATCCCAAAACTGCAACCACAGAAGTGTCTCAGGAGCTTTCCCAGAACACTTCCAAAAGCTAGACGAGATGTTTTACTTGTCCTACATCCAAGGATTATTTTTTCCCCCTTTTCTGTTCTCGGGGGGTTGACATCTACGTATGTGTGTTGCTAACTTCATTTTCTTTCTTACTGAGAGAACAAGAGGCACTTGGGCTGTTTTGTTTATAGCCGTGCTCTCAGCCGGCTGCGTGTCTGGAGATGAAGGTGACAGCTTGAGATTTGTGAGCCTAATTGGCATACAAAAAAATTAATCCACTGGGAAATGAGTTATTTGCAATTATCTGTAGATTTGGCTTTATTTCATGGAGACAAATGTAGCTGCTTGGTGACTTAATTACAACATTTTTTTAAGATTATGAGATTTTAAAAAGGATATCATAATTAACAAGATCTTGAGACTATATTTGGTGATTCCATAATTACAACTATGGCCATATTTGTTAGCTCAGAAAATAATAAGTGGAAGCTTTTAATTAAAATAATGAGATCTGTTCTTGCAGATAGGCTTTCAAGTACCACCCTTGGATAACAGGACCCTTTATTGTTCAATACAATCTAAAACAAGCTGTACTGTGCTGGGAGAGTGTCACAACTAAGGCTGGGACAGATCAGCATTAAAATATTCTTTGGCTGCTGGTTAAGAGGATGAGCATGAACTGGGTTAAGCAGCTAATTGTCCACAGCTCCACTGAGCTCTGCTTGCCAAGGCAAGTTTCTCAGAGCCCTGCTGGCTGGATCACAGAGGAAATGGTTAGAAAGAGTAAAATATTCTCCATCTGTGTGGTTTCTGTTGGTGTTAAGGGTGTACAAATGTGAGCACAGATGTTGGGTTGCTGCTTCCTGAGCTGGTTCCCAGTGGCTGTAATTCACAGCAGCCCGTGGCTGCCCCGGGGGGTGCAGGATGAGCACTGGGAAGGACGTCCCAGCCATCCCTGTCCCCCGCAGCACAAACTGGGCGTGCACCCAGGTTGATCTGTGTCACCGGGAGGTTGCCTGAGTGCTGGGATGGTGCTTCCTGACTGCCCAAACAGCCGGAGTGCCCCAGTGAGAGGTGCAGGTGAGCGCCCTGACTCAAGGGCGCCCATCTCCTTGGGGATGAACCAGCTCTGGTTACAGCTGGGAACCAGCGGGTGCTGCCCCTGGCTCCAGCAGTGCTGCAGCACTTCCAGGGACTCTGTCTGAGCAAACATTGTGCACTGGGTTTGATACTACAGAATGCAAATTCCCAAATTGGCCGGGCTTGTGCTGTTGGAGCAAAATACTGTTATTACTCTTGTCACTCACTGTGATGGACTCATTGAGGAGGCCTAAAGCACATTCCTGAAGTATTGTCAAAGACCCATCAGCAAGGGATCTCCAGGGGGTGGTTTTTACCCTTTTACTGATGTCGTTATTCCACCAGACCTACTTGGCATCACCATTTTCATAGAGGTGCTCATTTTGCTGTTCTCCTGCATGGGAGTCACAGCACATCCCCCTTCTGGCATAAAGCAGTGTGGAAAAGCACGATCCTGTGCCCTCTGGAAGCAGAGGAAAGACTCGACTGGACTTAAGTATACACTGAATCAGACCCTCCAGGAGGAAAGAATTAGACATGCAACATCAAAGCGGTATTTCCACATCTGGGAAAGTGTTCAGAGAGTCCCCAAAGGTAAGATTAAAAAAAAAAAAAAAAGAAAAAAATCAAGTGTGTTCATTTCTTATTAGCTATGTTATTGGCAATGAGATATTCTAATTGAATTACTCCTAATTAAAATAATTATGTTTTCTAAGTGCTCTGATCTGTAGAGACCATGTAGAGAATCAAAGGTAGAAATAAACAGCACCTTGTAAATTCTCTCTATGCTTGATGATGCTTAAAGTGGTTTTTTATGATTCCACTTGCTCTGCATGGGCTGGTGCCATGCCTTGATGGCTTTTGGGAACCTTGCTCCTGGCTCAAAAAACCAACTGCTGCTGTGAGAAGGATTAGCTGGGAAAAGCTCATGGGCCAGATAAGGAGAATCAGGCTGGTTCTCTCCTCCACACCCATCCTGCCTGACCTGGAGCAGGATCTTGAACCTGCTCCACCTGGATTTTCCACCAGCAACTGGGCTGTTATCTCAGTTATCTGTGCATTGCTGTCTTAGTCTGGTCTCTAACAGAGCCTTTTTGGCATGCAATAACCAAAATCCTCAGCAGGGATCTCCGATTTCAATCAGGATAGAAAAAAAAAGCCCAGGAAGGCAGCATTTTGTTGATGAAGGGTGAAAGGTGAACCCCAGAGTTAGACACTGAGAGGTCCTGCAGGATGGCTGTTAAGATGAAGCTGTGATTCCTGCTGGGATCTGGCACTGGAATATTGCTTTGCTGTGGGTCGATACCTTTCCTTTTCCTCACTTCCATCCGGTGTGAATAATCTTAGTTTATCTCCCTGCTGCAAAACACTTGGATGAACCAAGGACTAATCTGTCTGGGGAGGTAGAAATCATCAGTCTCAGGCTGTCCAGATCCATCCCCTGATCCGCAGATCAGGGCTGTCCTCAAACTGAGCTTTCCCTGTGCCTCGTGCTGGGAACACCCTGCCTGGTGGGCAAGGACCCCACGCTGCCTCTGCCCTCGGGTTACACCCAAGGCAGGCGTTTCTTCAGGGGGCACCGACTTTTCAGCGTGTTTTCTACTGTGAAGTGTGTACCAGCTGTAAATACCCCCGTGTTTGTGGGGTCACACGAGGTCAGATTTGACAGACTCCTCCCAGGATCCGTTGCTCGGTGCCAGCCCCCGTGGATTCTGTGGGATGGTGTTTGGTGGTGTCTCTTCCTTGGGCACACGGCTTGGTGTTGGCAAACACCTTGGCAAAACACTTGGCACGAACAGGGAGGGTTGGGGCGTTCAGCCCAGGGCCTGGGGTGTTCGGAATGCCCGGCACAAGGGACGTGTTTGTTACCTGTTCAAGGGGAGCCTGCTGCTGTCACAAAGCATTTGGCTGGTGGCGGGGGTCCCTGCCCATGGCAGGGGGTTGGAACCAGATGGTCTTTGAGGTCCCTTCCCACCCAAACCATCCTGGGATTCCATGGTTTTCTGATTTATGGTGACCCTCAGCATTGTCCTGAATCAATCTAAAGGCCTAAGCAGTCTCAGAACAAGCTAATATTTATTGTACACAACCTTTATAAGGGCTAAACATTGCAATTTCTTCTGAGGAAGAGAAAATTTCAAAGGTTTCTCACATCAAATACTGCTGATTTTTCTTTTTCTTTTTTCTCATGATCGTGATTAAAATTCATTCAACATCCTCTCGCAAGGAAAAAAAAATATATATACATTTGATGGCTTTGTGCTTTCTTCCCCTCCCTCTGTAAAAATAGAAAAGCTTTCAGATGTTGCATGAACAAAGATATGGAAATGTGAGAAGAGGGCAGCATCTGGAGGTTTTCAAACACGAGAACACGGGCTGTACGTTTCTTTTGCTGTTAGAAGAGTGAAAAGCTGTTTCCTGTCACTTCCCATCTTGTCACTCGGAAGGCTGGCATCTTGCGGCTCCTTGCACCAGCTGTTGTTTTTTTCTCCACAGACAGATGGTGCAACCTCTTTGATAATTTTTTTTCCATGTTCTGAGGATTTTGCATGTGTACTACCTTTATGTAATGATCATATAACCCTGTCACTCACTTTATCCTGTTAGCAGTGTCATCCCTGCAAGAAGGAGGAGGAGGTGGCAGTGTAAGGAACTTAATCCTCCTCTTGTGTTCTGACGTGCTTTGAAAATGCACTGTGGAGCTGCAGTTACAAATGTTTCCAGAAGCCTTCTGTATTCCTGTCTGAGGGATTCCAGAATATCGGCTGTGATTTTGTAGGATACCTCTGCTTGCGTGATTTTGATGCAGCTTTATAGTAATTAGAGGGGTTTTTGTCCCCTTCCAGTGTGGTACTGTAGCACAGAAATACATTTTTGCTTTGTATTCCTGGAATACAAACCTGGACTGTTACAGATAATTCCAGTGCAGCTACATGTGGAAAGGAATGGAAATGACTTCTTGCATCTCAAAAATGGCTGTACTTAACGCTTGTAATTACTTTATTCCCTTTGATTTCCACCTGCTTTGCAGTGTTGGAATGTGGCCCTTCTGATGGTTCTGCATTGCTAAGGATTGAAAGCATTTGAGGCTTGCTGGACATACCTGGAGGTCTTGAGGCTCCAGACGAGCAGATACCACCACACCCCTGCCTTCCCCACGGATGGCAAAGCAGCCTGGATTCATCTGGGAGAGGCAAATTGAAGATGAGCCCCTTGTGGAGTTTCTTTTGTACAGCAAACTGCTCCTCGGTCCCACCTGGCAGAGTTAACCTGTGAGCACGCTGCAAATAAAGCTGTGTCAAAGGTGGGAAGAATTGATAAAATTAATGAATCCTGAGCAGCCAAGCTGCTGGAAAGGGCCTGAGTGGGGGGTGAGAGATGGGGTGTCTACACCAGTAGCTGGTGCAGGTGTTCCAGTCCATTTTAGGGAGAGGATTGTGCCCCTGTGCTCAGGTGAGACCCCACCTGCAGAGCTGCCCCAGCCCTGGCCCAGCACAGGAAGGACCTGGACCTGCTGGAGGAGTCTGGAGGACCAAGGTACCAGAAGGGTGGAGCAGCTCTGCAGCGGGGAAAGGCTGGGAGAGCTGGGATTGTTCACCTGGAGAAGAGAAGCTTCGGGGGGACCTGGTTGGAGCCTTCCAGGCCCTGAAGGAAACTTACAGGAAAGATGGAGAGAGACAATTTACAAGACCCTGGAGTGACAGAACAAGGGGGAATGGCTTCCCACTGCCAGAGGGCAGGGATGGATGGGATATGGGGAAGGAATTGTTCCCTGGGAGGGTGGGCAGGCCCTGGCACAGGGTGCCCAGAGCAGCTGTGGCTGCCCCTGGATCCCTGGCAGTGCCCAAGGCCAGGTTGGACATTGGGGCTTGGAGCAGCCTGGGACAGTGGGAGGTGTCCCTGCCATGGCAGGGGTGGAACGAGATGAGCTTTAAGGTCCTTTCCAACTTAAACCATCATATTATTTTCACCAGTCTAAGTCAGGGATCAAAAATTTGTTCCTTTGTTGCTGAGCACCACAGAAAGTTTTTTGATGAGGGAATAATGCATTAAAATAACTATTTATTAACAATAATTAACTGGAAATTAAATCCTAACAGTCTAGTTTTGCAGGTATCAATATGCATAATTAATATTAAAGATACAATGGCAATGTCCTTTTGATGAAGAGATCCGTGATTTGTAGGGTTGAGCCCATTTTTCTAATGAGTGGTGTTCAGTTAATGGTACTTTGGATGTTTCTGCATTTCTCTCAGAAAATACTGTTGCAGAGTGAATATGTACTTTTTTACTGGCACTGGGCTGCACATTTATTGGTCCTGTCACCTCCAGAGTAGCAGGTGTAATTGGAATAAGACAGGTAGTAATGAGCCATCCTGTTTTCTGTTCTTTGTTTGCCTTTGCATTGTGTTTGTCAGTGCTGAAAAGAGCATCCTCTTCCCACAGCCAAAAAAACATTTGCTCTGAATTGTTTACTGAGTGCCATGTATAAAAGCATGGCTGCTGTCACAGAAGTGACTATAAAAGTGACACCATGGGGCTCGCTGTTTATTTTCTCTTTCTCCCTGTCTTGGAGACCTTCTAGAGCACATTTTCTCAGCTCAGCTGCCCGTGCTGCAGTCTCCAGCTGTCAGCAGGAAAATCAGAGCTTTGTGAACCCTGCAGGGTCAGGTTCATGATGTTATTGGAAAGCTCAGAGTGGGAGCACTCTGAAACATCCCCTGTGCTTCCCACCTCTGGACCACGACTGTGGTTGGCTTCTTAAGGGGACCCACAGGGCTCCCTCCTCATGTCTGTGTTTTGGATTTTCTTTTTGTTCTTGTGATCCAATCCATCTTTTCTGCTTTTTTCACCTGTGTTGGAAATATGATAGGAGAGGCAGACTCCAATCCCATCTGTTTCTGTAGGGGCAGGCAGGATGAAAATAGTGAGTTGGACAACCCAAATGGAAAACAAAAAATTCACTTCGGGCAAATACAGGATTCCTGCATGTGGGGGGTCAAGATCTCCCTGTTAGGGACTCAATGTCTAGATTAGGGCCTGTACCCCCACCCTAAATCAAACTTCAGTCCTAAAGTTAAGTGCAGATTGTGCTGTAGATTTTTCTGAACTTGCCTTCAAGGGTTGGGCCTGTTTGCTTTATTCTCTATCAAAGGCACGTGTATTTGCGTGTTTATTTTTGTGTGTGTGTGTGTGCTGGCAGCAGGGACAAGGAGGATCAGCTGTGAGTAGGGAGGGCTCACAGAGTTACGTGCTCTGAGGTCTGGAGTGTAGGGGAACATTTATTCCCCAGTGTCCAAGGAGGTGCAATGTGACTCTAAATGCTTTGTCAAGCAGATGTGGGTGGGAGAGTTGCAGGAGTGACTAAGAGGTTTGGATGACTTTGTTTTAACTCCCTCCTTTAGTGTAACAAAATATAATTCCATCAACTTTTTTTTTTTTTTTTTTCTTTTTCCTTTGCCTCCCTTTTTGTTCCACCTTATTTTTCTAGGTCTCTGCTCTCCTTCACTCTCCTTCATCTGTTCAGAATTCCTCCTGGTGCCTGATGAAACAATATTTTCCTTTTTCCCCTACTCTTGCATTTATCAATTCGAAACAGAATTAGAGAAAAAATATTCACCTCACAGATAACTGCTCTCTGTTATTTCTGGACTCTTCTGGTCTGCAAAGTTAATCAGTGCTAATGGTTTCCTTGAAGAGGTGGGAACACTGAATTTGAGTGTAATCCTTGTTCATCAATATCCTTGTTTTTTCTGTTTGATCAAAGTCAGGAAATACAGTACCATTCATGCTGTCTTCAATCCTAAGATTTCCAGCCCAGTTTCTTACATCAAGTAGTTAGGGAATATTAAAATTCTGGAGCATTTATTCAGGGGAGCACTCAGAGTTTCTTGTAAGGCACGTAGCACTGGTTAGTTGTGTTATGAATTTAAGAAGAATAAGCTACCCTGGATTTGGCAAATTCATGCTCGATTCTAAAGAAGCACTTAAAAGGATTATTGAAATTTGTCTTGTAAAACCCCCTGAAGATTTTAGCAGCTTGTGTGGGATTTTGGTTAGCATTTGTGGGGCTTGGCAGGCTCAGCAGCTGTACAGAAGGTCCTGTAATCCCTCAATAATGGCAAGGTGCAGCAAAGGTTCCGGCGGCACTGAGCACCATCGGCACTTTGTGCTGTGAAATTCTTGGCTGCTTTTCTGCCTGAGAAACGTTCCTCTCTCATCTTTCCCTCTAATTTGGGCCACTGCAGCTTCAATCTCTTATCCCATGAAGCAGCCTGATGGCTCACAGAGTTCTGTAGTTGAGGCAGGAATGACCCTGAAGCAGCTTAAAGCCAAAGCCAGCCCAGCCTGGGTGGGCACTGGGCAGGGGGCACCATTTGCCAATATTGTGTCAAATGCACAGAAGGAAATGCATTTATTGGCTACAGGAGACAAACACAGATCATGCTTATGGGAAACCAGCTTTCAGCAGAGAGCAGATTGAATTCCTTGGGGCACCTGGAATTGTGGCATTCAGAGTAATGACTGAGTCTGCTTTGGGCAGGGCAGAGCCCGGGCACTGCACGTTCCTCTGGCTCTTCTCTCTCTCTGCAACTCTTATTCCTGTGGCCCTGCAATTAATTACCTTCCCTGTCCCACACTACCTGAACGGGGTTTTCTCTGCTAGAGTGCAGTAAATTATTTACAGGAATAACACATTGAATAATTTTATCCTGTCTTTTTCCTCTTAGCTTGAGTTATACAAAGGGATTGTGATTTTCTCTTTGCTGCTTGAATTTTCTGTCTTATAAATAATTTTTTTTTAATCTGTGCGTTTGTCACAAATAATAAAATTTCACACGTTAGATGTGTTGTCATGTAGGACAGCTGTGTGATTGTGCAGGCATTATACAGGCACAGCATATGAGACAGCCCCGAGGAAGCTCACTGCAATTTATTGTGGGTGGAAGGGGCACACATAGTGCCACAGAGGGAGCCAGGGTAATACCTAAAGACAGGCAGTCCTTGTGCCAAAAATAAATCCGTGCTGTGATTGGCTGTATGGATATGATTTCTCAGCAAAAGTAATTCTGTGAAGATGTAAATAATGATTCTTTTAATACTGGGAGCAACTTTGCAATTCACTTTTCTGAAGCATTTGTGCTGGTAGAGACTCAATTGCTCAATTTTATGCGGAAAGCAGGCGTGAAGCAGACGGAGGCTGAGCCAGAGCAGACTTACTGCAATTCCACACTGACTGCTCATTGCATGGAACTTTTGTTGGTTTTTTTTTTTTTTAATTTTACTTGCCTTCTCTAATGGCTGGGGTGCAATGAGGGCCGTGGCAATCTCCCTGTGCCTGCAGCCACAGCGAGCCTGATAAATGAGCAGGGGTACAAAGCAGGCTCGTGGCAAAGCTACTTGAAACCCCCTTACTCTGTTACTGTTTTTAATTAAGGGCATTTCTCTTTTCCCACCGTGAAGAACACACTGTGTCTGTGGAGCTGCATGAACACATTCCATTTTTCATGTTGCTACACTTTGTTCCTTCCTGCTGAAAACCCAGAGGTGAGCGGGTACCTCCCCAACCCAGGGGCTCTCACAGCGGTCCTGGAAGCCCCCTCGAGCGTAGGTGAAACACTGATGAGGAATTCCTGAGCAATCCCAAGCCTTTCCAAGGAGCATCCAGCTCTCCCATCCTGCATGCACACCAGCCACGTGCTCTCGCCGAGGACCCGCCACCACTCAGGAGCGTATTTAGCAAACACGGCCTAATGACAATCGCGGTCATTTAAAATTACGGAAAGGGCAGGATTTCCCCAAAGGGACTTATTTTCTGCCATGATTGAATAAAGAAGGGAGGCAGCTGCTAAGACTGGAAAGGTCACTCAGTCACATCGGTTGATGAAGGAATCAGAGGAGCTGTCACCCCCGCCGCAGCCTCGCCTGCCAAGTGACGGAGCTGTCACTGCTGGCATCTGTCACGGCTCCGAACGCGGGCGGCCCAGGGGCAGAGCAGCCGCCGCCATCCTCTGCTGGGATCAATTGTTTGTTCAACAAATGGTGTTAGGAGACTCTGGCTTTTCTCTCCTGCAGCTCAGAAGATCAAGTTAAGCTAAATATTTGAAGCAGTACTAGACTGGTATTGACAAAACACAGGAGCGCTTGGGCTGAAAGGGAGACCGACGTGATGGGGATCAGGATGTGCCGGGGGCGTTGTGGATCAGATTCCTGTGATGTATCCATAATTTAAGGTATTTCTGCAGGAAGGTGAAGGAGGTAACAGTAAAGATGGCTCAGCAGGGGTGTTCTGTGAGGGTTCAGGTTGCGCTGGCTGCAGGTATCCTAATGTTATATCAGTTGTTGTGGAGCAAATCCATTGTAGGTTTAGGGAGCAATTGTTTTCTCCCCTTGGTCTGCTCAGAGGAGACTCTCATGTGATTTTCAGCCATTCCCATGCTTCCCTAAAGAAGAGTAGCTCTTGATAAATTTTGGAAATGACTATTCAGAAAGAGAACTAGAAGTTAGCAGGTATGCATGCTCCAGTGACTTCCAGCCATACACTGACCAAAAAACAGCTGTTAAAGTAATTTCTTTGTATTGTCTCCTGAATGGGGCTTCTCTCAAGATCATGTGTCCCTGCCAGTCCTGAGAGCTGCAACTCTTAATTTCAACTTAAATGTTTGGCTGAGTGGCATTAAGGTCTGTCTTGCACTCACCTCTAACTTAGGCTGTGATTTTTCAGAATATAATAATACTGAGTTTTCAGAATATTATGGTATAATTTGCCTGTTACTCAATACATACTGACATGTGGAGTCCCATGGTTTGGTTTTAATGGGAATTCACTGTGTATCCCTTCTTCCTCTCTGTGGCTGCCAGAATCCTGCTTTAGTAGACCCATCTGCCTACACTTGTCCTGCATTGGCTGCTTTTACACCCCCTGTGTAATCTTCATCGCTTTTCTGAGTCTGACAAACCTATCCTGTTTTTTAGGAATAATTCTATCCTGAGGGATCCTGTTCAATTGGAGAAAAATGCCAGACTGGTTTGGGTTAGAAGGGATTTTAAAGCCCATCTGGTTCCACCCCTGCCATGGGCAGGGGCACCTCCCACTGTCCCAGGCTGCTCCAAGCCCCAATGTCCAGCCTGGCCTTGGGCACTGCCAGGGATCCAGGGGCAGCCACAGCTGCTCTGGGCACCCTGTGCCAGGGCCTGCCCACCCTCACAGGGAGGAAATCCCTCCCAATATCCCATCTAACCCTGCCTCTGGCAGTGGGAAGCCATTCCCCTTGTCCTCTCCCTCCATCCCTTGTCCCAAGTCCCTCTCCAGCTCTCCCCTTTAGGCACTGGGAGCAGCTCTATGGTCTCCCCGGGGCCTTCTCAATCTCCAGGCTCAATCCCACCTCTTTCAGCCTTTCCTTTACAGCAGAGGGGCTCCAGCCCTTGGAGCATCTTTGTGGCCTCCTCTGGACTCACTCCAGCAGCTCCACATCCTTCTTCTGCTGAGGACACCAGAGCTGGACACAGGGCTTTGGGTGGAGTCTCACACCTGCAGGATAGAGGGAGAGAATCCCCACCTTGGCCTGCTCCTGTGCTGCTTTTGATGCTGTCCAGGCATTTTGAAAGAAGTTGCAGTTGTTGATTTTGCTGCCATAGTGCAGTTACAGATGCCCAACATGCTCCTCTGTAAGTGATCCTTTAATCCAGATCCACACTCGGGAGGTTTGGGAACAGACTGTGGTTTATGAAAGGGCAGATGACAGGAAGCAGTGACACAGAGACAGAACTCTCCCATTAGCTTTGTCAAAACATTTGCTAATTGCAGTGTGATCCCTCAAAACATACTTCTTAGGGAAAACTGAATCTAAATTCAAACCCACGCCGACCAGGGAAGAGCAGAGTCCTCTCCAGGATGTAAATTAGATTAGTAGTTGAGTGGAATTGATTCTGCTGAGACTAAATTAATCACAGTGCTTAATCACTGTAACCTTTAAAGACAGCAGTCCTGACCACAGCTGTGGGGTAGCACATTGTTCTCGCAGGCTCCTGACCTTCCCAAGGCGCTGGGACTCTCAGGCAGAGCAGTACGAATGGAGCAGAGGCAAAGCTGCTTCAGCCTGACCTTCACGTTCTTCCACTGCTTAGAAAAGGGGAAAAAAGTTCATACTTTGTGGATATAAACCCGTGGTGAGCAAATTATAATGTCAGTGTCAGTCAGGACAGAGCCTCCTCCTGTCTGTGCTGGGATAGAACAGTTCATTATTGAGGGCTGTGAAATGACCCTGGAGCCACCTCCACTCACAGCTCTTCACAGGCTTTGGGTGCATGTTTTGGACCTCAGGCCCAAGGATTAATCTTTTCCTCGTAATCCTGTAGGCTACACACGCTTCCTTTTCTTCCTTACATTAGCAGAGAGTGTGGGAATCTCTGGCAGAGACGTGTTTGGGCACAGAGGGGACACTGGTACATGCACACGCTCCCTACCAAGATGAGGATTGCAGGACACTGAGATCCCAGTGCTAGAATCTCCAGCCCACAGACAATCTTGAAAACCAAACACCAGATAAAAATTCCTCGTGCTTCCTCAGCTCAGTCTCCTGCAGATCAGTCTGTACAAGTGGTGACAGCTAATGCACTTGCATAAGGAGAAAAGCAGGGAGGTTTTAAACATACTCCAACCTCAGTTTCCAAGAGCTGTTGGGGATTGTGAGTACAGCCTCCTTCAGGCGTTTGCTTTGTAGTGTTGGTGCTGAGGTCCATCCTCTAATAAAATGTACCAAAGCCCTGAGAAGTACAACATCACTGGCTTCTCTCGAAACCCCAGACCTTTTCCTGCAGCTTTCAGCTGTTCCAGCCAGCTCTTGGGGTGCCAAAAGAGGCCTCCCTGTCACGCAGTGAGAGGTGGGACAGGTGGGTTTGCTTCCCACAGTGTGGACAAAGCTTGAAGTTAAGGGACCAGACAGTGCTCAAGCAGCTGTGTTCATAGTTGGTTCTTTTAAAATTGCATTTTTCTTCTACTTTAGAAATATTTGGGGATGTTTTGCTGTGATGCTGTATAGGAATAGCATCTGCTGTATGGACACGAAGAAGACTTGAGGTGAGAGCCCACCTGTGGATGTGGTTTGTTGTTGGGATCTGTTCCCTGCTCTCGCTAGCCAGCAGTCAGACTTGGATCTACCCTCAGCTCTTCCACTCATCTCCTCACAGTTGTCTCCCTCAGATTCTGTCTTGTAATCTGAAGATGACTTTGTTTCTGTCCCCTACAGAAATACAATCCTTTGTATTTTCTCTTTTAATTGTTTACCTTTTGGGGATGTATGGTGCAGCACATGAATAATGGATACACAGAGTTTTCCACCCAGCAAGGCTTTGGGCTTGATTGATGACGGTCAGACAGCCAGTGCAGCAGCTCTCTCTGTAAACAGTAGGTTGAGTTATTCTTTAAAGCTATGTCCCATCCTTAAGTAAATATTTTACAAAAAAAAAAAAAAATTCCCCAACAAAGCTTTAAAAACCTGTGCTGAGAAGAATTTGCCATTGCTTTTAAAACTGATGCTTGCTGTGATATATATATATTTTTTTTTAATAAGGTATCCAAAAATTTTTCTAGCTAAGAGACATAAAAATCCTGTTTTGCTGAAATATATTGTTTCACACATCTACTTTCCATTAATCATGAAGTACCTTTGTGACAAGAAGCTGGGTAAATTGTCTGATTCCTTGAAACCATCTTTCTTTGCTATGAATGGTTAAAAAAACACATCATCACCCTGAGTTAACTAACTGTCCCTGCTCTGTTACAAGCAGAGGGAGAGGCTGAATGTTGACAATTTGCCATTGCACTGCCACAGGAAGTACCTATTTAGACACTGAAGATGGGTTAAGTGCTGCCAGTGTGAAATAAAACAAACAAAACATGACCAGAGTAATTTAAAATGTCTTTGAAAAAATACTGCTCTGTCTCTGTATGTTATTTAGTTATTAATATCCATGTCACAGCTGTATCCTCACAGGCAGGAACTGAAAATGTGCTGTTAATGGTCACTGGAGTCAGGAAAGTCTGAAATACTCAGTGGGAGCTTGGTCTGTGAACAGGAATTGGCCTTAGGAATTTGCATACCTGGGTGGGAAAAGCTGAAAAGGATCCAGTGGCACTGTGGACTCAGGTACTGGTAATGTTACCGGTTTTGGAACGTGTTACTTTTGAAGCTGTTTGGTTTTTGTCTATTGAGTGTTGAGAGACTTGAAGTTTATCCTTTTCCACAAAGGAATATCCCATGGTTTCATGTCCAACCTGGCACACACTGGAACTGGGCACCTTCAGCACTTGCAGGTGCTGGGCTCTGCAGCAAAGCTGTGCCCGTGGGGAGCGGTGGGACCGATGGGGCAGAATTCCCTGCCCACTCTCAGCCCTGCCCTTCTGCTCCTCACTGAGCCAGACCAGCCAACCACATTGCCATAGCACCATTTAAAGGAGATTTGCCATGATTTCCAAAATCAAGGTGTGGCAATTCCATTTTCTACAGTTTGTGTAGAATTTTATCAGGGAATTTTGGCATGCAAACCAAGGGGAAAAGGACAAGCTTGGGGCTTGCTGGTCTCCTCCTTGAACGTGCAGAGCTGCAGTTGGCACTCCTCAGGCACACTTGAGCCCTGTGGGAGGTGTGGAGATGGCAGGCTGAGGAATTAAAGGGTTTGCTTTATCCCCAACTGCTTCCTCACTTGGGTGTCCTTTCCAGCTGCCTCCTGACACGGAGTGAGGGTGCTGGACACCTCAAAGGAAGGAGTCACCTGGCAGGTCAGGAGGTCACTCAGTCTCCATGGTTTATTCATCTGAGCCCACCTCTTGGCTGGATTAAGCTGAGTGCCACTTGTGGTGCTGGTTATGGGGTCTGGTGAGCGACCCCATGTCTCTGGCCCTCACACCCCGAGCAAGGGCTGCTCTGCTCGCTCCTTTGGGGAATTATGTTGATCCATGGCCATGCAATTGGCTTCCTCACAGCTTAAGCAAAGTGCCAGAGTAGGGCTTGAAACTGGTTAGGTCTTCAACAGAGATTATTCTTTTCTCCTGGATTTAATTATGCACATATATTTCAAACACAAATACATGTATATACGGTTAAACTTTTATTTTGTCATTTCCTGCAGCTGAAATTTATTGTGGATTGAAATACACAGGTTTATCTGCCTGACCTTTTGCTAATTATTAGATTGAGATAAGTGTGTATGTAAGTGACAAATTGCCTTTAATGACATTTAATCTGCACACTGACATTAATGGTGGGTTTAGCAGCCTGGTT
This sequence comes from Dicrurus megarhynchus, assembly GCA_013399195.1. Lineage (NCBI taxonomy): Eukaryota > Metazoa > Chordata > Aves > Passeriformes > Dicruridae > Dicrurus > Dicrurus megarhynchus. Next base: position 64,220 of record VXAD01011024.1, on the reverse strand, counting down.
AAAGTCTTTGTTGCTGAGAGACGAAAAGAGCAAGGACTTTTATCTTAATTTGACCTTATTCAAAAGGTGTTTGTAGTAGTAGTCAATTTCTGATTAACTTAATGACCTGTTTTACATAGAAAGCAGTCAAACATTGATATATGAAAGGGCCTCGAGGTGATAGATTACAGAGGCAGCAGTGCCATTGCCAGATTCTCACTCCTAATGGATGGGGGAGAGGGAGTGGGAAGAGGAGCAGCCCCAAACTCTTCTTGCTGATACGAGAAGGGAACGTGCCACATCCAGAAAACACAGTTAGCAAAGCATCTGCTGAAGGCTGGGCACAAAGAGCCAATATTTGACTTCTCTGAATGGTTTTCCGTACAGTCCAGGCTTGTGAAACAGGACTGCACATCCACTGAATGGAGTGAAAGTGTCTCCACTGGGGATTACTGAGCTGAATCCGACTGGGAATTACACGGCCCCATATCGAGGTCAGCTGTGGCCTATTTCTGTGACAGCAGATCTGCACATCCCCGAGGGCAAACACAGCACAGAGCCCAAGGTGGGCAACTGCAGTCCTTCCCTCTCATTGCCCTGTGGTGTATTTTCAGAATGATTTAAGAGGGACTTCAGAGACAAGACCAGAGGTTATAAACCGCTTTTAGGAAAGTAAACACCTAAGCAAATCATTGAGGAGCCCATTAAGTGGCTAGACAGCTCCTATAAATACAGTCCATAATGCACTCTGGAATGCTCCAGCACCTGCTGGCTCTGATGGGCTTTCCTCTGAGAGCTCCTGAAAGTTACATTTTAATGGTAAAAATTGTTCCTTGTACATCACTGAAAAAATGTGAGGATGCAGTTCAGAAGAGAGCTGGAAGGATAATAATGTACCTTAAGTTTGTAAACCAACAAATTAATTTATAGCTTAATGCCATTTTTTAATGCAACAGAAATGCCTTGAAAACTAAACCAAACCGAGTGGCAAATTGACACAAATGTTTAGTGAATTGAGATCAACACTTATTACATCAAGTGACAATGGAAATGCAAACAGAAGGCCTTGGCATGTTGTGGAGCCCTTCAGCTGCTGCACAGGCAGCAGTCACTGGGCCATTACAGAGCCTCGAAAAGCACCACATGAGCTGGAGAGAAGTGTGTGGAATTGAAGGTTTCAGTGTTGGGTTTCTGCAGTCTGCAGCATGTCAGCCAGCTGGAGATGCTGCTCTCTGTCCTGCTGCTGTTTGAGCACTGTTAATAAGGTGGTGTTGTGATTTAATAAAAACAACCAAACACAGCCCCTGTACCCACTCCACCAGTGGGACAGCCTGGGGTCTGCTGCTGCCTCTGAGGGATGGAAGGGGGAGACATTTCCAGCATGGGCTCAGACCATAGCTGGGGCATTTGCTGAACTCCGTATTTTTTCCAGTTATTCCTTTCCCCCAAAATCTAAATTCTTTGATAATTGCTTGTGTTCCACTGTATCAAGGTGAGCTTGAGTCTATGAGTTAACAACATTCTGAGATGTGGGTAGAGAATACCAGCTCTGTGTGGGAAGAGGAAACCAAGGAAAGCCCCAAAAAACCACCCCCCAAACGGACAAAGAGCCTCATACGTGTCACGTATGCTAAAAGGTATTTTATGGCTATGCCTTTTACAACAGAATTAAATTTTAAGTTGGTGCTGCCCCATCTAATTTCTGTTCTCTGGTACTGTAAAGGGGAATTTGAAGACTGCACTCCAAGTGGATAAATTATTAACCAAGGACTGTTTTCACCGTGTTGATGCTCAGTTCGGATGTTGATCCTTTTGAGAGCAGGGATGGTCTGTCCAGGCCAGCACCAGTGCAATTGTAATTGCATTTCCTTGGGAGTGCCCCCATTTGTTCTGTCCAATCTGATCCAAGAGCAGAATGCCAAAAAAGATCATTTGGATCATTTTGAGTGAGCTTCTATAGCACTCAGGAAGCAGGAGTTGATGTAATTAATTCCTGTTCGAGCATATCTTTAAAATAAATAAATCTGGTCTTCACTTTGAATTGCCAGTAATTGAGAAACCACTGCAGTCTTTAGGAAGTTGTTCTAGTGGTTAATTACCCTCACAGTTAAAAATTAGCATCCTATTTATAACCCAACCTTTTTTCTCACTTCTGCTTGCAGCCACTGGATTTTATCACACCAAGAGAGCCCATTCTTTGGGTATTGTTCCATGTTTTCCTTCATTTACATGTTTCTTTTCACTTCCATGTAGATACAACAATGCTGCAGCAATATGTTTTGGTTTGGGGATTTTTTTGCCTGAGGTTGGACTACGTTTGAAATTTACTCTGAGATTCTTGGGTGAAAATTGCTACAATACGCAAATTTCACAAAGATCCATTAATTATCCCTGTTTTCCCAGTGTGAGCTTCGGTACCTCCCAGTGGTGTACACTCAGCAGGGTTTCTTGCATCCTTTTGTCTTCTATTAATATTGATGCTGTTTTCCTAGGACTGACACCTGGGGGAGAATTCCCTCGCTGGTAGTTGAGGGTTGAGTGTGTGCCACTGCCAGCTGGGGAGTCACAGCCTTTCCCCACAGCGGGGTTTGCAGGCACCAACCCAGTGAGCTCCAGTGTCACTCTGTGGTTTCACCTCCTTCCTTAGAAGCCTTACAGCTTCGGTAGTTGTGCATTGCACAGTAGCAGCAATGGTGTTTGAGAGGGAGGAGATGCTTGTCGCTACACATTTCATGGTCTCGTGCACTGGGATGTTGTGTGGTGGCTGGCAATTACAGACTCCTGGGCTAACAAACCTGCACTGAAACTGCCCTCCTTGTAAGAGGCCAGAACCAGATTCTGTGCCCCAAATGCTTTAAAAAACACATTTTCATCAAATTTACTCAATCTATGTTTAACAAGTGGTGACCTTAGCAAAGGTCTGTGTTGTGCTTTAGCAGATATGGGTGGTATGTGGATTCCTTATTCTTCGTGACCTTAAATTATCCAGAAATACATTGGCAGATGGACTTGAAAGCATTTGCTCCTTGCTTTCTTCCTACCTAGGAGCCCTACAGACCTCCCATAAACTGGAGGGCTGTGAGGATGAGGAGGGCCTGGAGCATCTCCGTGCCCAGGAAAGGCTGAGGGAGCTGGGGCTGCTCAGCCTCCAGAGGAGCCCCAGCTGAGAGGGGCCCCCAGCCCTGGCTGTCCCTGGCTGCAGGGAGGGCTCAGGGCAGGGCCCAGGCTCTGCTCCGGGGCCCAGCAGTGGCACCAGAGCCACGGGCAGGGCCTGAGCCCAGCAATTGCCCCGCACAGGAGGCAGAACTGCTGCCCTGGGCAGTGCCCAGCCCTGAACAGGCTGCCCTGGGAGGGGCTGGAGGCTCCCTCAGCGGGGATATTCCAGAGCCCTCTGGACACAATGCTGTGCCCTGTGCTCTGGGATGGCCCTGCCTGAGCAGGGAGGTGGCACCAGGGACCCTCTGGGGTCCCCTCCAGCCTGGCCCAGCTGGGATTCTGTGGTGAAGGCTGTGTGTAAGCAAAGCCCAAAGCAGGCACAGAAGCCCTGGTACCAGCTCCAGATGCAGCTGTTAGCTGAGGTTTGCTGCTGTCCCCGAGGCCGCTGTCCCTGGGCGCTGGCGCGGGTCCGGCCGGGCTCTGGCTCCCTCCCCCTGGGCAGAGGCACCTGCAGCTGCAGAGCTCCTGGGCAGCAGATGACAATGCTGACTTTGGGGGCTTCTGCTGGTCAGTAGGTGTAGCTGGTCAGTGAGATGGACACCTACTGAGGTGTCCTGTCTGACTTTGTGTCCATGTCTGTTGGAACTTGGAAAAGGCTGCAGAGAGGTTTTTTTTCCTGTGTGTTTTCACTGGTATTTTAAATGAACATGCTTTTCCAGTGTCAGCTCCTGCCACCATTGTCACTTCAGCCTTTTAAAGTACTTTTTCTTGTTGCAATCTTTCTGATAAAAGTGTCTGTCGAAAATAGGAATTACCAGATGTGACAAGATATTCACGTTTTGAAGGTGCACGCTGGACTTCTCTCGGCAGTGACGGTTGAAACGTTGCTGCAGTCAGAAATTACAGACGTGTGGTCCAGCTGTACGTAGGCTTGAGGTTTTACTCTTCGCTTGTTGCTATTTCATTTGTTTTACTGACAGAGGAGGATTTGCAGCACCTGCTGCCAGGCCCTGAGCTGGAGCCAGGGACCCTTTGGATTCCTAGTCCTTGTTAAGGGAGCAGAGTCAAAAGCTGGTGCTGAGCACCCAGTGCTCACACAGCCTTGGGGTGGGTGGGGGGATTTCTCCAGGCTGGCTGGGAGTCTGTGGCCAAAATCTACTTTGGTGAGCACTGTTTGATGTGTGCCTTAAATTCCTGCCTAAGCCTTGAAAATGTGTCCATGAAACCCACAAAGCCCTGCCCGCAGATGATAGACGGAGACAATCTTGTGTGAAATCATTTATTATAAAGTTCTTGGGCCTTTTTTTCTCAGTTTGCCTTCATTTCCCCACCCATGAAATAAAAATACCAACCTTCCCTTTCTTCCAGGCTTTCTTATCTGTGCTAATACAAAGCTGCTCGGGGATGCTTTTGTGCCATATGTCTTCACAGTGCTGAGCAGAGGGGGGCTGTCAGTCTCAGCTGGGGGCCTGTATTACTGCTCATTCTGTAGTCATACAAATAGTGGATAATATAATAATAATGCAGAAAAGAAAGTAAATGCTCTTTATATGGAATAATTGAATATCGCTGTGACGTTGAACAATGACTCTTAAAAGGATGGGGGGAAGTCATGCTTTTTTCTTCCTTAATTACAGATGAACTCAAATTACTATATTTAGTTATTTCTAAAGCTCCATTGTATTTTTCTGTGTCTGAAAGAACACAATGATTTGGATACGCATGCATTTTCCTCTCCAGATGTCCTATTGCCTCTTGAATGTGGTTTTATATCTTCATATCTCCAATAATGGAAGCTTGGATTTCTGCTCCAGTAGTGTGCCAATTATGCAGGTCAATATTAAAGGAATATTATAAATGGTCTCTGTAGGCTTAGAATAGCTTTATCTCACTCTTGCCAGTACTTTGTATGTGGATAACTGTCTTAGCTTCCTTGCCTTTGTGTTTTATTTGGATTAATGGGTAACCTAGATATTTTCAAGTGCCTGTAATACAATTCTTTCTGTAAGAGACCATAGAAGTTCTTGTCCTCTAGGATTGAATTCCCTGTTAAATTTGCAGTGGTGGTGCTTTATCCTGTGGGCAAGTGAAGGGTTCAGTGTAGAAGGGAGCCCAGTGTCCTGGGTTGTGGGGTGTGAGGTTCATGTTGGGTTCAGTGTAGAAGGGAGCCCAGTGTCCTGGGTTGTGGGGTGTGAGGTTCATGTTGGGTTCAGTGTAGAAGGGAGCCCAGTGTCCTGGGTTGTGGGGTGTGAGGTTCATGTTGGCAGTTCCTGCAGGAACAGCGAGGTGTGGAATCATCCAGCAGCTTCCTCTGCCTTGTCTGAGCTGGAGGATTCATTGATTTCCTGCTGTCCACACACGGGTTTAGCTCTGTGGCAGTCACAGGGAGGTGCTGTCCTGGTCCCACACCGGGCACAGCCTGTGATGTGCTGGGATGTGGTGTCCCCACCTCGGCCCACCGGGGTCAGAGCTCTGTGCTTGGTGCTCAGGCTGAGCAACAACTTGCCACAGAGTCAAATGCGTGACTTAAGAAAGCAAAGCACTTTTTGCCCTTTTAAAAATTAGATTTTATTTTTTTTTAATTAATTCAGAATTTTTTGGTGATTGTGGGGCTTTCCACCAGCTCTTTCTGGTGGCTGAAGGCCGGTGTGCACAGCGTAGGTTCCACTTCACACTGCCTAAAGGGGAGCTCTGGCTCTTGCTGGCAAACAAGATGCTCAGGCTTCTCCTTCCCTGCTTGTCTACCCCAACCTCCTTCACTTAACATCTCCCTACCCCAGGTTCCCTCTCTGCCAAGCCTGTGTGATACTTCTCTACTTCAAAGCAGAGTAACACAATGCAATGGTGGCAATATATTTTAAGATCCTTGCTAACCAGTTTGTCTCACTGAGCTTAGGAGTTCAATAAGCTGTAAGACATGTTTTTGTCTTGCCAGCCTCTGTCTTCTCATAGCAAACTATATTCATATCAAAGAGTAGCTAATGTTAAGGGTTATGTACATGAGAGCACCCTTCATGGGAGGCATGTAGCAGTGATAACAGAAGTGGTTTGACACAAAGCCGCCTGAAAAGGGGGAACTGCTTTACACACATCTTCACTCTTATGTGCATTTCAATTTACACTACATCAAATTGGATTAGAGTCTGTTAATTCAATTAATGACTACATTGAAAGTTTGCCTTTGCTCGTAGTGAAAACAGGAGGGCAGCTCCTAACAGCCTATGGATTTAATGACTGCAACTTTGAAGAGTGTTAAGCTAAAGTGAAGTTCAGAATGGCTTGTTAACTGGGTTTATTAGCTGTTGACCTTCCCTTTCAGCATAATAGCAGCAGCCAGACTGAAGAAAGCATTAACGTCCTCATTAGCATTTATCTAAAGATAGGCTGCTGCCCATTCCACAGTAAATTAGCTCAATCAGCCATAAAGAGCCTGAGAAACATTTTCTCACATACCTTTAATTCTCTTTCTTGCTCCCATCTCCCCCCCCTCCCCTTTTTTTTTTTCTTTTTAAGTTAGTCGAGTTCATTTTATCCAGCTTACTGAGACTGAAGCCTCGGGACAGTTGCATGTAAAGTGTTTCTACATGCTTATATAATTACAGACCTTCTCCTGTGAGACAAAGGCATGGGAGTGGAATTACAGGCTTTCAGGGATGTCCTTGGCTTAGCCTTTTGCAGAGATTACTGATGTCTTGCTTGTTTTCCAAGCTGACGAAATGCCCTGGGTTGGCTCAGCTGCAGACAAAAAAGTTTTGTTACCTGCCCTCCCTCGCTGCTGGCCTGGCTTTAAAGACAGGAAAAGAGATTGGAAAGTGTCAAACGTGGTTTATATTTGTCACATCCAACGGTGGAAGGATTTACGCCTTCAGTGTAGCAGATTCTGTTCCACGTAAATAATTTATATAAAATTGATTGTGATCTTCTGCACATCGATAGCTGAGAAGGCTCCGAGTGCCAGCCTCTATCCTGCCCACAAATCTGATGCCCAGTTTATGAAGAATAATTTTCACAAAACTATAACCCCATACATTTAAATTGTTTTCTGGGTGCTGTTTTTGTTCTGTCTATTCAATCTGAAAAGATGGTAAGAATGTCAACCCCAGCTCCAGAATACTTTGCTTATTCAGATAAGATAAGCCTTGTCTGATTACAGTTCAGAATGTACTTACAGGTTTTGCTGTATCAAATCTCATATTCCCTTTCAAAGGTTATCAATGAACATTAATACAGGTCACTGAAATAAAAACATTATTAAACAGATAGCATTTTCCTACTTTTTCAATACATTGGAGGAAAAAAAAAAATTAAGAGAATCTAAGGAAAAAACCACCCTGTTTTACAAGGAGGCAAGGAAACAGTGGCAGTTTAATTACCAGTAGTATCTCACTTGGTCCCGGTGACTTTACAGCAATTTAGTGGTTTTATTTCTTCAGCATTTCATAAGAGTTCCTCTCACATTTTTAGTTCCATCATATGAAGTATTACATAAACTTCCTTTACAAGACTGTTGCTTCCTCAGAGCTTTTAAAACAGATTGTAAGAGAAAAACAAAAAAGCAATCTTGGTGCAGAGGAAGGAGGAAGATGGAAAGATGAGATAAAGGAGGAGGAAAGTTCCCAGTAACAAGTGACAGGATAGGAGGAAATGGTCTCAAGTTGAGCCAGGGGAGGTTTAGGTTGGACATTCTGGAAAATTTCTGACTGGAATGGGCTGTCCAGCTCTGGCACAGCTGCTCAGGACAGTGGTGGAATCCCCATCCCTGGAGGGGTCTAACAGATGTGTGGATGTGGCACCTGGGGACATGGCCTTGGCACTGCAGGGGAATGGTTGGATCGATGTTCTTGGAGGGCTTTCCTGACCTTAATGATTCTGTAATTCTCTGGTAGTGTGGAACTGCCCTCTTAGCACGATCAGCACTGCCTGTGGTGTCCTGGGCCTGTGGCTTTCCCTGAAGTGTTTTCCCTCAGTTGTCCTTTGCCCTTGGGTTCTGAGCCCAGTTCCTGTTAGAGCAGGAGTTTACCAAAGCTCTCGGTGCCCCTCTCCTCCTGTGAGCATTACGAGTCAGAACTTGGGTTTCTTTATAAAGCTTCCATTGGAATTTTTTTTTAAAGTCTTTTTATTAAACTTCTATTTACTCTTAGCAGGTTTCTGCTTCCAGCCACCCTGTCTTTAGATTTTCCAAACCAGGAATTACTCAGGATTTTATGTCTGATGTAATATTTCTTTTGCAGGAATAATCAGAAGCCAAAAGTTTGACAGTCTCAACATAAACAGTTAAACATACACTCGGGCTCTAAAATTTAAGAGCTTGATCTTTGTAAGCGTGGGTCCAGGCCTGGCAAAGTACTTAAGCATGTGCTTAATCTTAAGCCCCTGGGCAGCACCATTAACTTCAACAAAACTCTCCCTGTATTTAAAGTTAAGCTTGTCCTGAAGGATTCTGCTGAACCGGAGCAGGAATACTTGGCATCTTGAAGGATAAAGCCATAAAACCAGCCTAGTTTATTAAGGCAGCTCAGCTTCTTCAGCTGTCGTTAGTTTTAAGAGGATTTTGGAACACAGTGATTTTCTTTGCTTCTGGGGAATCCACTGTGTTGGCTGCTGCTGTGTAGGTATTCCAGCTGCACTCAGGGAACATACATTTTGTCATATACTTCAGGAAAAGTTACTTTAAATAAAATGGTGGATAATTTTCACCTAGATATAATGTCTAAGAGCTGGAAATTTGAAGAATTTTCTTCCCTTAGAGTAGAATCCTGCTTTTTTTTCTTCTTTTTATGTGTGAAGAGTCGTGATCTGTTCACAGCTTTGAAATTTCTAGCCCAAGAGGGGCATTTTGTTGTTTGTCGATTTTTTTGGCACCCGTTTTGCCTATAATACATTTTGGGTTGTGAGTCCAATTAATTAAAAAGTTGTGCTGATGAGGAGGAAATAGATGCAACTCTGTCTTAGAGTTACAAAAGCCCCATGGGTTTAATAGGATTAAATCCTACTCCTAATAGGGATGGGCACAATATAGAGAGCTCTGGCTCAGCTTTGAGCACTTTTACTTGCGCTCTCCGAGTTTCCTGGGCTGAGGGATGGCCAGAGGGTCAGGGCAGGACTTCGGCGTCCCTCTGAGCCCCCGCGCGGGGTCAGTCTCTGCTGGGTGAGGACCACGCCTGCAAGCACCAGGATCATTTGGTCTGTAGCTCCACCAAGGCAGCTGCGGTTTGTGCCTCTGTGCGAAGGGCTTTTCAAAAACTCGCTTAATCGCCCCGGAGCACTGCAGGCACGCCGCGGGCACGGGGGTGCTGCAGGGAGCTGCGGCCGTGCCAGCAGGGCCGAGGGTGCCCGGGCTGGCAGGGAGCCCCTCGGGGGTGCCGTGCTGCCCGGGCTCGGGGGCCGCTGCCCGGCCTGAGGGGAAGCACTCGGGGAGCTGGGAAAAGCTGGGCGGTAGCACCATCTGCAGGCTGCGAACCGGGGCGGGCGCCGCTCGCCGCGCTCCGGTCCGGCACTCGCAGGGAAAATCCAGGGACTAGAGGCACCTGGAAGAAAGGCAGGGTCGGGAAGGGCCGTGCCGGGGCTGGCTGTTGGGCGTTTTCCGTGGGTGCTGTCGCTCCCTGCAGCGGTGCCGTGCCCAGGGAGGAGGGAGAGCCGCGGGGCTGGCGCCGGCTGTTACAGGTGGGAGCGCGGTGATGCCGCCGCTGTGCCGGGGCTGCTGCCTGGAAATGGAGCTCAGGCAGTGCCTGGGACTTGTCACTAAGCCCGTCCCTCTGCCCCGAGCCAGCACATCCCTCTGCTGTCCCAAACGGCTGGCTTTGCTCTGAGCTGTGCTGTACTTAAGACTTTTTCCCTGCGAGCTGTAGAAACCCTCTGAAGTTCAAACCTTGCTCTTCAAGTCTTTCTTCAGCAAGCGGCCTCTGGGGTATCACACTGTAAGCTGGAGTAAAAGAGAACACGAGCAGATTGCGGTCAGGAGATGAAGCTGCAGAGTTTTCTCCATCCCTGCTTTGCTCCAGCGAGGCCGGTGGCAGCTCCGGGTGCATCAGGGTGCAGCTCCAGCCTCCACAGCATCCTCGTCCAGGGCACGGCACATCCCAGACCCCAGGGCCCTGCAGGGAATGTGAGTGCAGACACTGGAGACAGCACAGAGGGAGCATAACCCCTCAGTGACCCTTGGCCCTCTCTCCCCATCAGCCCTGGGAGCCTTTCCCCTGCCCCAGCTCGGTGCCACCTCCGGCGCTGCCGCTGCCCGGCCGCTCGCTCGCCCGGCCCGAGGTTGCTCCAGCTCTCTGCAGCAGATGGCACTCTTTAGTTCTGTTTCAAGCCCTCTCCTTCTGGAAGTTTCTCTGGGAGAATCTGTTTTAAAGGGGCCCCAGCACTTTCCCAGCCCTATTCTCCATGAGGCTTCATGGAAGCTTGTAAAGGCCGCTAGCTCTGGAGGGAGCTGGCGGTGGCAGGCGGGTCCTGCCAGGCCCCAGTGACGTGTTGGCTGCACTTCTGCACAAATTCAACTGGTTTTGTCCTCCTGCTCCTGGATCAGTAACACTGACCCCTCCAGAAAGCCCACTTGGGACCCAGTTCCTCCAGTACATTTCTGGCTTCTTTAATTCACGGTGGAGAAGGGGAACCCTTCTGTGTTCTTAACCCACCTTTATTTTGTCCCTCCCATCCCACCTTGGGCATCAGACCTATTGTAGTGTCTCAGTTACCTGAGAGAATTAGAAAATGATGACAATAACCACCACAGCCAGTTTCAGAGCCTTTCTGTGTCATGGAAGGGAGAAAAATAGCAGCTACAGCCTAAACGTGCCATCCCTTAAGGCTGTGGCACTGGTTGCACTCTATCTGCAGGAATAAGGCTTCTATTTAAAACAGAGTCCCTGCATGAGGACCACAGGTGTATGGGATGATGTGAATCCTGTCACACAAACCACAGGGACACTCAGTGCCTCACCATCCTCCCTACCCCTCTCCCTGAGAGGCTGCTGACCAGAACTGTTGGGCAGATTGCACAAAGGACTCGCTGAGCTGCGGGCTGGGCTGGGCAGGACGGGGGGACAGTAAAATGTGTCAGTCAGGTACTTGGCTGGAGTGCCTGCTGAGCAGAGCAAAGTGAACGGGTGGCACAGAGGGCTGGAAAGGCTGGGCTGCTGGACAGGGAGGGACTGCTGGTGTTCTCTTGGCTTTGTACACGGAGATGTTGTCTCTGACCTTGGCACCAAAGCCAGCTTTGTCACAAACCTCAGTAAAATAGTTGGTCAGAGCTGGTGCTAAAAACACCAGGGGGAGGTTTGATTCCTGTATGGGCCATTCACTGAAGAGTTGGAATTGATGATCCTTGTGGATCAACTCAGAATATTCTGTGATGAGAAAAATGTTGTATGGAAAGCAGGTACCAGCCCTGGGACTGGGAAAATGTGCTCCATCCCCGTGATACACTGAGCTGTGGCTCCTTGGGCATCACTGTGCCTGTTTCTGCCCTGTGTTTAATTTTAGAGGTCACCACGTCCAGGGAACTAAAATTTTGCATTAAAAGTTAGGTAAATCTGTGTTTGCACATGTTTACAGAGGTTAGTTCAGGGAAGATCAAAGTTTTCCAACCATTACTTTATGTATCTGCCTATAGGAAGAAGAGTTTGACTGATTTCATTGTTTTGGGCTATTTATTTATTTATATGTTTGGCTTTTATTATTGTCCTGTCTTACATGGGATGCTCTGTTGGTGTTTACTAATTACAACATGGTTGCTGTTCTGAGCAGGAACTGCTGTCCATGGAAGTATCCTACAAGATGTCCACTCCATAAATCAGTCCCAGGACTTTATTAGACTGTTTATGTAACCTTAATTTACGTGCTATAATTCTTTTCTGTGTTGCTTTGAGTAATTCCCAAAGAGAATGTTTGTTCTTCTTGCTTATAAATTCTTTAGTGTGGGAGCTTTGCTTAGGACTTCTTTGCCCTCCATCACTTTCCCTTTCCTCTTTTTTTGGGTAGCATTATGAATTCCAGTCATTAAAACCTAACTTGTATTAGTTACTCACACATGATGAGCTATAATTGTCTTGAAAATGGGAAAGAATAGCTCCGTAGTTAACCTGATTGCACTGATTTTCTTTTTAATGCACCCGAAGAAACTTTGGAAGTACCCAATCCACCAAACCCTGGTGCAGTTCTTGCATGGAAGGTGTCCTCCTCTTTGGAGACCTTTGAGTGGACCTGCTTTGTTTTGGTCAGATCACATCTCAATGAGATAACTGGTAATAATTGAATGCAATAAAAATCTGGTGATTTCAGGGGGCACAAAGTACAAGGTGGAGCACAGGTTTTCCACACAAGGTCTCTGAAAGCAATACATCTGCCAGTAACTTCTGAAGGCAGCAGGACTGCTTAGGGGCTTTTGCTGACACGTGTTCCATCAGTTTATAAAACCATAGCCTTGAACATCTGATAAAAATCAAGTGTACTTCTCTTCTGAAGTCATTGCATGGCCACATGCAGAGTGTTTTGACATAAACCCACAGGGCTGCAGTGGAAATGGCTCCATCGGGGTTGGGGGGGAGGATGGGGCACCTCCCCTGCTCCCAGTGCCCCGGAACGCACTGGGATGGTTCCACACCTTTCATCCCTGGCCTGCTGCAGAGGCTCCCGAGCAGGCTCTGAGCTGGGGAGCTCCCGTGCTGACCGCTGCCCACGGGGGCTGAGGCTCTGCCCCGTGCAGTGCCCCACGTTCTGCCCAGTTCACATCAGCCTGGGGGAAACATCAGCTTTTTCCTTACCAACAGTGAGCAACATCTTCTGGTGAACCAACAGGTCTACTGGATTATAAGGCCTTTGAGATGTTTAAATAAGGTATTTTTCCCCATAGAACAGAAATAATTAGCATCCTGATTTCTTTGGCTTTATGGAGTACCACATGGGTGTTATCTCAGGGCTACACGGCTAAACCACCTCTACCCCACCTATGGCCCTATTATTTAATGTTAATTTTCTTACTGTGTCTGCCTCTGTCTTCAGTCACTGCTCCAGTCTGCCTCTCCTCTTTCTTACCTTCCTCCATCCTCCCACAAATACCCTTATTTTTGTCCGTAGGCACCTCTGCTAGGGGCAGCAAATTCCCACAGTGGTGCCTCTCTGCACTGTGGGCTATAACTTGCTCTTGTTCTCCTTTTATTTTTCTTCCGTGACCAGTCTGACCACATTTAATCAGAGGTAGCTGAGGCAGGGGAGGGGACAGTGAATGTCTCTGTGATTCCGCTGTCCCCAGGCCGAGCGAGCCCCGGTGCAGAAGTGGCAGTCCTTCAAGAGCCATCAGGGCTTACAGGAGCCTGGAACAGATTTCAGGACAGCCCGCTTTCTCTCTCTCTTCTCTCCCCCCACCTCTGTAAACATATGAAAGAAACATGAGAGAGCATTAAACCACAGAAGACAAATCATGGTCAGAATAAATATACTGTTTGCTAGCAAACTTAAAAATACGCTTGTGGATTCTAATAGCTGTAGGCAAGAGTTGGATATTTATTGCAACCAAGGCTTACTGTGGTTTATTATGTTTATAAAACAGTTTAATACTACTTTTCTTTTAAAATGAGTTTTTAATTTAGAATAATTTTTTAGGATTTGTTTCCAGAGTACAGATGGCTGATCGCTGCGGGGGTGCGGGGTGAGAGGGAGAAATGTGCTTGTGGGTGTGTTTTAAAAGCGCTCCCAGATGGAGTGTATTGAATGAAATTTAAACCATTGCCCTGTGAACTACAAGTGTGATAAATATAATCAGTCAATCCCCAGAACCACGGCGGAGGGGGAGCAGATTGATGGGCACCTGGTGGGGAGGGAGGTGGGTCAGGCAGCCCGGCCGCCCGTGCCGGGGCACAGCAGCAGCTCCAGCATGGGCTTCTCCCGTGGAGGGGTTCCTGATCTGCACCAATGTGCTGACAGCATCCCCCACCTCCTCTGCAACCCCTCCTGTCCCCCAGTTCCTCCCAGCACGCTGAAAAACAGGGGGGATTTATGCCAAAAAGAAGGCCTGGCTGCTGGAAGGACTGAGCTCTTGGAGCATTTTTCATTTACTCAGTCTTAATTACTTTCTAAGTGTAAGAGTTTACAGATATCACTGTTCTCTTCCAGAGGTTAGTGTAGTCTAGTCTTTTAAAGCCCATAGATTTCCTTTGAAGGATTTGTTTGTACGGCTTCTTTCCGTGTTTAAGGCAAGTAAGCCACACTGAATAAACTGCATAGACTTTTTTGGACAACACAACAGAACAGGTGAAGGAAGTGAAGTGAATTTTAATTGCTCCAAGGTTCTGAGATCTTCCAGGCTCTGGGAAACGATTTTCAGCTAAAAGTGATCTATAGGCCTTGAGGTGTAGTGTGGGAAAGTGTGTCTGTGCCCTGATGTGCAGATAAATGATGCAGCATTCCCCCTCTGATGGACTGTGGAAGAGGGTGTGAGATGGACATTCACAGTCGCTTCTCTCATTGCAAACACGTAGCAGCTCAGCCTCCTTGGCTTCCTTCCTGCCAACTTCCATCAAAAATAAAGTCATCTCTGCCCTGGCCGAGATAAATGTCTGGCCAGCTCATTTTCCAAAAGGATGTGCTTTGAGCAAGGCTTATTAGAAGGGTGACAGTTTGTTTTTTCCTGGCCAATGCAAATTTAAGGCCATGTCCACACTTGCAAAATCTGGCATGTTTTCTCTCACATTGTCCTTCCACCACGCTTTCATCATGCCTCATGTCTGGATATAAAATTGCCAGATAGGCTTCCAGACTTCCACACTGCCATTTGGATTAGATATGCTCCAAGCAAGGCTTGCTGGTGCTCTCTTGCACGCTGTCAGCATGGACATGAATCGCTGGCACGGTGGCTGTGGCCAGACAGCTGCTCCTGCTGCTGCGCTGGCCTGCCCATGGCTGCCTGGTTCTGGTGCTCCCTGCCTGGTTCTGGCACTCCCTGCCTGGTTCCAGCTCTCCCTGCCTGGTTCTGGCACTCCCTGCCTGGTTCTAGCACTCCCTGCCTGGTTCTGGTGCTCCCTGCCTGGCTCCGGCTCTCCCTGCCTGGTTCTGGTGCTCCCTGCCTGGTTCTGGCACTCCCTGCCTGGTTCCAGCTCTCCCTGCCTGGTTCTGGCACTCCCTGCCTGGTTCTAGCACTCCCTGCCTGGTTCTGGTGCTCCCTGCCTGGCTCCGGCTCTCCCTGCCTGGTTCTGGTGCTCCCTGCCTGGTTCTGGCACTCCCTGCCTGGTTCCAGCTCTCCCTGCCTGGTTCTGGCACTCCCTGCCTGGTTCTAGCACTCCCTGCCTGGTTCTGGTGCTCCCTGCCTGGCTCCGGCTCTCCCTGCCTGGTTCTGGTGCTCCCTGCCTGGTTCTGGCACTNCTCCAGTTCCCCCTGCCTGGTTCTGGTGCTCCCTGCCCAGCTATGGCTCTCCCTGCCCAGCTCCTGCACTCCTTGCTCATCTCCCAGAGTTCCCAGCTCTGGCTCCAGTGCTCCCTGCCCATCTCCTGCTCTCCCTGCCCATCTCCAGCTCTCTCCCTGCCCATCTCCAGCTCTCCCCTGCCCATTTCCTGCTCTCCCTGCCCATCTCCAGCTCTCCCTGCCCATCTCTAGCACTCCCTGCCTGGTTCTCGTGCCCGGTGGGCGGTTTGCCCGGCAGGCACTGCCTGTGCACACACCGTGGAGCTCATTTGTGAGCCTCTTTGCAGAGGCTGCCTTTGTTCTGCTCCCAGCATGCGGGTGTTTTGGGGAAGGCTCACTCGGAGCAGTGTGTGCCAGCTGGCCGGGGACGAGTGTGCGGCCACCGGTGCTGCTCTGGAGGGCTGGGACCCGGTGCCAAGCGCGCTCAGTCATTTACATCTCTCGATGCATTTTCAACTGACACTTTGCTGAGAGGATATGGGACATGTACAGTCTGGTGCAGCTAGGATGTGCAGCAGTACTGGTGGCTCCACTCAGAGTTAAAATGGACTTTATCAGACAATCTTTGAAAATCTCAGCAGATCAGGGTGAGGGATAACAGGAGGAAATCTCTTGGGATGGGGCTTTGAACACCTGGTCTAGTGGAAGGTGTCCTGCCTGTAGCAAGGGGTTGAAGGTAGATGGTCTTGAAGGTCCTTTGCAACCCAAAACATCTTATGATTCTATGTATTTTTCCACAGTGCTAGCCAACTTTCTGAGCTGGGATGCAGGATGTTTCCTGGTGTCAGGATTTATTTGGAAAGATTCAGCCAACAGTGGTGCAGCAGAAAGGGACCTGGGGGTCCTGGTTGATGGCCAGTGGGATCTGAGCCAGCAGTGCCCTGGAGCCAGGAGGGACATCCCTGTCCTGGGGGCACCGGGCCCAGCAGCGCCAGTCGGGCCAGGGAGGGGATTGTCCTGCTCTGCTCTGGGCTGGGGCAGCCTCACCTCCAGTGCTGGGGCAGTTTGGGCAGCACAGCATAAAAAGGACAATAATCCATTAGAGATCATCTGAAGGAGGCCACAAGGATGGGGAAGGGCCTTGAGGGGAAGCCACATGAGGAGAGGCTGAGGGCACTTGGTGTGTTCAGCTGGAGAAGAGGAGACTGAGGTCAGACCTCACTGTGGTCTTCAACATCCTCCCGAGGGGCAGCGCAGGGCAGGCACTGATCTCCTCACTCTCATGAGCAGGGACAGGACCCACAGAGCAGCTGGAGCTGTGCCAGGGCAGGGTCAGGCTGGAGATCAGGGAAAGGTTCTTCCCCCAGAGGGTGCTGGGCACTGCCCAGGCTCCCCAGGGAATGGGCACGGCCCCGAGGCTGCCAGAGCTCCAGGAGCGTTTGGACAGCGCTGCCAGGCACGGGGTGTGACTCTTGGTGATGTCCTGTGCAGGGCTAAGGGTTGGACTCGATGATCCTTGAGGGTGCCTTCCAACTCAGGGCATTCTATGATTCTATGGGGGCAGTGAGCAAATGCCTTCTGTTTCAAGTACTTTTGTTGTTGTTGCTAAGTAGAAATGCAGGCTCAAAGCCTAGAAAGGAGCTTCCCCTGTTGTCACGGAGCTGTCATTTGGATTTGTAGAAGGATGTTTGTCACATGAGGACCAGGGTGCTCGGATGACTGAGAGCATCACCGTGGCTGGCATCCTTGTGGGTAACATCATTAATAAGTTTAATTGCATTGTAGCACTGCAGTTTCCTATGCCAAATGCTATTTTTCACCAGCTCTATCAATTCCTGGTGTGTACTAACACTTGCGTATCTGATGCCTGGTGCAGTCATGTTAGGCAGCAGTGAAGTAGCTGTTCTGTAATTACATGGAGGTTTGTTTTGTGGAGAAGCAAACCTGCCCTCCAGGTGAACATAATCCTTGCAATAATAATGGATTTAAACCTGTACAGACCTATAAGCAAACCTTGTAAATGAGCTGAAGATAGGACCATAATTAGAAGGAGACATTGTTAAAACTTTATAAGGGATGTTTGGTCATATATAAATTAAAAGTGGAATTTAGCATATTTAACAAGTAAAATTGTCTTGTAAGACATTCAAAGCAAAAACAATAAACTTGCTGTAACTTGACAGTTCCAGCATGCCTCTGGGTTATTTGGGGCTCTAGACAGTTTGTGCACAGAATCTCTGGATTATTATTAGCATTATTGGTAGTTTCTGCTGGAGCATTCCTGAGTGGACCCAGTTTTGGTGGTGTAAGAAAGCAGTCAGCCCTACTGTTCATATTTCATTTAAAAGAACTGCTTGTTGCATTTCACCTCCCTTTTCAAAGGAAGTGTAAATTGTGCTAACCAATGGTGAAAATTCAGGCTGTGATATTTGTAGTCCTGTAGACAATCAAACCAAGGCACGGGATGGCTGCAGAATTCATCCATAAAAAAAGTCCTGGAGGCTTAGCTCAAAACTCTAAACCTGATTCTAATTTGCTTTATGAGTCTCGGTTTTTCCCATGTGTAAAATGGAGATCTCTCTCTGGTGAGGGAAGCTTTGATCAAGCCAACACCTTTAAGAGTCCCATAGTGTTCCCCTGCTCTGCATCAAACCATTGCCGTGCTCCTGAGCCAGAGGATGCAGCTCCGCTCCCCGCCTGCCTCACATGCAAACCGCAGGATCTCTCATCTGCCAACAGGTAGAGTTCTTAGGAAAGCAGAGCTGCCATATGGAGAACAAGAAGTCCACGTGTTCTCATAGTAATAGAAGCCTCAGCCTGTTGCCTGCACATCTTGGTCAGCCTTTTGCTTGGTCCTTCCATGTGTTGCCTCTTTGGATACAGATCCTGGTCCCTTGTGCTCCCTGCGTCTCTCGTAGCTTTCCTGAACCTGATGTAATACACATTTTTCCCTCTTTTACCACGGTCTTTTGATTTGTCTTCATTTTGTTTTAAACTCTGAAACACTGGTAATGCAATTGTAGAGCTAAATAAACACTGTATTATGTTTGGGGATATTGCTTTCAGGAAAAATGGTCCAGTGCACAAATTGATAGTGGAGTGTATTGCACTTAAGAAAGATAGACTGTGCACTTACTGCTTGCTGGAGAAAACACTGCGGGAATTTCTGGTTCTGCTTTTTTTTAAGTTTAGTTTTTTTGTCATCTATTTTTAGAAT
This sequence comes from Dicrurus megarhynchus, assembly GCA_013399195.1. Lineage (NCBI taxonomy): Eukaryota > Metazoa > Chordata > Aves > Passeriformes > Dicruridae > Dicrurus > Dicrurus megarhynchus. Next base: position 45,535 of record VXAD01011024.1, on the reverse strand, counting down.
ATGAGTGCGGTGTGTAAAATATCAACATCCATGGAGACATTATATTTTGAAAAGCACATGTTGTCATCTCCGTCATTTTCCAGGGCGCTTCCTGCAGGAAATCCTCGAGAAGCCTAAAGCAATCCCATCTTCTTTTTTTTGTAAAGGTTATGGTATGTCTTTTTAGGAAAAAACCACAACTGGTTTCTTGTGATCTCAGTACCAAGGAAAATAAATAGTAAAGCTTTTCGCTGGCTGCTTTTTATCTTGTCTCTAAAGGGGGGTCAGTGACAAGGGAGAAGACAACGACCTCTTGCCGTTCTACCACCCTTGTTTCTCTCTCCTAACTTTTTCTTCCTTTTTTGGCTGGATGCCTGTCTGTCTTTTGATTCTAAGGGCCTTGGGAGCAGGAGCTGTGCTTCCTCGAGTGTCTGCAAAGAAATGTGGTATTGTGAGTGCTGCCACAGAGAGACAGCTGAAACCAAGCCAGCCAAGGAAGGGGTCACTTTCCCTACTGTGTCACCCAGGTGCAGCACCCTCCACTGCCAGGTCAGGGGGCACTTTGAAGAAGACGTGAGGAGAGGGGACAGGCAATGAGAGGGGTTTAAAGACACACAGCTGTGGAGGTAACAGTTCCCTGGGTGGAGTTGTACCTGGGAAGAGAATACAGCCAAGATTTCTACTTCTTCAAGCCTAAGTCTGTACTGCTTGATCAAGGGCCGGATGTGTTATTTGAAGTAGTAGCAGGCTCATAAATCTCCATGTTCTGGTTGCTTTAGGGATCCATACTTAGCTGGTGTAACACCTGAGTAGTGTAAAAGCTGTACAGCGCTGCCTGGATTGCACTCTCCAGAGAAAATACTGAGCTGTGGGTATTTCTTACCCATGCATGTGGTATTCCAGTCTGCTGGAAGCTCCCAGTCTGCTCCCTTTCTGTTTCAAGCAGCTCCTGGTCCTTAGCAGGCAAATACAGTCTTGATTCTAATGTGTTTGGCCCCTGAAAAGAAAACCCACAAGCGCTTGTGTGAGTTGGATTGAACCTTTCCATTTATTCTCATGAAAGTTTTTCTTTCTGAGAAGTCCAGAACTGTCTTCTCAAGAGACCAGGAAGCGTAATTCACTCCATGACATCACGAGGTTCTTTGTTAATTTTTAAGGGAGACATTTCCAGTGTCCCACAGAGGCTCGTGAGCCTGTCCCCCCACTGGAGGTTAATGAGACTTTTGTTGCAGGTTCCTCCCGAAGAAGGTCACCATTTATATTGCTCCCTGATGGTTCTTGCAGAGGACGCACACTGCAAACTCTCAAACTGCAACAGCAGGAGAGATAGAACAATTTGACTGGTGGTCAAAAGGAGTCAAAAAGTCATTTTGCACTCACAGAAAGGGAGCTGTCTCTGCCTGCCCACCTGGAGCTTTGGCATCTCAAGCACTGCTGCACTGCCCAAGGTTAAATAAACTGCACTTCATGGTGGTTTTAAATGCTTCATCCTCCCTTCATGGCATCAAAAAAAAAAACCATTAAAAATCCAGCCTGGATTTTTGCAGACTGTCTTCTGTGCTGGCAGCTCTCTCTGGTTATCAACTGGTTGTGTCTTTGCCCACTGCAGGCAGAGGCAGCTCAGCCGAGTGCCCCACACAGCTCCAGTGGTTGTGTTGTTGGAGCTGCAGTGGTCCAAGGAAACAGTGGGGCAAGGGCTGGAAGGAGAGATAATGTCTTGTGCTGGAATAATTCAAACCTGGTTTTTATCATGTGACTTTTCACTGGTGCTTCTGCCTGGCACAAAGAGCTGCCAGCAAAGCCGGGCTCTGCGGATGAGGAATCGCCGCCTCTCCCTTGTGCCAGGCTTCCCTTGAATGAGGAACAGACCTGGGAGCTCCAGGGCCCTCTCTGAATCAGGGGGACTTTGTGGAAGCTAAATGCCTGTGAATGTTCATGATGTGATGTTCTTAACAAGGTCTGTTTCTTTTGAGGAGGTTCCATTTTAACTTCTAATGGGTAAGAGAAAACCCCTTGAGGAGAAATGCATGTTTTTATCATTAACTTCTGTAGCCAAGATTGCTTTTCTAGAAGAACTAGGTTTACTTTCACATCTTTTCCTTTCTTCCTCTCATTTTCTGTCAGAATTCACTATGTTCACCCTCACTGTGGCTTTATTATCTCACTGCCAAAATTAAAATCATACTGATGCTAACTGATTTTCTGGTGGTTGTGGTGACAGATCTGTGATGTTTAGAGGTTTGCATTCCTGCCCTCCCTCTGAGCTCCCCCTCCCCTCAGGGGTGTCCGTGCCAAAGAACAAGCTCTTTGCCTACGGCACTCATCGTTGAACCTTCAGATCAACCAGTTAATATTCAAAACATTTTCTGTTTAAATTAAAAACTTACTTATCCTTAATCTCCTGGTTCCCCACAAAAATCTCAGGCTCAACCTCTTACGCTTCAAATCTAAACCCAAGGGTAAATGATCTTTACTGTAAGAAACTAATCAGATGGAGGAATTTACTTAATAGAGAAATTTTTTGAAATGGATCTCTTCGATAATAAAAAGTGAGAGCCTCAAAACACTTTTGTGCTTTTTGAAGTCTTAGCAGAAGGTATCAATAGACATCTTCTGTGGTAAGGATTTAGCCTGAATTTATTGAAATCCATCTATTAGGCCTGAGCCTGTTGACTTCTGGGGGCAGCTGGTCCCCCTGTATTATTTATGACTCTTTGAACATCTCAGATACAGTCTCAGATTTACGAAACAGAATTAAGTTTTGGCAAGTGTCCCATGTTTATGCTGCTCATATGCCCTGTATTTATATACTGTGTAACTCTGGAGAAGTGCTGTCTGCTGAATTGCTGGGTTAATGCAGTGCAGTGTCACTGCAGGAAGGTATTTCCTTCGTGGATACCATCTAAAAAATCCCCGGGGATTGTTTAAGGATGGCTCTCTATATTTCCTTTTAAAGGCTTTAAAAAGGAGATTACATACTGAGCAGCATTAGATAAACTGGAAGGGAGAACTGAACATTTCAGAATGTTTAAACTTTGTTTCTTAATGTAGTGTTCAGAGGCAAATTGCTTTTGTTTTACTTTTCAGCCTTTTTTCAGTCCTTCCTCTCCTACCTGCTCTTCCTCACCTGCCCTGCACTCAGCAGCAGTGAAGGGGGACATAAGAGAATACAAAAGGATTAGAAAAGAAAAGTTAACCCTAATTCTAAAAATTATAATTTTGGAAAAAAAAAAGAAAAGGAAACTTTTGTGAACATTAAAGTTACTCCATCTTAGAAGGCCAAGAACGGGATGGGCTCTGCTTGGGGGGACTGTGGAGTGGAGGGAAAGCAAAATGCAGAAGAAATAATGTACTTTGCTTTCTTTTCATTACTCTTTTTATATCCTTTTTCCTTCCTTGTCCACTTCCTCCAGTGAAAGACCATTTTTTCATCAGGAATTTCTCCATACCTTCTTCGGGGAGTAGCAGTATTTTTCTCCATCCCTCTAATCCACTTCCCCCCTCTGCCCGTATTTCACACCTCTGAGAAAATCCAGAAGCACTTCATTCCCTACTTCTCATCAGCTGGGTGAGAGTGTCACCAGGGAATGGGACTGAGGGCTGTTGTGCACCAGGGGACAGAGCCTCTCTGCAGCTCTGTTCCTTGATCCCAAAGCACTTCAGTCCCAGGCTTCCAGGCTTCCCATTGCCAGGCTGGCCGAGCTCTGGGCACCGTGTCACCAGGAGATTCCACAGCCCGCTGAGGCCATTAGCATCCCTCTTTCAGGGTTTCCATTAGGTCTCTCAGCTCTTGAAAGGGCTGTAGTGCACTGCTGGAATGTCAGCAGAAGGTTTTAATTTGGGAGTCATAATGGGAAATATGTCTACAGAGCTTTGCCCAGAAAAGGGTTAATGTGACAGACTCTGATGGAGTAAAGCAGGAAAAACTATTTCCATCACGGTAAATAAAAGTGCATTAAAAAGACATTTAGTCATGGGAATAAAAGCTAAAGAAACACATGCTACATTGGGATGGTTTATATTAGTGTCATTAACTCCTGTGTTTTGGAATAACTCCCAGATGAAGGATTATGCAGAAAGTAGGAATTAATGGCACTAATGTAAGCCATTCCGTGGAGTGTGCATTTCTACCTTTGATTTCCAGGCACACAGTGAGCAGTTGGTAACGCAGCGGAGCTGTTGGACAGAGCACAATTAAAGTTAGCATGAACAAGCCTTGCTTTGGGCCAAGGGAGCTTTATCCTGTGGAATTGAGACAGCTGGGAGGAGGATGGAAAATCGTTAAGTAACCTCGTGTAACCTGCCGTTAAGGTCTTGAGCTCCTCAGAAGCCAGGCACCTTCGTGCAGAGAAAAACGCAGTGTGGAGTGGCGTGCAGCCTGCAGGCCTTGGCAGTGACAGAAAAGGCCTTTCCCAAGATTCTTACAGTGTGTGCAGCCTAAAACGAGCGAGGTCCTGCGTAGCTTCCAGGGAAACCTTTCAAGCAAAGGAACGCGATTTGCTGGGGTGGAGCATGGCTGAGCTCCCTGGTGAGTGCAGAGGGAGCAGTAGCAGTTGGCTCCTTCCCCTGCCAGAGCTGCTCTTTGGGGAGTTTTAGGCCAATAAATGTGAATTTCACTGAAGAAATGACCTGTAGGACATCAGTAAGTGACTCAAGAATAGATGCTTATTTTTTCCCATTATTTTTTTAAAAATCTCTTCACTCAATTCAGTGTTTATTTTATCACTGTTTAGAATGAGATGTTTAAAAGTATGTGAGCACTTCAGAAAGAGAACTACAAGAACTATGTCCATCCTTGTGAAAACCCCATCTGTAATGTTTGTATTTGCTATACTGTCCTTCATGTCTGCTTGAATAACCCTTTATAAACTGCCACCTCTTGAGCACAGAGCCCGTGGTCCCAAATACTGATGGTCCTGCCTTGCTGCCAGCAGCCTCCCTGGTCCATGAGCGTGTTTGGACTTGAGCATTAATTATTTCTTTGTTTAAAACAGGATTGTAAGTAGTGATTCAGTTGGTTTGGGTGTGTAGAAAAACACATCAATACTTTTTTTTTTACATCCAGGCAGAGTATCCCAGTTCTTTCTAGTAGTACTGTGAAAAGTTTAAGGGAATAGAAGACATGTACTCATGGCTCTGTTACTCTTTTAAAAAAGTTGAGGTTTTGATTATAGAAGGATACACAAAAAAAAAAAATTATGACTGTGCTAACTTTAACGTTGAACCTGAGACATTTTTATTTTAACCAACTGTGGTACTTCTTGGTTCATACCTAGTTTGAGATAAATCCAGCTTTGGCTCTTTCCCTTGTCCTTCCTGGAAGTTGAGGTACATACACATGTTGGTGCTCTGGAGGAGCCTCCTTAGATTTTGTCATTGTTTTCTAATGTCTCTAGAGGTATTAATGCCTACAGAGGCATTAAAAATAGATCTTTTTTTATCTTTGTAGATCTTTACAAGTCTCATGGCCTATAAAACCTCTCCCACAAGGATTGCAGTGTCAGTGGTGAACCTGCACGTTAGTACTGACTCCTCCTTTCCTCTTCTTTTTTCCGCATCCATTTGAATAAAAGGAAATGTAAAGAATCCTCTCTCAGTATTACAATTGTGTGTATTTTAATTTGGTGCTCTCTCTGCTTATAAAAAGTGTATGTGAAACTGTGAAATTCTGTGTTTTGTTTAACTTCTAAGGCCTAACTAAAGTTTGAAATGGGAACTAACTTTGCTGCAAACAGAAAGCTTCTTAGTTTCTGGACTAATCCTGGAATTACACACTGGATTTGCTTAATGGAAATAAGTGTGCTTAAAACATTACCTCTGCTAAGTGGGTTTGCATTGTTTGACCAGGCCCAGGAACAATAACTGACTTTAACCCTTGCCATCTGTGGCTGCCTTTGTCCCTGAGCAGGGCACTGAGGTCAGTGGAGCTGTGGGTCTGAGGCAGGTGTGCTCACCACCCACATGGGGGCTTTCACATCGCCCTGGCTCAGAACCCGTGCTTCTGTGTGAGGAGATTAAATCAACTACAAATCAACTACAAGGCAGCTTCAAAAACCTGCAGCCTCTGGGCTGTGTCACTGCTGCTTGCTGCGGCTCCATGCAGGGCTGAGGATGTGTTCAAAGCCCTTCCCGGCCCTGTGCATTCACCAGGCCGTGCTCCAAGGTGCCTGTGCCCCTGAGCTGTGTGGGGGTGTTGGGTACACTCAAAGCATCCATTTGCTGGCTCTCAGCCCAGATGCAGACCTTGGAGACGAGCGTTTCTCCCTGGGGAGCAGCCCTGGGATGGTGTCTCGGGCTGAAGGTCCGTCAGAGTGCAGCGGGGATCACAGTGACACGCGCAGTGTCGTGGGACTGCTGCTGGGGCTGCCCCGTCCTCTCCTCCTGCTGATCCTCAGGAGGGTCCTGTAAGATTGCAGAAAGGTCTGGGAAGCCTTTTGCTTCATGGGGAGGCTGGGACACGTTTGGGCAGGGAGCTCCTCCTTGGCATGGGCACTGCTGAAACACACGAAGGGAATAATAATCCTACACTAAAGTGTGTCGGCTCGAGGGACACGGACTTGACTTTGTCTCTGGCTTAGGCTCAGTCTGTCCACAGAGACCTTCTTTTCTCTGCCTCATTACCCCATTTGTGAAGCACCTATAAATTCTGCTTTTCCTGGCTGGGATTTTGTGCTGTTTAATTCCTTTATGCCTGTGGTGGCCTCGGATAGTGCAATGAGGGGTCCATGTGGGTTCAATAAATAAATGATGAACATGATTATTTCTCTTCTGTTGCATATTTACAAGGCTGTGTTCTCTTCTGCACCATATTTAGTGCAGAATTTGTAATGCATTATGTTGCAGCAGCTTTTCTAGTGGCTTCAGAAAGGTCAGGGTGATTTAATTTTTTCGCCGTATCCTTTATGTATGTTTAGCTCTGAATTTGAGATAAAACTGGCTTTGCTGAGTTGTGACTAAATGCCAAAAAAAATATGTTCAGTTCTAAATTCAGCTTCACTTTTCTCCCTTAAACACATAATTCTTCACAAGTATCTTAGAGGTCTTTTCCAACCATAATGATTCCATGATTCTTCACAAGTGAATTTAGAGGCAAGTAGTTTACTTTGGGATGATTGTACACTACAGCCTTAGCCCATCCTCCTGCTCATGTCTGTCATCCTGGAGAAAATGGCTTTGGTTTTTGTTGTTGTTGCTTTATGATTTAATGTTTAAGTGTCCCATCAGTTTCTCAGTGTCAATACCTTCCCCTGCCATTAAGCACTCAAGAGAGGGAAGGAAGGAGGGAACATATATCTATAATTTCAGAATACCTTCTGTAGATACTGACATTTACCACCATGCCCTCAAAAAGCAGAGATTTGAGTATCCAACAGCTCTGCCTGTTCAGCTCTTGCCAGGCACGCTTAGCTCGAGCAATGAAGAGTTCTGAACATCTTCAATATTTATGCTTCACAAGGCAGTTATCCTCAGTTATCCTTTTAGCAAGTCCCATTTCTCCGTGTTCTGTCATGGGCTCATTTATACCAGGCTGATTTAGTGCTAACCGGGGAGATTAGATTGCCCTGCTTGATGCTGTCAGCTAAAACTGAGTCAGTGTCTGTATACTGTGGCCCAATTGCTCAAAGCACCTTACCCTTTTCTGTATTGCTCATTCTATTAGCTACAAAAGCCTTTCTCACCCGGCTTTTGTGCCGGGGTCAATTAGCTCCTGAAATAGCTCATATAACACAAATAATCATGGCAGCGCTAATCCTTTGGGCCAGCTCCACACAATGGCCACTTCTGGCCCCGAGGACAAAGAGGGCTGTTTATCTTCCCTGCACACAGGCTCCAGGACTTTGCCCAGTCATTTGCAGAAGAATTTATTATCCCGGAGGTCAGAGGTGGTTTGCATTGGAGGAGATTTTCTACCTTGCCACCATATGGGACGTCCTTGTCTTATTCCCGTAGGATCAGGCGGCGCTCCAGGTGAATTGGATCACAAATAGACACGTTCAAATAATGCTATCTTAGGTAAACACGGACCTGAAAGACATTCAGACTAACACAGCACATTTAATGGTCCTCCTGGTGTCAGCAGAGAGGATTCCAGCAGGACTGATGCCTCTTCCAGCCTGGAGCTCCCGCGGCAGCAGTCACAGCAAAGGGTTTCACAAAGGACAAAGCCTCCAGACAGGGGTGGAGTCTGGCTGGACTGGATCATGCCCGAGCTCCCACACTCAAAATAACTTGATCTTTGTCTTTTTTGCTCCTAACACCTTGGAAGAAAGAAAAGAACTGCTAGAATCAATTAATAGTAAGAATTTGCTCTGTGTCCACAGAAGGAAAAAAGTTGCCCCAGCCTAGGATCCTGCAGGTTGAAACTGGCTTTGAGTTGCATGTTTAGATTTGAGTATTTAAATCCTTTAGAAAGAGACAGGAATGGAAACGCTGACAAAGTTCCACTGCAGTTAACCTGGAAACCTTAACACTGGGCAGACACGATCCACATTTGATAAAGCATGGAAAGTATGAAGAGCTGCTCACCAGACAGGAATGAAGAGGTGTTGACTTCCTTCATCTTAAATATTTCTGCTGGCCTTTTAGCACCATAATTAGCCTGCAGAAGGGAACATCATATCCACATAATCCCTATTGCTCTTTCCTTCACAGGAAAAGCTGTGGTTCCTCTACAGGTGTTAGCATGCCTGTAGGACAGGAGGATGATTTATAGGCCTGATCCATGAAAACAGCACTTCCCACTGAGCACTTTCCAGGCTCACATACCTGTTCATTTCCCCTATTGTTCATTTGGTTTTGGTCTTCTCTTGTGGTTGGTCTTTCTCCACAAGAATGATTTGCCTTCTCACTGCATGAGACATGGTCTACCATCAGTTCTGGGACAGAGAGGGTTTATATTTCTCTCGCATTTTTGGGTTTGTTGAGTTTTTAAATTTTTTTTCTACCTCATACCCCAGGAAGCCTCGTGCTTCCCTAGCAGTTGTTGCTGTTGCACTGTTGTGGCCATGATTTCCTGAGCTCTGAGCTTGCTGTAGGATTTCTAAAGGATGGGATCGTCCCAGTGCCGTGGCTGCAGACGTGTGCTGGGAGCTTCTGGAGCCAGAGGCTTCAGCAGATCAGTGGGGTCATGAGGAGAGAAGTGTGATGGCTTTTAAAAAGTTCCTTTCCATTGTTAGTCAGTGTTAGCCAGTTACAGACCATCCTTGCTGGGAGTCTGGATAGGGGCCGTGTTGCCTCTCTGTCTCTGCAGTCCCTTTTATCTTCCCAGACTACTGTATGAATTTGTCCCAGTGACTTTTATTTCCATAGTTCCTATTCCTGTGCTTTCCCCAGTCTAGTTTTGCCAGACTTTTTTCTCTTCTTGCTGATGAGAAGAAAAATCACAGCAACTTTTCCTGCTCGTATAAACACTTTGAGATGAAAGTGGATGAGAAGAGAACATGGCAAGCAACTTGTACCCACAGTGTAACAACCATTACACCAATTGCTTTAGTTTAGTTCACTCCTGGTAATAAGATCTGCTAAACTTTCAAGGCTCAGCATCAAGGGAACTATCTTTTAAAAGAATAACAAGAAGATATGTTTTAAAATATCTCCTTCAGCCTTGGATAAATCTAAGGGTAGATGACATGTAAGCCTCTAGGGACTCAACTTTCTGAAGCAAGTTGGATGAGCTTCCCCAGCTACTTTTTCATGAAAGAGGAGTGTATAGTGCATGTTCAGAGTACATTAATGACTACATCATCAGTAATAAATTAAGTTAAGAGCTGTATGTGATGCTATCAGATCGTTGTAGCCATACTGCTTTCCTTCTCTATTTTTAAATGACTCTGGAGTTGTATCTAGAGAAAGTCAAAAGCCTCTGAGGCCAGAGGGGAAAAAAAAGCTGGATGGCTGACTGGGAGGGAACAGCAGTAACCTTCTGGAGAGAAGAAATAAAGCTTCACAGTTTTTATTTCTCTCTTACCCAATCTTTGTGTATTGTAGCTGCATCTAAACTCCAGTGTGAGGAGGAACGTGTTCCTGAAAAACGGAGAGAACGTGCAGCATGGAGTTAGCTGAGCTCCTCCAGTGCAGTGTAAAATGGGCATTTTGGAAACAGCAGGAGCAGGAGGGCAGGCGTGCACTGAAACGTGGCTTCCCTTCCTTGACCTGCTGGCAAAATCCACTCGGAGCTGACGTGGGCCCCGGGCAGAGCTCGGCTGGGCGCTGGCGCTCTGCAGGCGCGCTGGGTTTGTTCTGTTCTGAATCTGCCCTCCCCTGCACGGCCGCCACGCTGTCCTGGGAGCGCCAGGGCTGTCCCCAGGCTGGCTGTGTGTGTCTGCTGGTTCACAGCTTAGGGCAGCTCCTGTCCTGCAGCCTTTCCTCAGCAGTGATGTGGGAACAGCCAGGCCTTCCTCTAATCGTTTAGAAAATCAGCTGAATTTAGTGACTAAAAAGATTACTTTGGTCTGAAATAGATCCTTCCCACATGCCCTTCTCCAGTACTTGTCCAGCTGGTTGGGTTGGCCAGTAGTCAAGTGTGTTAGAGAACAAAATCCTACATTAGAACATTGACCTTTTCTTTATTAGACATCTAATTTTATCCCAAGAGTTAGAGCAGTTTTTCTTTAGGAAATGTGCTTCCTCATCTGTTTTTGTGTATTCCAAAAGAAGTTGCTACTGAGTTCCCATCTTCATTTATTCTCCTTTACCATAAAAAGTCCCCAGCTTCCCCTGGACAGAAGATGATTTCATTGATAGCCTTTAAAGGTTTCTGACAGTCCCGTGTACTGGGTTGTTTTATTCTGTTTCAAGCCATTCCAGGTCAAGTGTCCCATGCACAGATAAAAAATCCTGCTGATACATTATTTCAGCTCTCAAACATTTACCTGGGGGAACCACACTGGCGTAGGTGAACTGGGTTGCTTTTTTTGAATTAGAAAAGTTCTTTAATTATTATAAATGACTGACAGAATAAATGCACGTTTTGAGCAGAATTAGCTGTTTGGTTTGCTTTTTGCAGTGAAAGAGGATGAACCTGTGTAAAAATACAGATTTTGAGCATTATAGTCTATTTTTATCCTGGCTTAGATCACTGAGAGTGGTGTGTAAACAGTGCCCCAATTATTTCCAAACAACACAGCATCGTCCTGCCACCTGTTTAAACAGAATTTCACAACTGACAGTCATCCCCTAGAAGAGACTCTCTTCTAGGACATATTTGTTGTCCAGAGTTTAGAGTGTGAAATTACGTTCCCATGGGGTTTTGTGTCCAGTTGTGCCTCTGGCTCTGCTTTGTGTCTCCATTTATTCCCTATAAATTGGTGTGTATCACTTGCCTGTCTCCCAGGAATGTAGTGAAATGTGGTGTTTGCAAAGCTGTTTGGTTAAAGAGATTATTCCTAATAAAAGCTGGTTCTAAACATCTGAAAAAACTGGACAACATTCAGATCCCAGATGGACATCGATGGCTTGTGTCCATAATGGTTATTGACAGCAGGAACTGGGGCAGGATTTTCATGAGGGCTAAAACACAGGAGGTTTCCTCATCTGCCTTAAATTTGGGTTCTGAGGTGTAAATCACTGCGTTTTTTTGAAGCCTGAGCTCTTCCTTGGCACACAGCTGTAAAACAAGTTATTTAAGGGTGAGGTAGCCCGTGGCTTTAGAAAAGCAGGAGATTCTCTGTGGTTGTTGGCTGTGACAAATCCAGGCCATCCCTGCTTGCCCCACCAGGTGCCTCGTGGCGTGGCAGGGTCAGGGTGGGTGACTGGAATGGAACAGAGGATTCCCTTAAAACCTGCACACTCATTTCTGATGTTTGGAAGGGAGGAGGGTTTTTTCATGCTGTAAAGACCCGCCTGGTCAGTGTTTCCAGCTGCCTCCACAGCCCCATGAGCTTTAGTCCCGTCAGCACTTCCCTGGGATTTACAGCAGAGCGCCTTTGTCTTCTGCTAACACCATAATGCCAATTGATGTAGTTCCTCCCCGTAACTTCTAGAACAGCTCACAAATTAGGGAGAAGAGGGGCGTTGTGGTGAGTGTTTTCAGAGAGCTGATTCGGGCTGGCGGGTGGCTCCCTGCCACGCTCGGTCCCCGCACCCCCCTCGCGTCCCCGGGCTGCCACAGGGCCTGGTGCTGGCAGATTACAGCCCTGAGCTCGTCATTTGGGATTTATTTGAACCTGTGTCTCCAGCCTGCTGAGCCTTCCCGGGCCGGCATCAATCCTGGCACACTGCAATTCCTCAGAACCTGCAGCCCATCCGATGGTTCGATCTGTGAGGAATTGAGCTAGAGGCGCTTAGACAAAAAAGAAATATTGTGGCTGGGGAAGCATTTAAGTTAGAGGAGGCAGCCAGGGCTGTTTTATTACTTAGACCTCTGTCACCTGTGATGACCCATGAGAGTGGGGAATATTGATCGCTTGTCACTCACGGCGTTCAGTAGATTGCATTGACAAAGCTTGTCAGGCCTCTAATAGTGGGGTGAGTGGCCTTGGCTGCCACCCCGGGGAAGGCTCGGCAGTGCCTATTACGTGGCAGCCTTAACTCCTACAGAATTGGGAGCGAGTGTTGACAGAAGGGAGGGAATCACTTTGTAGGTACAAATGCCCTTCCCTGCTCTCTGCTTTGTTTTGGGTTTAATTTCCTTTACTTTTCGCCCCGCTGTCCTCATCAGCCGCGCCGCTTTTGCTGAGGCAGGGAAATCGGGTTGATATTTGCCTCTTCCGTCGCCATCTCCAGTCCTGGCATGAACACGGGAGGTCTTGGAGGAGCTGTCTGGTCCCTCAGTCCTAGAGTATATTGCAACATGTTCTTACAAACAGGATAGAGAGAGAGATACAGAGCCAGAGCTGAGCCTGATACCTGCAGCACTTAAAAATACAGTTATCAATCACCGCGGAGTGAAGGTTAGTGAACCGTAGCAGATTTGTGTTTATCCTCAGATCTCTGTCACTGCCACCAGCTCTTGTCACAAAGATAGAAACAAAGAGTGGCGGATTTATCTTGCTTTGACTTTATCTTCCCTGGCATCTTGGTGTAGGATTAGGACTGATTATTAAATATACATTTTATTTATATATATATATATTTATATACACTCATATATGTATATACTGGCGGAAGGAAGAGGAGATGCCCATGGCAGTTGGACTGGATGACTTTATCTGTCCCATCTAAATGCAAGATTCTCTCTATTCTGATCTATTCTTGGATGTGCAGTTTATCTGCACACAGAAGGGTACTGACCCTGCCTAAGTGTTCACATGCATCTGAGGCCATTCTTGGTATTTCCAAACTCTTTGTAGTTAAGCCTCCAGTTGGAAAATTGTCAGTGTGGGGACCTCAGAGAATGCAGGAAAGCCAGCTGGATTTCCTGAGGAGAGGTCCATCCCACACCTCAGATCCAGCTCGTGTCTGCCTGGCTGCCTGGAATGACAGCGTGTGCTCCTCTGGCTCCAGGTCTTGTGAGGCAGCAAGGAATCAAGCTTTATTCATGAAGTCTCTTAGGCAAATGAAGAGTCAGTTTGAGCAAATAATTGTTAAACATTTGAGGTACACGTGTTCTCTCTGTGTCTTCCTTTTTGCTTGTTTTTAACTGTGTTTTTTTCTCAATTCACTCACTACTGTCTGTTGTTTGAGGTAGCAGAAAAGGTGGCATCTAAAATATGTTATTCTCACCAGTCTTTTCGAGGGACTGTGGTCAGTAGAGTGTAAGAAATGCATTCTGTGTAGAAATGGAACAAGAGAGCAGCTGATAGCGTTGCATATAATTTCTAACTAAGCTGCAATGTCTGTCCATTGAGAAAGGCCCCAGCTGGAGCTTAGCAGCACGGCTGAACGTTTTAAAGAGAAAGAGAAAATCAGGGCTGTGGTGTTTTTGCGTGCCTCCTCTCAAGGCTTTGTGACCAAATGTTCTGCTTTGCTTCCAGTAATTTTCTCTGATCCTTACAGAGGGTCTGTGAGTGATAGTAAATAACTTGTGTCTCCTTGCAGTGGGTTGTTCACGGAGTTGGAAAGCAGTGTGAGAAGGTAGTTGGAGTCTCAGATGAGATGTAGCAATCCATGTTGAATCGTGGTGCACTTCAGTGGAAAATCAGGATCATGTCAAATCCCAGTGTGTATTTCTAAACCCCCTGTGGGAACTGGATCTGCTTCTTTCCCACAGTGCCCAGTCCCTCCCTCTGCAGCAGGCTGACAGCAAGTGAGCAAAGCTGATGCTCAGCTCATAAAGCACTTGTCTTCTCCCACCCAAAATATCCAATTACACAGCTGCTCACCATTCCTTCTCCTCCATAGCCACAGCACAGGACACCCTGTCACCCTTGGAGCTTCTCAGCATCCTGTTTTTCAGCCGTCAAAACCACCGACAGCTTGGGTTCAAAGATGCCCTGCTTGGCTTCACAGAAGTTAATGATGGCATTTCTGCATCTAAACAGCAAAAATTAAACTTAGCAGGAGAAATAAACACTGTGGTAATTAGGCAGGTTTGTGGACATGCTGATCCTGCAGAGCATCAAAGTACACTTACAAAAGTGAGTGTGGTTATTGAACTTAACCACGTGCTGAAATGTTTCTCAGTGTCACTACCCAGGAATTTTCTGCAGGAAGGATGGAGCTGGACACCACTTTCCAAGGAGAGCTTGCTGCCAATATATTCCCTTCTTGCTATGCCCAGGCACCAGGAACTTCAGCTCTGCCTTGGGGTTAAGACTAAGAGCTGCTTTTTGCATCTACTGTCCAGCTGTCAAATTCTTCCAATCTTCTGTGAGGAAGAAAGCCTTCCAGCTCTAGGAGAATGTCTGTTGGGTGGGGCATGGCTGCCTCTGCCTGCCTGAGCGTGGTGGCTGGTAGAAAGATGAAATCAATTACCTGTGTGACTTTGTCCCCAACTGAAACCCAACTCTGGCAAACAGATGCCCAGCATGTTAATTCACTGTATCACATCGAGCCTTGAGTTTGAGTTCTCTCTGAAAGGTTTTATAATTCATATAACCTGAAATAATTTACACCTAATTAGATTTTGTCAACTGAATAATTCTGTCTCACGCTGCTTCCACAGAATAATTTAAGCAACTTCATTTTATCCTCAAAATAGTTGTAAATGTCACATTAATTTTGTTGACATGAGCAACTTATAGGAAAGTCAACAAACATATTATGGGCTTTTCACACTGAGCACAGCCCAGGGACAGACATCTGCTCTCGGATATCCTGCATAGGCTGTGCGACCAGAGCTTGTGATAAGGTGCAAACCTGTTACGTCAGAGGTCTTGAGATAGTTCATATCCCTGGGTAATCCAGTGCTGCAGCTGTTGAAGAGTTGATGTGCCTGGCAGAGCCTTTGGTTGCCTTTCTCACCACCCGGAGCGCTCAGAGCGTGTTTTGCAGCCTGGCCCGCTGGGAGAGCCCTGGGTTTACCTGCAGGTCTGCAACAATGACCTTGGGCAGTCCTGCCCCACGACTGCCTGGCACTGGGGAAGGATCAAAACCCACTGGCACATGTCACCATCACCACTATTTCAGACAGAATGGTTTTGCAGATGCCTTGGAAGTTGGTGTGTTTGGAGCGTTTCAGGTCGGCACGGTGGCCTTGGTGCAGGGAAGGAATGACTGAAATCAAGGATGTGAAAACATGAACTGTCCTGTGCTGCCACCCACGGTGCCTTCCCGAAGGCATCACTCCCCCAGCCTGCCAGATCTGGCCCAATTCCTGCCCAAAGCAGCTTGGGGTGGTGCTCTGTCCAGCTGGAATGTGCGCCAGGGGTGAAGGAGATCATTCAGTGGGAGCAGGTAGTTGGATTTGCTGCCACGAGATATTAATTTTATGCTTCTCCTATTAAAAAGTAAAATGAAATTAAAAAATACAAAATGGCATGCACTCAGATGTGCTTGTAAAACAGAAGGTAAGAATTATGTAGAGTTACATTTGTTACGTGGTTACTTCTTTCCTTAAAGTACTTGAAAGTGTATTGCTTGTTATTGAAGGGCACGGGTTAGTCCTTCACTGGATTGTTCTGGGCTGAATCAATATGTTCTATTTGCCATATTCAAATTAGGGTAGATAATGAACGTGAAAGTGAAGGATTCAAGATGTTGTAATAGCTTTTGGAAAGGGATTAAATGTTTCAAAAACTTTAAAGCAACTGTGATAAAACGTATCTTCTCTGATTTCTGTGAAGTGCCATGCAAACTTCCTTTAATATCTGTGACATTGGAAATTTGGCTCCTATCCTTTTTTTTTTTTTTTTGAAGGCAATAGTTAATGTATATTTACAGCTAAATTATTGATACAGAATGGGAGGGAGGTTTCGCAGTGCCACTGCCTTGGCCCCTGCTGCTCACGTTGGATTTTTCATGCTCCCTGGTAGGGCAGCCTGTTTGTTTTACTGCTGTCCACAGCTGTGGAGTAATGTGCCATAATGCCAGAGCAGAAGCATTTCTTCATTTTTAAGAACGGACATGCTGTAATGAAGGATCCAAGGAAAATGACAGATCCAAGGACTAGACTGCATTCATTTGGAAAGTATTGATGTATGCTTGGGGAGGCAAATCCAGATCTCATTTACTAAATGGCAAAATACCTGGTGTGGTCTGCAAAATAAAAGGCAGCGTGTTTGGAGAGAACCTGGCCTGTTGGATAGCAGAAGGATGAGGTGGAGGGTGCACAAGGTTTGGTTCAAACCTGGTTTGAGCCAGGTTTTATTTGCCTTCATCCAAGGCAAGCAGGGAAAGCATCTACATTTCAGTGTGTATATAAATAAAACTTTGCAAACAGATTTGAAGATAGGCACTACTCTGGTAAAGTTCTGCCCTCTTTAGCAGGAGAGTTCTGGGTTCCCCCTAATTATCTTGTAACACTTGGGTTCTGCTGCCTTTACACAGATGCTACGAATTCCTCTAACTGATGCCTTAGCTGGAAAGCCAACAGCGCATCAGGGCAGTTGCTGGTGCAGAACCAAACTTCTCTGTCTCCCTGAAAGAAGAGCAAAATTCCATTTCTCCTGGGAGAAGATTATTTTAGACACAAAATCAGTGCAGGCTAAAACCCCCACCCCTTTGATCACACAGTCTGATGTTTTACATCCATTGCCTGGAGGAGATTTATGTCCATTACCTCACGTTGGAAATAAAACCTCTCTGATACAGTGTCTTCGTTATTGATTTACAGCCTTCCAGGTAGTGCAAGGCTTACTGTGGCCAGATACAAACTGTTCTAAGGTTTGGTTTTTTTCCCTTCTCCTTCTAAAAGAAACACTTTATTTTCCTTCTGTGTTTCTTTCATCTCTCAACTCCAGCTGCCGGTCCCCTCAGAGGTGCCTGGGACAATGACTATCGGTATCTCGTGTAATTCACATTTTTAGAGCCTAATCCCCTTGGCAGCAGTCCTGACCTGGACTGAGAGAGATGCAGATATGATGCTCTGGTGCCATCACATGAATTATTGTGGCAGTGGACACAGGCAGACCACATTCAGGTCCTGCACGATTTCCAGAAGAGCTGAGGAAGACTTGACATCAGGGCATTTACATTTAGATATTGTTGTAGGTCAACTCAGGGCCCCTAAAGTAGCCAGCAAAACCCCCACACTTTGGTGTGCTGAGCCAGTGGAGTTACATTAACAATGCTGCTAAAAACAAACCAAAACAAACTGCAAAGAAACAAAACACACACACAAAAAGGGCGGAATATGCAAACTGTGATACTGAGGGTTTTTGTATAAAGAAGTTGATCTGTGCTGTAACTCAGGTTTCTCATGTTGAGCACATTTTGGCTATAAAGCTAATTATCATATGGATTTTGAAATGACTCCCTCCTAGTTCATGTCTGGGTACCAAAGGAATCCTCGTTCTGTTTTGGAGCGGATAAAACCCTCCTCCTGGAAGCATTTGTTTATCATATTACAGCTTCACATGAGCCGAGCTGAAGCCTGACCCGATGTTAAGTGTCTGTGGTAGATTTCATTACATCCATATACTGGAAGTCCTGCCAATATACTGGCAGCAAAATCCTAGTGGAAAATAAATGGCAATAAAAGAGAGAAATGATCGGCTCTGTGAGTGGTGAGGAGCAGAGCTTTATTGAGGCTGGACAGCCCTGGAGATGTCACTTGGCATCGAGACACGAGCTTAAGAGAGTGCGAGTGAAAGCTGATATTGGAATAACGACTCTGTGGCACAGGCAGGGGAATAATTTAATTAATTGCACCGAAATTTCTTTGATGAATAGTTATGTGGTGATAAGTATGAGGTCGAACAGTAGAACGAGTTTCAGCTTTTTAATGGGCCAGCACAGCTGCAGGTTTGGAAGTGTTCCCATTTTGTTATTTTTCCCCTCCGCGCTCCCCCTCGCTCTCCGTGCGCGCCCGCGCTGCTCGTGCCCGCATCCAGCCAGGCTCAGCCTCACGCTGCCCTGGGCAGGGAGGGGAGCTGGCCACAGCCACTTGGCTCAGGTAGCCCCTTTGAAATCAATGCCAGATCGAAAGGAAATTGTAGGATGGTTTCTTTATGAATCCTGCATTTTTCTCCGATGATGCTTTTAACAGGGCCTCCGCTGCAACAGTTGTATGAAGATTTTTAATAAAACTTTTCTGGTCTCCAGAGGAGCAGACATGTCTTTGTTGTTGGAGAGCTGGAGGAAAGGGAACAATGCAACACAGCTGGAATTTGAACATTAATCCTGTGATTCCTGGGCTGTTTTTTCAGACAGATCAATTACTCCTGGCTGTAACCAATCTCCAGCCATTTCCTCACGGTCCAGGGCTCTATTTACCATCACTTGGATGCTGCAGCTTGACATAACCTCTTGACTCTATAGCAGTCCAGCTGTAAATATCACCTGCCAGACCTGCGGCCACTGTCAGCTGTGGTTTACCATGGGTTCACTGAGAAACTGGGGATGAGAGCTATGCGTGGTGCTGGCTGTCTGGCTGGGAGTTGCATTTAGTGCCCCTCTGTCCACCCAGCTGCAGTGAGCTCTGTGGGAGCCACTGGACGGGCCCTGCAGGTTTGCTCGGGTCAAGACTTTGGGTAGAAGCCACCACGCTCCATGGCAGGAGAGGGGCACTTGGGGTGGGCCATGGGGAAGGACGTCGGTGCCTCTCTGGGACTGTGTTCCTGAACATGAGCTCCTCCAGCAGGAAAGGAGACCCCTCTCCTGTTAACCCAGGCCTCGGGCCAGTGAATAATCTGCCAAAGCAGATATGAACTCTTCAAACAGAATGAAAGAAAACATGTAAATAGCTGATAAAATCTGTCAACATCAAAACATATTTTCCCAATGCAGTAGAGCTGCACAGACACCATTGGTTTTGATTTATGTTCTCTTACTGCCTTTTTTAGAATTTCCTAATCAGAATAATAGTGTGTTACTCTCCAGCAACAGCTTCCCACCGAGGTTCACGTTGTGCCTTGCAAATGTTCATTTATTGAGCCATGGAGGCTGAGACCCAAATCCCAGCCCAGTCACAGCCATCTTGGGCCTTCCTCCCAGAATAACAACCTGGTCTGTCCTTGCACAATTCATAAATAGACAGTGATTTCTCTTGAACTCGTGTAGCTTTTCCTCCGTAAGGACTTTCCTCCCAGTGTCTCACTCTTTCCATGCTTGGTGGATATGGAATACACCGCGAGATGCACCATTATCTTCACTAGCAGACTTTTGTCCTGCTCTCCTTCCAGCCTAATTCGTGTGTCTGTATTTTAATATCTGATTTATTAAGGAGGGTCACTGGCAGGATTGCACGAGAGTCCTGTGGCTTTGGCCTTTGCCAGCGGCTGGGAGCAGCGGCGGGGGGAGCGCGCGGTTTGCGCCGAGAGTTGGTCGGGTTTCTTTTTTCTTTCTTGGAACTTTGCCCATCTTATTATGAGTTCTTTAGAGAAATGAAATGCAGCAGTAGCTTGAAGAAATCATGGACACTTTCCAGCAGTAAAAGAGCTCTGGAGTCAGTATATAAGCTTTCTCCCCTGGTTGCAGTTAGGAAGCCAGTTGACAGTATAATGGGCTTTTGGAGGGGGCGCGATGGTTTGTGTGTTCTGTTTGATGTTGCAAATAGTGAGCCCTCGGGGAGATCAGGAAAAAGGATGTTCTGTTCTTTAGGAAAGGAAAAGATTAACCTGAAATGTGAACTGAAACTTAGGAACTCTGCAGGCCTTAGGTGCACCAGAGATGAGTTTGCTTACTTTAATGGAAATATCTTCTGTCTTGTAGCAGAGGCAGGCAAGTGTTTTTGCAAGGATTTGGTTGGAGAAGTAACGTGTGTGTGTGTGTTTATAGAGAAATAAAAGCCACAGCCAGGGCTCGAGTAGGTGAATCTTGAAAGCACAGCAATTCCCTCAAGATGAGTTTCTGGCTGTTTGGATGCTCTTCAGAGTCAGAAAGACTTGTAACTGTTGTCAGAGAAAGTCTGGAAATCATATGTGGTCAGTGCTTTTCCAGAGATTTTTGGAAAAAAGGGCTTCTGCTGCATTTCTTCTTTCTCACTTCTGCATCCATTTATATCCACGAGGAGATTCCAGAGATGGGGCAGAACATCTACTGTCACTTTCAATAGAGCTGTAGGGGGAAAAAAAAATAACTCTTTCCTCTGAGTCAGGATCTTTTTGTCCATTTTTAGTAAATATTAGTGCTGACAATACATGTAGCTTTTGTCAGCAGAAATGGAATTTTCTCATCTTACCTTTACCTGCAGATTCAAATATACTTTTGGGGTCAGCCTTTTCCATGTAAGCTCGTGCCAGTCTGCCAGGGTTCCGTCCTGGTTACACTCACACCCTCTTGCTGACATCTTCCTAAAACTGCAGCTTGGGTAAGTGTAATTCAGACAGAGGCTCTGTGAACAATGGGTTTGTTTCCTTTGAGTCACCCTCAGTCTTTTACACCGCTCACAGAACTTATTTTTCCTCTTTTTTCTCTGCACACCACAAACCTTAGGGTTTCTTCTCTTTGGGAGCAGATAGCAGGATTTTGGGCTGGAGATCTCTTATGATCTAAGATCCTTTGGATATTGTTCCTTTATCATCTTTGTATGACTCTCCTTGTTTCCTTAAGATTCTCTTACTGAGTGATGAGCCAATGGTTAATGCTGGATGCAGGGAGATGCATCCTCAGAGCACACATGGGTGGGACCTTGGATTTGCTGTGGTGGGCAATTTATTGAGTTAAGTTCTGCTTCTTAAATAAGTTAGACTTTCAGTCACCCAGGACTGAAGGACTCCAGAGAACTGGAAAAATGTGATCTTGCTGGTGCTCTGCAGTTGTTTTCATTCCATCTCAAGGATTTCTGATCTTGAGGGAGCAGATGAATTTGCAACCTCAAACACGAGATAATTGTCATTTGGTATGGGGTTCGTGGCTTGTTTTTCTTACTTTGTTTCCACTGTACTTACAGTTATTGCCAGAAGAGTTGAACAAGTTCTCCTTTAGTGTACAATGATGTCTGAACAACAGGTTCATCCTCTCCAGCAGCCTATTTTTACTGGCCTGTGGTAACCATAACACCGAAGAATGAAAGTACATGAGCACAGTTGTAATTACACAATGGATCTTAATCTGGACTGATATTGTGAGATAGGAATCTATGGCACTTTCAAACTGAAAAAAAAATCAATAAATAAAACTTCAAGCACTTCAGTGCTTCAGATAATGGGCATATTCCAGGATTTAGCACCAGCTCTGGCATCTCTCTCAAAAATAGTATCCTGAGTTTTACAGCTTGCCTATCCTGCTGGAATTTGCCATTAAGCAGGAAAGCTCTGCTGAGTAAAGGATGATATTCTTATCTTGCAGTGTTTTTCTCCTTTAGGGTAAATGGAGTTTCCAGTTCCATAGACTTGTATTTTACAGAAAGATAATGGGGAATTTTAAAGTCAAATTCAATGTCCCCTGTTTAATTGAAGTAGTTTTAGGCTTTCATAGCACTCTGTATTTACAGAAAATAGTGATTATTTTCACCTATGCTGTATTATTAACACAGTCCCATTTCTTGTAGCTTTCTATCAACCTAAACTTCAGAGCAAGTCCAGGTTTTAATCCAGTCACAATATTCGAGTCTCTGGAGGACAGAATCTGCAGCAGCTTTGTTCTTTTGCTTCTCCTCCCCCCTCCACCCCAAATATGTTACATCAGGAAACATGACCAGTGATTTTCCCTATAGTTCTGTCACATAATTCCTGTGTCAGAAATCACAGAGGGGGAAAGAGGGGGAGTTCATCTCACTGAAAGAGTGAGAGTTCATCTCTTTTAGAGTCTAGTCTCACTACACTCTGTGTTTGTTTGTAAAAAACAACCCCTACAAAGCTCTTAATGGCCATTCAGGTTCAGTGCCTACTCTGCCTTTCCGGTTGGGGTCGGGCTCTTCTCCCAAGGGACAAGTGACAGGACAAAAGGAAATGGCCCCAGGTTGGATATTGGGGAAGATGTTTTTACTGAAAGCATTGTCCAGCCCTGGCCCTGCCTGTCCAGGCCAGTGGTGGGGTCACTGTCCTGGAGGGTTTAACAGATGTGAGGATGTGGCACCTGGGGACAGGGCTGGTGGTGGCCTGGGCACTGCTGGGGCTGTGCTTTAAACGCGCTGCCGTGTCCTTGGCAGCGCCGACTTCGGTGTGACTGCTCCCAGCACCTCGTGGTGGGGACAGCTCGGGGTTGGGGGCTCTGTGCCAGTGTCACCAGTGGTGCTTCAGAGGGCAGGCACTGAGCTCCCACTGGAGGCAGCATTTTCTCTATGGGAAAAGACGGTGTTTTTCTATTAATTGTTGTCTCCTCCCAAGCCTGAATCCCAGAGCCAGGCTTGCCTGAGGTGCCTGGTATCCTGAGAACTTTTTCAACAACTTAGAAATCAGAGTGTAGGGAGTTCCATGTACTTCAAAGTATTCATTAATGAAAGTTTGGCTAAAGCAGCATCTTAAAATAGAATGTGCAACCAGCGTGCTGTTTCCAAAAAGATTTTTGTTCCCTTAAATCTCTTAAAATTTATTAGGTGGGCGTGAGCAAAAAGGTTGTCTCCAATAAAAAACTGGCTTTGTAATGATTAGCAGGGGCCCAGTATAATTTAAGATATTCTTTACAGTTTATAAATATGGGCTCATAAAAAGTGTAGATATAAAGAAGCTGTGACTTTAAGTCATTAGGAGCCCAATGGTTTGATAAAATAACAGGAAACAGACAATTTATTATGAGCAATCTCAGTAGCTCTGGATTATCTATAAAACTTTTATGGCCCTCCCCAAGTGGCAAGAGGCCATAAAACTTGCCTGAATGAGGGACTTGTTAATTTACTTGTTAAAGCAAATTAAAAATTTATAAGCGCTTTTAGGTAAATGAGATCTTCTCTCATTGCTGCCCTTGCGGGCTCAGGAGTCCTGGGAGGAAAGAAGTGGTTGCACTCAAACATCGCAGCAGAACAATAAAAGCTATTAAATTGGTTCAGTTTATTACTACAGAGCCAGGCAGCTGTTGCCATGGTTTGCTGGGGGATGCCAGAGGTTGACAGCATGGCATTTCTGTGGCCTTAAAAAGAAGGTAATAACGTTGCCTTTCACCCGCCCCGCAGCTCCTCCCGTGCCTTGCTCCTTTCCCTCTTTCTTCCTGTAGTTTTCCTGTAGCTCTCAAAGCCAGTCCTCAGCCTGTCACAGGAACATCAACATCTCCTTCCATCATTCCTTGTCTTAGTTGTTGTAAAATATGTTTATGAACACCAGAAAAACCTTCAGTTTTGGATTGCTTAACCAGGGTGCTTAACAGCAAATTAAGTTTTAATTTAGTTCAATGCTCCTGCTGTAATTAAACGCAGTAGTGAGGAAGAAGGGCCTGGCAAGGAAAACGGGGCATCTTTGAGCAATCTTTGAAAGCTGTTGAAATGGACTTGAGAAGTGTTTCTCCAGATCACTTCAGCAACAGCTTCTTACAGCAGATGAGTTCCAGCTGTGGAAGCATCATGAGGAGTTACACTTGGTTCCTGCAGCTCCAACTCAGAAAAAAAAAAACTACTAAGAAGGAAAATTTCTGTTGAAAACTCTTAATATTTAGAAAAAGACCTGTTCCAGATAAGGTTTTGAATGAGGAGAGATCTAAATCAGGGTGCAGTGAACTACGCAAAGCCTCTCCTGAACAGTTCTTCTATAAATTGTATCTATACTTGTGTAACAACTTTTCTTTTGTTCAGGAAATATCTTTTACAGATCTGGTATTATTTAGAAAAGAAGTTAACAGCACTTCCAGGAGGAAAATAGTGGCATAAATTCAAAAGCTTTGTGTTGAGAACATTTCAGGTGACCACTTCAGATATTTTCAGGTGTCTCAAGGCTGGCATCCAGAAGCGAACCTGCCTGACCAGTCAGTTGCTGAATGCAGGCCACAGCTGTCAGTACACATTTCATCCTTGCATATTTCATTTAGTACTCATTTCACCTCAGTACAATTTGTATGATTCTGAATTTCCAAATGGATATTGCAGGAGTTTCCCTTCAGAATAGGAAATAATCGGTGCGAGAAATACATGGAGAAAGTCTAAAAGCATGGGCTGCAAGAGAGGCTTGAAAGAATTGGGGCAACTTAGTTTTAAAAAAGAGGAAGTGGAGTGGAGATACTGATAACAGTCTTCAAACCCAGAAAGCACCGGTGCTGCATAGAGCAGAGGAGAAATCTGTTGTGCCTATCCACGATAGATGGGACAAGGTCATGCTGCAGGCAGGAGGTGCAGGGGGGGTGTGGAGGTAACTCCTGCGAGGGAGAGGCAGTGAAACACTGCACCAGGGCCCCTGCAGGGCTGCAGAGCTCGCTGGGCGTCTGCAGCACCTCTGGGCTGGGTTAGCTCAGTGCCTGCGTGTCAGGAGGGATGCAGGTTGGTCCCTCTGGGCCCAGAGGGCTGGGCTGGGGCACCACCTGGGTCTGCACCTTCCTCTGCTCTGTGATTTTACGATGCTGAGAGTCCTCAGCACTCAGACTGCAGTGGATAAGCTGAGGACTCAAACACTTCAGGCAGTGCTGCCCCAAAGCCTTTATTTCCCTTGTGGTTCTGCAGGGAGAGACAGATGTTTAGCAGGACGCTTTTCCTTCACGCTGCTAGACCAAACAAAAGCTTCCAATCTCCAGGAATTCAAGTGCAGCAATCGTAATATTCTGGCACTTCCATCACTCAATACTAGTATTATAAATATTTCATGGAAAAACTGAATCATAAAAGTATTATTTTTGTAGTGTGCCAAGAGTAGATCCAGGCACTTGGAGCATAAAAAGTATGAAAGTCACATTTTAATATTGTGCTCTCCTCACTAAATACAGTGCTAGCCTGAAACTGTCTGACATATAAAAATAAGGCAAAGCCTCCAAGGTATATTAATGGTGGTTATAGAGCTAATGGTTACATGGCAAACTCCCAGTACAGTCATTCCAGAGTGCACATTTCTCTGAACCAGATATGACTGGCTGGAAAGGTCTCTTGAAATCCCATCTGGCATCTCCTGGGACCCCACTTCAGCCATATTTCACTGCCCCAAAAGTGGATATGAAATGAGCCAAGAGCTCACTGTCTTTCAGTGAGGTTACACCCCTGCCTCTGCTCGGCACATCGGAAACTCCCAGCCCTAATCCCTGAAATTCGTAGTGATGACAGTGCTTGAAGCCAAATAAATAATCTTTCATGTGCTTTCTTACCTAACTACTGTTCTGGTTCCAGATTTTGGAAACCCACATTCCAAATAGGTTTGTGGGTGTTCTCAGCCTCTCTGGATCTGGCCTTTAACCTGTAATAGCGTATTTAAAAAAAGGAAAAAAGCAATCACTGAGGCAGAGCCAGCTTTGTTCAGGCTGAGCCTTTGAGAAGGGTACAGGCACTCAGAGCAGGGTGTGACAGGGATGGGATGTGTTTTTGCTGTAGGTGGTCTGTTACGGAAATTTCTCTGGAAATACGTGGCTCTTGTTGGAAGTACGTTGAGCTCAGAACGTTATTTCTGGCATAAATTAGAGGCAGGGAGAAGGAGCAGGTAATACCTGGCAGGGCATCAGTCTGCAGGTAGAAGCCCCACGTTCGTGGCCCTGTTTCTCCTGACTTGAAGCAGTAACCAGAGTGTCTCTTGTTCTACTTAACTGCAGTACAGACATTTCTTGGTGCACCATGAAATCCCCACTGAACACCACAAAGTGAATCCAGGAGGCAGAGTCCTGCAGCTGGCTCCTTCCCTAAATCTATGTTTTCTCAAGGCTTTTTTCAATGTTTATTAGTTTAGCCTTGCAGTTCTATGTTTACATAAATTACATGATTAAAAGCAAAACAGGAACCTGGACAGAATGTGGTTTCTGTTAAAATCATTCCCAGTTCCTTGCTAACTTAACCCTTTTGAAAACCAGAGACACTTAGGGAGGTGCCTACGTGTTTAATGCGCAGGGAGCCTGTGTTCCAGCCCCCCAGGGACATGTTTGGAGTTATTCCCCAAGATATTTATTTATTGGCTTCATTCCTACAGTAGCCAGGTGATGACAACAAATATTGAATAGCATCAGCCTCTTGCTGCACCCTGGGAGCCAAGAGAAGGACTTGCCTCGGCTTAATTTAAATCACAACCTGCTAAATTGGGGAAAACCTGCAGAAAAATTCATCAGCAGTTCTAAGCTGCGTGTCTGAAGAGGGAATACAGGAATTAGCTTGGATGTGGCATAGAGATATTTTTATAGCAACTAGTTGTTTGCATGGGTAGAGCTTTGATGAATACTACCCCATGTTCTTACCACAGATGAGCAAAGGAAATAGAAATTAGAAGCTCATAAATATAGGATTCCCCTTTCCTTTGAAAAACTTTATTTCCATACGGTTTGCATGAGAATGCTTTCACTGATTTTAAAAAAATGAGTTTGTTTTTGGCTGGGTTGTAAGTAATATGTAAGGCACAGCATTTTAAATAGATGTCCTTTATCTAAAGTAGCTAAAAAGGAACATGAGATCTGTGAGGGGTTAATTCATATGTTCTAAATGAAAATGGAATTAGAAAATGAATTCCCTTCTAACATCTCCACTCAGTGTGCAGATCAAAGCTATCATAGGAGTAAATTTATGTCTGATAGTGTGGACGGTTTCAATACACACTGGCGAAATATCATGCTGATTGCTGATTGAAAACAGTTGTTAATTCTCTACTTCACTAAATTCAGAGTGGAAAAACTTTCCTTAATAAAGAACAGATTGAAGAGAACCAAGACCTTACTGTGTGGAAATTAATGGCAGATGCATATACTGGTAGTTAAAATGTTTCATTAGATGTTAATGTCTTGCTGTGTTTTTAATTGTTCAGAAATTAGCCTCTAGAATATTAAAACCATCTGTTTGTTATCATGATGAAACAGAATACTTAAATAGTTATTAATTTTGTAGGCTTTTTTTTTCCTTGTCTGCAAAACTTTGATCTGTTGAGATTTCAGTGGATGCTGGATGCAAGAGTGAAAAACAATTTTAAAACACCTTGGTGCCCCAAATCTCAGCATTTGCTGCCTGCCACCCATATTTTGCATGCCTGCTTTATTTCACAAATTATTATTCACCAAGGAGAAGTTGACGTTTTTTAGTGCATGGAAGGAGCGTGCTGATGCTCGCTGAGCCTGTAAAATGGTTGATTTAAACTGTAATATGGTACTTTCTCACATGCTGATACTTGGTTTTTAAGTCTTGTGGGTCATTTTAAAGCCCAAATATTTCAAAGCATAGAGGGGGTTCCATGTTGATCCATCAGCACTGGGCTTTGTCTTCCTCCATTTCCACTTATTTACAGCTATGTTTTTTTTAATTATTTTTTTTTAAGACTGAGTTTTGGGGAAGTTGGGGATTGATAGTTATTTGGGTTATCATTTCTGATGGGTTTTTTAATCATGTAAATGAACAATAATGGGCTCCTGCAGACCCTGACTCAGGTAAATATTCCTCTTTATGAGAACATACATTGAATCTATTTCTGGCATAACAGCAAAGATAAGCTTACTTCTCTTGTCAGCTGAGGTGAATTTAACCAAGTGCTGAAGTGCTGTGTGGTGGGGAGGCTGTAACATGTGTGTACACACAGCTCTCCAGTGTGAAGAGCACGATTTATAATACATTTTGTAATGCTTGTTATGCGTGACTTAAGTGTGAAAATTTATTCAGTAAGTCTAAACATTACTTAGAGAGCCATTAACATATCTTTCCAAGTGATTTTTGACCTTTTTCTGAATAAGCACTTTACAAATTATTAAAGGCCAGAATGAGGATTAATTCAAGTAACCGTAATTTGATAGCAGTCCTCTGTTATAGATTTTTTGCACTTATCTTAAAACAATAATAAAGCTCCACTTATCTAATGTATGACTGTATTTTCAAGATGGGTAAGTTAAGTACAATTTTAAAGCATAGAAAAGAGAAGTTACATTAGGGGTTTTTATCAGGATAAGGTACAGAAATAGTCTATCAAGAATTTATGGTGGACACCCAGTTCCCTAAATGGCTTCTGCATCCCTCGAGGTCGGTGGCAATCCTGAAGTGATTCTAGTGGGTGTTGGGTCTTATCCTGCTGCCACCTCTGTGCTGAGGCTGCCAACACAGGGATGGGTAACACTGGCTGGCAGAATGATTTTCTGGGAATGAAGATGGTTTTGAACTTGGACTGAGGCAACCAGCTCATCAGATCTATCAAGCATTAAATCTTTACCTTTGGTCACTGTTGACAGGGGACAGGCTACAAGATTGATCAGGAGATTTTTTTTTTCACATTTGTGAACAGGACTCATTATTTCAATTGGCAGAAGCAGTCCAAGGTGAAAGCACAATGCTGCAATATATTTTACATGATTGCTTAGGATGAGGGAGGAACAGAGCTATGCAGAAAGGAAAATGAAAATCCAAAATGCTGGGACAGCTGAGTGTGTTCAGAGCTTCCCTGGAAATGCTGGGATGCTGACTCTGTTGGGAGCTTCCCTCTGACAGGGTGGAGGTGCACCACAAGTGTTCCTCCGAGTGGCACCTTGCCATCGATCAGAACTAATCCAGATTTAAACAACTTCAACAATAGTTCCTCCCTTTGCTTTTCTCCGGAGGTATTTGTGATGACTAAACTCATCTCCACATCAATGACAGCTGCTAATGAATTCAGATGCTTCATTCCCTTCCCTTCTGTGCTGCTTCAAATAGATTTTCTTTGCCAGATACTTCAGCTTCCCTTCCCTGCTAACAAATTGGTACTGAGGTATATTGTTGTGACTTTTGCTTCTATCATTCAAGCAAGAGGAAAATACAAGATGTATAGATGTGAGTTATATGTCAAAATGCTTTTACTCCCTCTCCCTCCCCTTCCTTCACATTATTAAATTATAGAGAAATACTATCATAATAGCCTCTTGGCCAAGTCACTGAGAGCAGAGTTATGGCTCCCTTGATAAATTGCAAAACATTATTAAGTTTTGCTCTTTGGACTGAGAGTATTGGCATAAAAGGACATCAACCCCAGTCAGATTGGTCTTGATTGCTGCTTAATTGCTGCTTGTTTGTGTTAGCGATCATGTGGTTTGATTGATCTTGCCCTGCTTTTGTCATTATTGTTACAACTTCCTAGTTTTCTCCTTGTACAGA
Source organism: Dicrurus megarhynchus (assembly GCA_013399195.1). Lineage (NCBI taxonomy): Eukaryota > Metazoa > Chordata > Aves > Passeriformes > Dicruridae > Dicrurus > Dicrurus megarhynchus. Next base: position 15,993 of record VXAD01011024.1, on the reverse strand, counting down.
GACCACAGGATGACTTTTATGTCTTGAATAATTTATCTAGCTGGGCAGTTAAATGGCTTAAAATAGTATTATAGTTTTAAGCCAATAGCTCAACCTTCAAATCATTATTTATGCAACCAAATTATTAAATATTTATTCTGGACTTAGATCGAACGATGGAATAACGGGATTCCTTTATGTTAGCAGTGGTAAGCATCTCAAGGTCCATCCATGAATACTGATACTTCTTCCTTCAAGACATTTATTTACTTCTGTAATGTTAGCTGGGTGTCACATTAGTGGTCTGCATTGAGGAGGGAAAGGATGGTGGTCACCGTGACTCAATTCAAGCCAATGAGTTCAGTCACTCTGCTCTTTCTCATGCTGCTTCGCCTCTTTAGATGTTCCAGCAGGTCTCATCCCATCTTGCATCTCTTTTGCACATGAGGAGCAACCACTCTGTGGGCTTGAAACAAGTGGAGCTCTACAGGAGCTACCTTGGGGTTATGTTTCCCCTCACTGCAGCAGGTGGAGGCTCTTAGCTGGATTTGTGGGCAGCTGTGGAGCTGCACTGCTGTTAGAGTTTTTCAACCTGGCCTATTTGCTTTTTGTTCCATCATGTGATTCACTTGATCTTCTTACTTAAGTATTCTTCCACTAAGTTACACATTTCAAAGTCAACTGGAGGCCTTACTTGGAAAGTTGGATATCAGACACTGGGCTAAATGGAAAAATATTTCTGTTCTCTCCCCTTTCCAGAGATTCAGGTTAAAGGTGGTGTTTGCCTTCACTTTCCTACCTCACCTGACCTTTCCTGTATGACAGAAGCAAGGACTCCTCACAGGTCCAGGGCTGAGGCTGGGACAGAGTCCCTGGGTCCCCTGTGCCTGTCACCACCAAAACCAGAGCTGGTAATGGTCTAGCAAGGATCTGGAAACTCATTGTTGCCATGTTCTCTGAAACAGGCACAGAATGTTGGGGTAAAACTGCCAGCCTGGTTCTCCATTTTCTAAATGAGCAAGCCTAGATAGGACCACAAAAAGCAGTCCCTGGTGGAAAGCGTTGCAGCCGATGCGTGGGCACTGCTCCTTGTTGGGTATTTCTGGGCAATGGTGGGGACAGGCACCGTGGCAAGAGATCAGGACTCTCCCCATTACCCTTAAAATCTGGTCTGGGGATGCACAAAGCAGAAGCAAGAAGCACAGGTGGTGTAAATGGCTGAAAACCAGCCAGAAGTTGTACAGGCATGGGTGAGAATGTGGATGGGTGGGTGGATGGATGGATGGATGGAGGGATGGATGGATGGATGGAGGGACGGATGGATGGAGGGATGGATGGACGGATGGATGGAGAGATGGACGGATGGATGGACAGACGGATGGACGGATGGATGGATGGATGGAGGGACGGATGGATGGAGGGATGGATGGACGGATGGATGGAGAGATGGACGGATGGATGGACAGACGGATGGACGGATGGATGGATGGATGGAGGGACGGATGGATGGAGGGATGGATGGACGGATGGATGGAGAGATGGACGGATGGATGGACAGACGGATGGACGGATGGATGGATGGATGGAGGGACGGATGGATGGAGGGATGGATGGACGGATGGATGGAGAGATGGACGGATGGATGGACAGACGGATGGACGGATGGATGGATGGATGGAGGGACGGATGGATGGAGGGATGGATGGACGGATGGATGGAGAGATGGACGGATGGATGGACAGACGGATGGACGGATGGATGGATGGATGGAGGGACGGATGGATGGAGGGATGGATGGACGGATGGATGGAGAGATGGACGGATGGATGGACAGACGGATGGACGGATGGATGGATGGATGGAGGGACGGATGGATGGAGGGATGGATGGACGGATGGATGGAGAGATGGACGGATGGATGGACAGACGGATGGACGGATGGATGGATGGATGGATGGATATCTTGCAGACAAGGATGGCACTCCTGTGGCACTACACATCTGTGGTTTTCAGAGGTGGTTTTTAACTATACAAAGACAAGTTTTCCCTTACACAGGGCCTAGGGAGCGCCCTGGAAATCCAGGCTGGGACACAAACAAGCTCAGCAGCCCGGCTGAGTAAAGCTTGGGAGGGCAGATGGGTCCCACCCTGGCTGCAGCTGCTCTGGCTGTCCCCGAGCAGCTAGAGCCTAGCTCCTCATCCCGCTCTGCTCCCTGCCTGTGCTGTGCAGGCTGCTTGCAGAGATTGATTGGTACAATGGAGAGCTTTGCAAGGTGTAATTTTAAAGGCCGTATTTCTCACTGTGCAACCATCAAAATGCAAAGGGTCAGGAGAAGCCTATATTTTTTTGCAATTCAGCTTTTGAAGTGTGCTGAAATACGCTTCATTTGCTGCAATTGCCAACAGCTTGCTGTTTCATACCACTCTTAACAGGAGCTGGGGAACAGAGCGAGTCTGTTACACTTTCTATGGTGTATAATGTATGTATGATTCTGGGGTGTGATGAGTTTATGCCAAATTTATCTTTGATTTCTGTATAAACAGCACAGAAAAAATGATGGGCTGCATTCTCTGTGAAACTTAGATAAAATAGAGCTACAGACCTCCTTCAGAGTACCTTCTGTGTGCTGTGGATCTAAGGTTGCCCAAGCATATAATGAAGGAGAAGAGGATCTGGAAATAAATGCCCGTTTCTTTATCCCCCACCCCCGCTTGGCAAGGATGCTGTTTATTCTTAGCCTGTGCTGCTTCGGCTCCTGCTACTGCCAGCAGAGCCCCGTCACTTGGTGTGTCTGTAATAACAATGCTAAATAGCCAAATTCTCCCCGGGAACACAGGGGGGTAGCTCTGCTCCTTTGGTAGATCTCCCCCATTTGAGGCTGTAGGGGATGAGTTCCTCTACTCCAATTTATTGAGCAAGTGCAGCAGCAGGCTCTGGATCAGCTCAGAGGCAGCAGGAAATGACCAGCAGTGCTGTGGAATAAGTGAGTTAAAGACACCCTTGTTCTGTATCATCGAGCTGATTAGAAAATTGTTTGTAGTTATTTGTTCAATTTAGATTTTTTTTTTTTTTTGTCAACAGGAAATTGAAAAAATACACATGTGTTTGTTCTTGTTTTTTCATAAAAAGAGTTTTGGAAGAGAAAAATTACTTTTTCTTCTAATTAAAGGTAGGAAAGAAACAAAAGATAAGACGTTGTCTTTGTCGGTTTATCTCACTTTTACCATACAAGTAAGTGAAATAAAGCTTCGTATTGTGGTTGGGATGTCAGATGGCATGGAGGCCTGGATCCTCAGAAGCTGGCAATTTCTTGGAGCATCTGCACTCGTTGTCATAAGATTGTATATCAAGACGTAAACAGAGAGCCTCTCCTGATGTTTTATTATATCTCTCAGGTAACAAGAATTTTCTTCCCTGAGGTGAAAAATGTCTTTGTATTAATAATGTTCAGAGTCCACACACGGTGTGAATTCTTTTTTCATATTTACGGCCTCAACTTGTATACTGTAAATATTCTTCCTCCTCATTATCTCAGCTCTGATTTGCTTCCCTTGTGCTGCTCCCCTGTTCAGGCAGTCAAGGTGTGCATGGCTTTGTTAGAAATGGAGTGGAGAGGTCTTGCTCCAGACCCAAACCACTGTGTTGAACCACCTGTAATGCTGTGGGTGACATGGGAGTGCTGTATAAGCAGTATTTGTCTAACTTCTGTCAGTAGCAGGAGAGATATAAATAGAAGTTTTGAAGTGAATTCCTGATGGGAATCAGGAGTAACAACCCTTGATTTATACTGTTTTGGGTTTTTTTTCCTGCTATGCAGTTCTCCTTTTATTTGTTTTCATACAGCCAGATTTGTTCTTGATCATTGATAAAATATGTTTTCTTTGCAATCTGATATTCAGTTCTGCGTGAAATCTGCTGTTGCTCTTTTCTGGCTGGCGGAAGGCTCGTCAGGGCTGTGTTTGCTTGGGCAGGGCCTGGGGCTGGGTGTGTGCAGCCCTGCCCCACTGGATGTCACACTGGGGGCTGGGGATGGCCCAGCAGACCTGGACTGTACTGGGATAACTGGGATCTCACTGGGTTCAGCCAGGCTTTTTTTCTCCCAGGCTGTTGCTCCCTGGCCTTTGGAGCAGCTTGCACTCATCAGCAGTCGCCTGATTTGTCTGTGCTTCTGCCTGGATCCGTGTGTGCCTCACTGGGGAAAAGGGTGTGCCTGCCAGGAGTGACAAAATTCCCATCTTCAGAGCCTGGCTTGAGTCCTGTTCCATGCTGGGAAAAGCTCAGAGAGCAAAGGGAGGCAGGCCCTAAGGAGCAGGTGGAAATGTGTCTGTGCTGAGCCAGGATGCTGCCCTGCTCAGGACAAACTCCTGCCATGGATTGGGCTGTACCTGTGCAGGATTTTGGGGGTTGGGAAGTGTCCTAGGAGTCAGTTCACCACCTGAGCAGAGCTAGGGAATACACTCATCCAGGTGGGAGCTGGGACTGCCTGGCCCTTGCAAAAGCTGTGCAAATAAAGAATGACAGGCAGGAGTGAAAGCCTGGAATTCTCCTCCCCACAGCAGGGTTCTGCCATCTCTCGGGGAGCACGTGTCCCCTTCCTTTAGGACTCTGGTAAAGGCTTAGCTTGCTGGCTGTGCTGTAACAGGGAGAGAGAGCTGTTAGTATTCATAACTTTAAAGTATAATGTAGTGAAATAATCCTTTAATTCTGTATGGCATAGAAGCTCAGTCACCTCGAAACTATACTATAGATTTAGTGCTGCCAAATGCTGTGGGGTTTTTAAATCAAAATATATTTTAAAATAAAAAAGCTCAGGAGAGCCACATTAGGGTGTTTTTGACATGATATATAAGCTCTGTGAAAAAGGCTTCTGCCAAATTCTCAGTGGGTTTATTTATTTTGCTTTTTGTTATGTGCTAACCAGGCACTGCTACTGTGGAATTATCTAAAGTGGCTTAGGCATCCAGCACAGCCAACTGTGGTCCCGAGAGGATGATGATCCCTGGAGCCTGGGGCTCAGCTGCCCTTCCAGCCTCCCTTACACCTCTTAACATGATCAACTCTCTCTGTCCTTCCTTCTTTTCCTTTCTGAGAGAAAAGGCAGCAGAGAGCCATGCTGTCACGGGTTTTCCTCAGGAGTGTTTTATGGCTCTGTCCCCCTCCTCTCATGTCACAGAAACGTCTGGCTAGCACAGTAACTGGCACTGTTCCTGTAGATCTGTCCTACTCCTAAGCCTGACTTTAGCTCTACTTTACCCTTTGAGGCTGAATGGCAGAAGGAGCATAGCAGAGAGCTGCTTTCCCTGGACACAGATGAATATTCAGTTTGCACCTTCCCTGTCACAAAGTAGGGCTGAGAGTTTCCCTGCTGCAAAAATAGTTCTGTTAGATTCCAAGGCACCTGAAAATCTCTCCATGTGCTGAAAGAGGAGTTCCTGTTAGCACTTGCTATGAAAGCAGTTTTGTGTTGATGTTTCTGCATCTATTTTGGTTTTTTCATAATTTCTGGATAGTTTCTGTGTGACCTTCAGGCCTGAGCTAGCCTGTCTTTCTTCATGAAATGGTCACTCTTGGTGTTCCATATCTTGTGCCTCTCCTCTCCGTGCTCTCTCAGTGTCCCACGTCATGGCTGAGGCCAAACTCCCCCCAGCCCCTCTCACACCCCCTCCTCAGCAGGGCAGGGGAGGGAAGAAGCTTTGTGAGGTAAAGGCAAGGCAGTCACCCGTTATTGTCATGGGCAACAATCTCCACTTGGGGAAAAGAAATTTAATTTATTGTCCATTACAATAGATCTGTGTAGTGAAAAAGCACAAATTGCAATGTCTCCCTCTGCCCCCCCCAGTTCAGCTCCATTCCTCCATCCCTGTGTCCCCAGCTGTGGTGCAGTGGAATCCACCATCACCCACTGGGAAACTGCCCCGATAGAAAAATCCTCCAAACAGTCCAGTTTTGGAAAGCAGGGAAGACCTATCCCTCTCACTGTTTGGGGCAGGTGTGGTGAAGAATCAGAAATAAAACCCTTTACTGAGCCCCAGCCCAGCCCTCAGCCAGGAACCACCCTTCCAGATCTGCTTTTTGGCCTTTTCCTTTAATAAAAATGTAGTTATGACTTTATCCGGTTCTGCTTGACTTCTGGTGTCCTCCAGCAGATTCAAAGGCATTACAAACTAATAGGGTCTGTAGGACAATGAAAGATTTCAAAAAATGCAATGCTAAGAATGACCAAAAACTCCTAGAAACGTTGTGGAGCCATGGGTGTGCCCCAGGGTTGAGTTCTGTGTTGTTCAGCCTGGGCAAGTGGTCCTGAGGTGCTGATTGCCTCTTTTTTTAGTATGTACCCCATCTCTCCCTAGGGGAGCCCCCAAGGCCATGCACATTCCTTGTGAGTTGGAGGCACTCTTGAGTTTTTAGGGTTTTGTGCTTTCAGTTTAGAAAATGTCTGTATTTCCTCTTTGTGAGACCCCTTTAGATGGATCCCTTCCTGGATAAATCCATTCCCGCTGTACAGTGAAAGCACGGAGTCAAACACACTTTTTGTAAACCCTTTTTCACTCCTTGCCTGGTGCAAATTAGAAGATTAATGCTGTGTTAATGTGGGAAGTTCCTCGGTGAGACCTTTGTAGAATCACAGAATGTCCTGAGCTGGAAGGGACCCCCAGGGATCATCAATCCAGCCCCTGGCCCTGCACAGACCCCCCAACAGCCCCACCCTGGGCATCCCTGACAGCTCCTGGAGCTCTGGCAGCCTCGGGGCCGTGCCCATTCCCTGGGGAGCCTGGGCAGTGCCCAGCACCCTCTGGGGAAGAACCTTTCCTGATACCCAACCTGACCTTCCCTGGCACAGCCCCAGCCCTTCCCTTGGCTCCCATGGCCTTGGGTGCCTTGAGCATCATGTGATTTTCATGCTGGTGTTGCTTTTGCATGGGGTACCCTGCCAGGAACCACAGAGGAACAAGAGTTGTCAGCACTGCACGTCACATTTTTTCCAAGAAAAGTTGCATTTTCAAGGGGAAACTTTTTTTAGGGTTCCTGTGTGCCCCAGAGTGATGCACCAGATGCACACAGTGTAAGTCAAGATCCAGTCTTTTATCTGTGGACCTTTTTAGCAGCACTCTGTTATTTCAGCATTGTTTTCAGCAGTTGAATCTGTGCAAACAGCTTGAAATGACCCATTGCCTGTCCACATTAAGTGTTCTCATGTGCGCTTGAGTGTAACTTTAGGTTCTTAAGAGAAGACAACGGGCACATTTCCATGCTTTACTTTTTTAATTTAACACAGATTGATGGGTTCTGGAATAAAATGTAAACCCTCAACAGTTTGGCACGTGGTGAAACTCAACTTGGAAAAAAAGAAAGGAAAATATGGAAAGCTTATAAATCTTAACTTGGACTTATTTCTGAGTTTGCTGTCTAGTCCATGCAGTTCACTTTTTTCTACAGAGTTTCAGGCTCGGATATCTTGATCACATTCTCTTACTCATTGTAAATTGTGTCTAGAAAAATGACACCTGCTGGGTTTGTCTTCTCCTCTCCGTAAATAGCTGGAATTCGTGATGTAGAAGAAGTATAAAACTGGGCTGTTATGATTAGTTAGCAAATAACTATTGTGTGAAGATCGTGTACAAATTGAGGTTCTAGAAATAAAATCTGAGACTGGGAAAAAAAATTCCTAACTCCCCACTTGCAATAAGAGTTTTTCCATCACTGGGCCGATGTTGACAAAAGATCAAGTCAGGGAAACTTGATCCATTTTCCTTTGGGTGGTTAAATTTTAAACTTGGGACCATAAAATTACAGGACATGGAGGTCCTAGATAAGATCAGTGAGTTATATATGAAGTGTAAGACTTCTTGAATTCGTTATCCTCCCCTCTGCCTCCAAAAACTGCTCCCAAGATCTCTTAGATCTGACTGATAAACTGTTCCATTGGAAATAAAAATCATTTTACTGGAAATGTTCTGGCTGAGCTGTGGAATATTTAGTTTATTTATTGAATTGTAAGTGTCTGACAAATAGCTCTGGTCCTTCTGCTACGTTTTCTTTGAGCTGAGAGTCCGCCTGTGCCATTTTTTGCAGTTGTGCTCATGCATTGCAACTCACTTGTGAGTTGGAACCTTTAGTTTCATGTACTTTATGAACTTCCTTTGATTTGACTGATAGAGAGCACCCAAAGCTGCCTTTTACTTGTGAGTGCAGTGAGGGATGAAGGGTAAGTGGCACACAAATACCAAATTTGCAGATGCAGTTTGCTCTGGCAGTGGTAGGGGAAAGTGGTGATAACCTGAGGGTGAGGATGCTTTGTGTGCTCCTTCAGTGACCCTGGGAGGCAGCAGAGTGTACAGGCAGGGAAACATCAGCAGAAGTGCAGGATTTGTTTGTGTGCACCTGTAAAAGAGCATTTGTGTGACATTTTGTGTGTGCTTGTTTCTGGGAGAACTGGAAATAAATGAGAGAGAGAAGAAAGAGGGGGAAAAAAGGTGATGGAGAGTGTTGGAGGACGAACCTTTGGTCTCCAGGGCTGGCATGGAGATGAATGAATACCTACTCCAGTACAGTCTGAATGGAACTTACCATCATCATATTAACAATTAGAGTAAGTTAGGAGGAGTTTGGTGTTCATTATATGAATATTGATAAATGTGGTAGCTCTCATAAAATATTGCATTAGGTACCTCACCAAGTATTTTCTCTCCATTTACCTCTGCTTCCAGTATTTATGTGTGTGATTTTAAGTCTAAATTTCTGAAAGGGAGTTCTTGCCAGTATTAACCTCCAGAGTAACCGGTGTTTACAGGAAGTGAGTTCAAACAAAGCATCAGCAAGGCTAAATGAAAATTTTAATACATTCAAGTAAAATATAGGGAAGGATACTTTAAAACAAAGAGATGAATTTTCAGCATTGCAGTAGATGTGGATCATAACTTCCTCTTGCTGTCCAGGTGTGTGTGTGCTCGTGGACACATGCAATGGGTGTCTGTGGTGAATGTTTTTCTCAGTACACTGCTGTAATGTGGTGACCTGAACAGTCCACAGTGTAAGAGAAAGCAGATGTGTTCTCAATTGTAATGAAAATATAGTTTGTAGGGTTTTTGGTACTTTTTATTTATTACAATGCCAGTAAAGTTCATTAAAGCTGGTTTGAAAGGCAAAAGCAATTTGATACCTATTAGGTAGATCCTGTTGTTTTATGAACATTGAGGCTTGGTGAGTCGAGAATTGTTTATAGTACCAGGCAATGTGGTTAGGGGCTAGTCCAGCAAAACAAAGGCTTCTCTGGAGTCATGACCTCTTCTTCCCCTGGGGAGTCTCCCACTGATCTCAGATCCTCAATGCTCTTAGGCTGTAATGAGGGAGGAACTGATGCTGTGAGTGCTGCATTGTGAGGGAAACTCTAAAAACGTCATCCATGGCAGAAACACCTTGAGAAGTCTAAAAGTTTCCCAAATGAAGGTCTCAGACTGGGATTTCCTTGGGACACGAGTGTTGCTTCCTCCTGCCTGCAGCCCCTGGAGCTCGGAGCCGTGTTGGCGGTGTCCCTGGGGCTCTGCCCCGGCACAAGGACGCGGTGCTGCTGGCAGTGCAGCAGGGCCACGGCCACGCTGCTGCTGGGGCCTGCGAGGGGTTTAAGGAGAGCAGGGCACAAGGGCACTCGCCTGAACCAGGCTCAACTCTCGCTCTCTTTGTGTTTCCTCTCTGCTGCAGCTCAAGCCAGGCCAGAACAGCTGCCGAGACAGCGACAGCGAAAGCGCCAGCGGGGAGTCCAAGGGCTTCCAGCGGAGCAGCTCCCGGGAAAGACTCAGCGACGTAAGTACAGCTCCTGCAGCTGAGGAACTCTGGCCAGCCCTGCTGTAGCTCCCTGAGGGGTGTAAGGCATAGCAGGATTTAGTTTCTGGGATTGTTGCTAAAATCTCCTTCCCTTTGGGGGTTCAGGGGAGGAAGAGGTAACTTAGGTCTCCTTAGGTTCAGTAAACTTCTTTAAGTTTGATACAATGTCTTTCTGTGTGCAAACATTCAGTTCTTTGGAAGCAGTTGAAGGCTATTTAATGAAGTTAAAATGTTCTGCATAGTTGGGAAGTGAGATGGCCTCTTTTTACCCCAAGTGGTGGGGGAAAAGAATGTATTTCTTTGGGCTACATACTGTCTTTACGGGAAGTATTTGAGTGTCTAGAGAGACTCATTTGACTTATATATAATGAATTGATATACCATGGCCAACAATAGCATAAGCTCTGCCTTTATTGCTCTACCTAAAGTGATGTGGAAGGGCCTAAGATGGCGCTCTGTGCAGAGTGTTTTTCTCCAAGGGAGAATGCTGGTCATTCACCGAGTGACACGCATGAGTTATTCTGACAGAGCAATGACTACAGAAATCTTTCTGTTGCTGCAATTAGATTACTATTTATTATGTGTACCATCACAATCCTTGAGTGTTTTATTCATGGCTCTGTGTCCTCTGTGCCACATGCTTTACAACACAGAATATAAAGAAAGCCCTGTCCCAAAAGAGTATCTAAATTGGGGATTTTGTAGGTCAGATCCTTTGCTGGTAAAAGCATGGATAGCTACATCAGTCAGCCCAATTTGTACCAGCCAGCAATCTGGCCCTGCTTTTAACTAACCCATATTTTGGAAATGGGGATTTTATCGATAGCATGTCTGTGTAGATTTGGATGACAGATACCAGATGGTGTCCTCTATAGGCCAATCCAATAAAACTGAACTGAGCAGGCATTGAAAGAAATACCTTTGTAAAGGATACATTTCGTTGTGCAAATTTAAGCCTGAAGGCACACAGCTAGCAATTTTTGCTGAATTGTGCATATCACTGGAACAGATGCCTGCTTTTTAAAATTTTTTTTCTGTGAAAGTGTGAAATCTGTAGCACTCTCTCTCCACATCCCTTTGTCACATTATTTTAGAGGTCCATTTCTTCCCCAGAGCCAGCCTTTATGGGTTACGTTCAGCTAAACACTTCAGAGCTTGCCCTTCATAGCTGTCAGCTGAGGTCAGTCTCAGGGTTGTAAGATCTCTTTGGAAGAGGAGAGTGAAACCAGAGGAGGTAGAAAGTAAATGGTCTGTCCAGGTAGCAGTGGATGGCAGCTGGATGTCAGCCTGTCACCAGCACCACCCTGGCTTGTCTGAGCCCTGTGGCAGCTGGGAAGTCACTGCAACCAACTTCACAATTACACAGCACCTTCCAGCAAAAAATTTCACAGCTCCTTACAAACATGGTTTTAATTTAGCTTTGTCATTCCCTTGCAGTGTACTGAGTGGAGAGCTCTGAGGTTTATTGGGCTTCTCAGCAGCTCACAGCAGTGCACTGCCAGACCTGGCAATGAGAGCAGAGTCCTGGTTCCCCTTCCACCCATCAAATCCAGTTTTTCTCTGATGTTTTTACAATACTTTTCCTTTGTCTCGGCACTGTGGCAAATTAAAAGGAAGTAGAGAGCAAATACAACTTCCCTAGTGCACCCTAGAGAGGACAGAGGGATTCACAGGTTGCTCAAAAGGAACGTTATGTAAATATATGTGGAGATGTATATTTTAAAGTGTTATACATAATTTATGTTTTGCTTAATAAGGAAGTTCCTTTATGCTTTGATAATTCATTGCAATACAAGCCTGTCTCTCTGGTCTGGCATTACCACTTAAGCTGAGATTTGAAAAACACACACGGACGGCTCTCATGGTGCCGGGGTCTGTGGTGGCCTTTCCCAGGCGCCTTCAGTCCAGAGCTGTCCATCCCATTGCCCCTCAATCCCAAAGTCAGTCCAGAGCTGTCCATCCCATTGCCCCTCAATCCCAAAGTCAGTTCAGAGCTGTCCATCCCATTGCTCCCAATCCCAAAGTCAGTTCAGAGCTGTCCATCCCATTGCTCCCAATCCCAAAATCAGTTCACAGCTGTCCATCCCATTGCCCCTCAATCCCAAATTCAGTTCAGAGCTGTCCATCCCACTGCCCCCAGTCCCAAAGTCAGACACCCCATGTGCTGAAATGACAGGACCATCCACAGTGCCAGTGATGCTTCCACTTTCACATGCAGGGGAGCCTGATCTTGAACCCAAGCCTGCATCAACAGCTTAATAAGTTTATTTTAAATAATATCTTTTGAAGAAGTCAGCTGTCTAATGATACCCACCAATTACTGTCCAGAAAAAGCTGCAGACAAGAGAGTAAGTTTTCTCTGAAGATTTGCTCCTGTTTTTACAACTATTTTCTCAGAAAAATGTATGTAAAAAGTTGTGTACCCAACAGAAGATAGAACAAAAATATAAAACATTGCAGGCAGATTAACCCTGAGGTCAGAAAGCAAATTTTGGCCATGAAAGATAATGAATCTCCACTAGTATAGCCTGACAGCACTGTAAGACTAAGCACAGCTCCTGTATGGAAATAGGGCTAATGACTGAAGTGCGTGTTCTCCAGGTGGATGATCCCTTTTCCCATCCCCGGTTTGAGCAGGCTGGTGAAACAGGAATGTTAGAGCTTCACAGGCCTTCGTGTAGGGCCTCAGTGAGAGCTTAGTGACAGATGCAGAATGAGGCAGAGGGGATAATGAATATCCAGTTGCAAACTGACATGTCAGTGGCTTCATTCCCTCTCCCGTCAGGTATCTTTCAACTCTGCCTATTGTAAATGTACCTGCAGTCCTTGGATAATGCAGAGTGATGCAAAGTGTGTTTACAAGGGGTGACTCCTTTCCAGGCTAATGAGATCCAAGCAGGTAATTTGCAGCATTTGTGAGAGGTGGGCAAAAATGAAAAGAAGATAATTCAATGAAAAGACCATGTTAAACAGGAGACTTTTCTCATAATGAGGCTTGAAATAGCATCAGACAGTAGGAAGGGGAATATCCTCTGTTCTTGTCAGATGCAATGCAGTGAAACTGATTTCCATCAACTCCTCTCTTTGTCCTCATCTCACACATGTGTGCGCACACACCCACCCCTCTGTGAGAGAACATAATTAGCAGAGAATTTGACCTCTGCTAGATTAGGGATAATGATTGCTCGAATGCTCCAGTGCGAGCAGTGCCCTGATCCAGCTCCCCCTCTGAATTTCATAAACCCGTGGCTCTCTGCCTTTCTCCCCTATATAGTTTTTTTTAGGAATGACAACTTGTTTTTTCCTTTATGGGCAGAGGTAGCTCCAGGGGCCTAAAAGAGAAATTGGAGAGCTGCTCCTCCTTTATATATAGGGTGCTGTAGTCAGTTTAATCTCATCAAAATCTTGCCAGTAGTAGAATTCATTTTGTTGAGATCTTGCTTGGAGACAAGATGGCAGCACTTTCTCTTTTGCTCAGCTTGGAGCTCAGTCAACTTGTTTTCCTTATCTTTCTGTATGTATTTATTTTTAATTGAGTCTTCCCTCTTTGGAATATGTTTTACTCATGTTTTACAAAACAGCCAGGAGATTTATTTGAGGAAAACATGAGAATTACAGCTGATCTGGATGGTAAATGCACCGAGTATTTGGGGGTGCAGCCACCTCTTTGCTAATCAAAAATCAAAACACCTGATTCCTTTGGAGCACATTCCTAAATTCCTGATCTACCTGATCTCAGCCCTGCCTGCTGCCTCTGGTGTTGGTTGCAGACTTTCAGTGAGGGGATGAACAGCAATAGCCTCTCCCATGGGATCACTGGATGGGATTCAGCACCTCATCCCCTCTTGCTGCAGTTGGCACCTTTCTGTCTGGAATGTTGTTCCAGTTCCTGAACAGGGAGTGGGACAGGAATCTTCCCATTTGTCCCTACATTAAAGGTCCCCTCTTGTGCTCTCATCAAAGCTGCTCCATTTCCCATGAGCGCTGCCCTGTTCCCAGGGCTCTGTAGCTCTGTGCTTGCTCCTCCTGTGCTGTGGACCTTGTGCTTGAGAGGAGGCCACAGCGAGGTGGTCACAGTGAGGATCAAGCCCTGAAGTTCTGAAGTCCCCTGCCCACCAGGCCCATTGCTGTTTGCTGCAGGAAGAGACACGTCTACACCCCTCCAGCAGTGTAATCCCGTGGGCAGCTCATGGTTTCAGCCCCAAATACGGGATATTTTCAGTTCTTTTGTCTCCCATTCCTCCCACCTGTACGGAGCCAAAGACAAATTGAGGGACAGTCTTTGAGTTACGTGCTCTGAAATCCTCAGAGCTGCTCCCTCTCCAGAATATCGCCTGGGATCTTGGCTGTGCGTGGAGTGGAATCCCACGAGCAGAGCTCTGTGTGTGTTTGTGCTGTGCCAGGAGCTGATCAGCAGCAGTGGCTGTGCTTTGTGTGCGTGTGGCTGCGAGGGTGGGGATGTGTGTGTTTGTGTGTCTAAGGTTGGGTGCTTAAATGCTTTGTTGCATTATGTTAATTCCTCGGCAGTGCAATCAAATTCATGTCGTAATTAAAGCTGTCAGTTGGAAGGCAAGCCAATCGCCAAGAAAACACAGCATAACAAATGAAGTGAAATGATTCTGCGTGTAGCTATACAATGCTTCGCCAGGCATGAAATTAAATAAGTAATTTGATGTTGACATCAGAAATTGAAATGATACCCACTGTTCCTTCATTCAGTCAGACCTGCATAAACAATAGCCAGAACAAATATGTACAACACAGTCTTTCTCCCCACCCAGCTCCCCAAGTAATGCACAATATATATGCAAAATGGGTATAACTGTGCCTTCCAAGACCTCAAGGATGTAATTTTCTTTGGTACACAACAAACTAATGCTTACACGAGGGTTACTACATTTTTGTTTCTGGGCCAAAGTTCTTCTCTTTAAGAAAGGATGGGGGGGGGAGGGGGGGAAGAAAAAAAAAAAAACCCAGAAGGAAAACAAAAAAACCAAAACCCTGACNGGAAAATAACAAAACCAAAACCCTGTCAATTTTAAGCAAGTGTGTTTTGCTGGTGGGCACCTGATGCAGGCTTCTGCTGGTGGTTGTGTGAATATCAAATAGTATTTCTAATGTCCTATTTTGCAAAGGGTTTCGGAAAGTGAAACCATTACCTCTATTATAGGCACACTTTATATAAGAGCTATAGAACCACCCAGTGCAGGATCACGACTCAGCATGGGCTTGTAAAGATGCCTGTACAGTTGGTACCAAGGCTGGGCACTGGGTAGTGGGATCCTTTCGCTATTGGGAGTTACCCAAAAGGTGAGAAGTTGTCTCCTTGCATAGCCCTCGCTTCAGCCTCTGTGCTCTGTCAACACACAGTTCACAACACAGCTGACGTAGTCATTCATGCATGTGCAACACAGTCTTTCATACTTCAATTAAACAGAGTTTGCAAACTGTACTCTCCATATGCAGCATGCAATGTGTGAAGGGCTATATTTCCATCCAGCAAACCCAAATTCCCTGAAAATGCACAGTTGTTCGGTGAAAGTCATTTGACTGCTATGTTTCGACTGTCCTCCCATAGCCATTGCAGCATTGCTTTTGAAGGAATGAAAATATTCAGTGGGAAATATTTTGTTTGCTTATTCTTTTTTTCTTCCTCTTTATTGTTTTGTTTTGATACTCTATCCTTCCAAAACTTGGAATAAAAAGCAGACAAAAATTACACACAGATGCAGAATGCAAACTTTGGAGCTTTCAGCCAGTAAAGTAAGTTTAAAAAAAACTGTGAGTGAAAGAGTGGGACTCGCTTGGCATCTGTACATAGCTGAAACAAAAATGGTTATAATGATTGCACGTGTTGTACTCGTGGGTAGATCTCCAGCTTAAATGAAAGGAATTTAAATGGCATGAAGCAGAGAGCAGGACGAGTGAAGAGGAAGGCAGCGTGTGTCGTGTTGGATACCGAGCAGGGTGTGCCGCGCCGCTCTGTGCCAGGGCTGCAGGGCCACAGGGGCTCCCAGTGACGCCGAAAATCACAAGCCAAACAATATTAAGATGATAAAAAGCAGTTTAAGGAAGGTCCTCCAGGTGCAAGTATGGCAAAATGCACACGTGATACGGGACCTCGACAATTCTGTAAGTTTAACAAATTAGCGCACTTTACAGAAATTATCCAATTAGAGGAACAGTTAATT